>JAHTMQ010000222.1:0-67066 GCA_019327925.1 Leucocoprinus sp. KB1807203 | reverse complement strand
CTGAATTTAGACACACGAGCCACCAGACTAAAGAGGAAATTTTTCTTTCACATGAAAGGAATCCCAATGGACATTGTCTTTTGATAGCGGACATCATTCCAATGTTTCAAGTGCTGGCCACACCCAGTATACAAATAACAAGATGTGTATATGGTAATAATGAACCCCAAAAGAGAGCCTTCCTATGCCTATCTAATTACCTCGGAAATGCACCCAGAAGAGGAATCAACACAAGACTAGAGTCAATCGACAACCAGAGGATCAACCATCCGGGCGTCGAACTCGGTCAGGATACCCCAATAGTTTCGGTTCTGAACATGGAAGGCATGCTGATGGTTGTGCTAAGGCCATTACTAACCTACCCCTCCCGTGCGAAGTTCCCTGTGTTTCTCATCGAGATCGCATAGCTTTGACGAAATTTGGGTGATGTTGAGCAGGGTCAGGTATAGGTCCATCCTCTGGGTCTTTTCCCTCGGCATTTGCTGACGAGTAGGTTTTCGCCTCACAACGGCAATACAAAAGTTTTTCGGCGCTGTTCTCTCCGCTGTTCGCATCCATCATACCCATCACCTCAGAATTCTAGGTCTCCTCCTGTCCTTCCTGTGTCTGTCCCTCAGTCATATCCCTCTTGCTGAAAGAATCTTATTCTTCTCCGTTGCCCTCGATGTTTTTTATGCAATCGATCCGGATGAACAATCCTCGGTACAGGATTTGCAACTTTCTGCATTGCAACAGGTATTGTTGTAAGCTTCTGAACAACAGAACACAGCTGCTGAATGTAAGACTCCCAATCCAAAACAGACCCATATCTTTGAGCCATCTCCGCATTTGATGTTCCCTTCAGCTAAAAATATGACGACAGGCACAGCGCGTTCAGTTACTGGTGCACCCACGGGTTTGGCTGAGATGATAAATTTGCAAGCTAAGCCTTTGTCCTTGACCATTTGATCTCCCAAGGATTCGACTAGCCTCCGCACGGTATTAATCAAGGTCGACTTCTGCCCTGCATATTCAGCTAGCGTCTTGAGCATATTTCGATTTCCTGCGATGATTCAATCACTGAGATTCTGAGCTTGACTATACAAAACGTCAAGCCATTGATCAACGGCATAACACTCCTGTGTTGTCGTATCGAGAAATTTCTCGAAAGTTTGAGATTGGAAAATCTTGATCAACTGTAACTCTCCCTTTCAATGAACCATACTGCATATCGTTTCTTCGAAAGATTATCCTCCTTCTTCAATGATGGTAATATCCTTGTACAGTCCATTCAATTCAAAAAAAATTGACTTTTTGCTATGCATTTTGTGCCCCATAGTTTCAGGATCAAGATCATGATTCGTGGATTTGTGTGAACGAGATGGCTGAGCACCGTACACAGATTAGGAAAACCCAATCAATTATTCACTCTTCAGCTTGAACTTGAAATTCTCTGGGAAAACATCTGGTAGCATACACCATATTTGATCAGTACCCAACTCTATTGGGTTCGACAAGTGCACGAACCATTTGAATAATCGTTGCACCCGCCACATATTATCTCTGCCTTTCCAGAGAGTGCCAATGTGTGCCTTTCTGCATGCATAGCTGTAGGAAGAGTTCGAAATGGATTTATGCGCCGGTTGTAGTGAATCTAGAGGACAAACATTTTCTTTGCTACCTCAACATTGGGAATGTGTCGAACTTCACTACTGATCTCGTCGCATTTTTTCTTCCACATTTCAAGAAAACATTTCCACTCATAATGTCAGTCTTGGAAACGACGGACGGGATCAACATAGACCTTCTAGCATACAATAGTTTCGCGATTTTCGACGTTGGTCTCTTTGGTCTTTTCTGATAGACTTTACGTGAATAACCACCGAGTCGTTTATGGAGGAGAGCTGTCTGATCAGAAGTTGACAAGTTTGCGTTCGGGGCCATCTTGATTTCTTGGCACAAAGTCTTCCAGACTGAGTGTGTGTTGAATCATATCGAATTCATCAGGGTAAAAACTCTCCCCCTCCATGCCCTCTTCAAACAACAATCGCAGGTCTTTCCAGGACGATTATGATCGCAAATTGCACAAACAGATTCATCCACCATAGAATCAGGTTGAAGTCTATCCAAAAACATGATGTTGCCCTACATGGCGGCAATGTCCAAGTAACAAATGAGTGGCTTGTCAAAGCGTCTGGGACTATCGCGCATGATTTCGAGAGCTTTCTGGATCTCTGCTTTAACCTCGTTGTATTTTCAAACTTCATGTTATCTCCCTCGATTACGCAGAATCAGAGTGCGGCGTCAAGTTCTCCAACAAGCTAGTCAATTGCTGCTGACACAATCCTGAAGTCGGTGGCAATAGCATCTCGAAACACGCTTCGAGAGCTTCGACGCGACCGCCGACATAAGTTCTCGAGGCGAGAATATGGCCTTCAGGCATATTCTTATGGGATTCTTCGTGCCTTTTGAGCATGATGATACGCCCTCGATAGGCCTTGACCTGATTAATTTGTCACAGGGAAACAACGGAAGGGCTGATTGACGACACACCAAGAGCAATGTTTCATACAGAGTTCCGCTTCCCCCTTTCACAAAACTTCGATTGGGAGAAATGATACCACAAAGGGAGAGGATGAAAGAATGCACATGTTTCATGCAGAGATAATAAGTGGCCCCGGCATCGAGACGGGGTACTGAGCTAACGTTCGAGGTTGTTCCTTGGCATACCTGAAGGTTAAATATTAATACCTGAATCTAGGACAATAGTTTCACTCACGGTGTCATGAGTTCTGATCTAATTCTATAGGATTATATACCAACTTTGCTGTCGTAACCGCTTTCAAACCCTGACTTCCTTGCGGTGAGTAAGAATCGCGCTTGACCCAACGGAAACAATCCATATGTACCGCATCGTTGCTCATCCTCTGGATCCTTTGCGAATCTAGTTTCTTGATACATGTCAATTACGTCTCTACTGAATGTTGCCACAACCCTTTGCTTCTCGGATATGAGAAATGAATCGCTGCCCGGGAGATCTGAGTAAGGTGTTAACCTGAGAACATATGAATAATTCACCTCGTTGAGTTCATTGAAGATCGGTGTGTTACTCGAAATCATCAATGTTCTCGCTAATGATGCCTCTGTTGGTGATGAGGTAGCCATGCATAAAATCACCATAATCCGGTCGATTTCCCGGTCAGGGAATTTGAGAAGATCTTTTGTGGTCTCAATATCGAAAGCCAACACGTCTGAGTCTGCGCGCTTGACACGCTCGGCGATTTAAGCTGGCCTTCCGTGAAGGTTACCGCATACCAAAGTCCGACGCAGATTTTGTTGTCCGTTGCGACACGCAGGCAGTATGGGACATCATACTCGCGGGTATCGAAAATACATTCTCGAGGATCTCTATCATGAACAGAGGCTTTGAGTGATGGCTCGTCAAGTTGACCCTCAAAATCGAAATCCATATTGGCACCTCCTGCCGTTGAACTAATGACCTCGGCATGCGCATCAACTGCATTACGTTTGGCGCAGTTGATTCGAATGAGAGGAACTAGGTCGCGTCTGACAGAAAGCAAGTGGCTGACATTGTGAGAGCATGACTGAAGGTACAGCCGACGATGTCCCATGAGATGATTTGGTAGCTTGAGATCTTCCTTCTTGTCGCGAATTATGCGTGAAATCAGACTTTCGTATTTCCAACTAAGTCAATCTTCCACAGCTCTTTCTGTCCCAGACTACTGAATTAGAGCATGAAATGATAGCAGAAGATAGCGAACTTTGGATGCAATACGGAAGTAAGGCTCATACTGAAACGTGTATTTGAACATTCCTCCATCATCTTTAACGCCGCCTCTCCTGGTGGCCAGTCTGTAATGTTTATGGACCATGAGTTGTAGATGGACAAACATCAGTGTTAGGACTTACTGGGTGCACGTTGATCAGCCATCCTTCTCGTCGTGAACCCTGCTACACCCAAGAGCAGCCCAGTTTTCGTTAATTTCATCGTTGAGAATGGGAAACGCTGCCGCCTTGTCCTCGCCTCCTGAGCCAGGATCTTGCACCTCTATAGGCAGATCGGGTGCTTCAACCTCGCTTATCACGGTCTGACGATAGGCCAAATTCCTCAGCTCCATTAACAATGATGTGCAAGGGTGACGTGACTAATACAGACAGGGCTGCACAAATGAGGGAAACTATCTCAAGAACTCGATATCTCGGACTATTTGACGATAGAATTGACACCACGAGCTATTGAAAAGGTCAGTCAGCGGTATATTTTTGCACTTGCAAAGCCGAGTATGTGCATACCAGATAGGTATTCTTTGGCTGTACTCGTATTCTGTGCATACATCATATGAGCGCAGCTTTTGGAGTATACCCAGCAGAAGAAACAAACCAGAGACTTGATATACTCATACACGCTCTTGTCGTGGTAACGTAGGCCGGTTGCTGGATCTGTGTATGGTGCCTGGAGAGGGCGTCAGGATATTTCAGTTGCAATAAAAGTGTATCAATCACTTCAAGCCCAGTTATGTCACAATACCGGCTCTGAGGAAGGATAGACGGCGGTGCTTCGATCGAGGTATCTGCATCCAGAGAATTCAGAGAATTCAGAGAATAAGCCTTTATGAAGAACTTGGTCTGAAAATGTCACACACACATGTAGCAGTCTCGTCGTCGTCCTCTCGAGTCTGGGACTTCACATCTTCTCCATCAATATGCAGCCTGAATCGACCCTGAGCCTCCGCTTCCACCCTCGCCTGGTGACATCTTTCCCGATCGGCCTTCTCGTATTCGCGCTCCTGGCCTAGGATAATTTTCAGATTCTTTACCCTTCGTTGAGTATTCTTTGTGTAGTGCGGATTTTTGAAGGGTTTGTGAATATGAAGGTATGAATATTGCTCTGCTAGAGACTTTATATTGGTCAAGATTTCTTCTCAACTCCGAAGGAGGAGACACTGACAGGTATGTAGGAAGTTGCAATTCCATCTGAGGCCGCGATTTTCTTCTTAATAGCACCTTTGGGGGGCCTAGGGATCGTTAAATGTAAGTAAAGAAGGAGCTGCACACTCACATGAGAGTGGGTAGGATAAAATCAATTTCTGTGACATACTGTTACATCCTATGATTATCGAGAAAAAACGTCAGAATCGGCAAAACAGGAATGGAGGCCTTTGATAGTTTTTCTAAGTTGACGGAACGGAATCGGCCTGTCGTTTCTGATCGTTGAATAATCAGATTCAGAGGAAAGGAGCTTTGGAGAATGGAAGTCCTATAAACGATGATCTACTAGATTTGCAAAGACTACCTTCACACTTCTGGTACAAAGTTATGCGTCACCTGGGGAACTGGACAGACAACATAACTCGAAGACTCTCAATACCGGCTTACGTAGCGTAGACAGTTGAGGAGCATTACAGTTGGACCTCTACTATCAGATCTACCTCATCTCTAGACATCAACTTGGCAGGGCTGTTCAATGAGGATTCTTCACCACACAAGGGTTTCGTCTGCGAAATTAATCAAGCCGACAGATTACCCTCCAGAGATGTCACATGCACTTCTATAAAACCCTAGTCTGTAGACAAAAAGAACGGTCCCAGTCAAAATACTTGCTGATGCTTTTACAGAGGCTTTCATAACAACCTACTCATTCCCAAACATTCTCCAACAGAAACAGTTGAACAAAACTCGACCCTCGCGGGGAGTCCGTTACAATTTTCAGACTTTTGGACAAAGGAACAAAAAAGAGACTTCAGCTGGTCAAGGAAATATTCACGGAGCTCGAATAAAATTAGAGGCATCGAGTCCGGTCCTGCAGAAAACGGGACTAGAAGAATTCCTGATTGCGACAGGTGGTAGATGGAAGCGGATATGTGGAAGAGGATAAGAGAGGAGATTCCCTTATCCCAATCACATCAGGGTCATTGACGCAATTGTCCAGCTCCTTGTCGGCGGCTGCCTTTATTAGAATAGGTGACTCAGCCTCGAAGTCACGAACATGAGTCCGAAAAACTGTAATAACAAAAACCCAATCCAGTCACCAGGAATGATGACGGTCAGGTATGTAATGATCCCCAGCAATGTAGATCAAATCATCGAAACGAGTCATATCATAGCTTTCTATCATAGAATTCTTATTTCACAAATACCTAAAAAGGAATCACAACCCACCTTGGACACCTTTTGCCATCGCGGCTGATATTAATAATCAGACAAGTTAGACAATGAATATTAGGCTCGGATGTCTATAAGATCTCTGTCGAATTTTCCCGAAAGCATCCGTAATTCAATTGCTTTGTCCTTGTGAGGGATAACCCAACGTTAACAGTTTCTCACCTGCCACCATGACGACCGAGGTCTGGTATCTCCTTTTCAACAATAAGAAAAAATTACTTTTTTCACCCTCCAAAGTGAAAGTGAAAGTCAACGACATCTATGAATTGAAGAAAGCCATTAAGGAAGAGGCATTTTTGTATCTGAATACTGTCCAGGCTCCCGGTCTGATCGCCTGGCGATGCAATGAACCATTGTTGTCGACTCAAGAAGACGATGAGCTGCAGGAACACGTTTCAAAATCGATTTTCTGATTGGGGAACAGGTCGTCAAGCTTACTAGTGGAGCAGGCATCGCAGACCTTCAGCTTGGTAAAAAGGAGATATTATTGGTGCAAGTCCCTGGTGCGATCAATATATGATTAATCCATCTTTCTATCCTTTTATTCTCAAGTCCAATTTCTAGACCTTTACTCTAGGAAGCGAAAGTTCGAAGAGGAGGAAAGCGGCTTGTCTAAGTTCTGCAGGGGTGAGAACTGCATTTTTCTCACTGCATGATCAGGCTCGCTGACCATCACCCCAAGACCGCGAAGCACTACTTTTAGGAGAACAGGACATCAAATGTGACGGCGAACCTGTGGGCTTATACCATCCAGTCTTCAACGAGTTTCAAAATGCTATGAAAAATACAGAACCCTTTCATGCTGATGCAGAAACGCATATTGCAGTTAGGAATTTCCTTGTTGCCTTTTCCCAAATATACCAGGACGAGAGGGAGAGGATTGAAGCAATAAAAGCGACTATGAGACATCTTCTTGGTCGAGAGCTTTTAGTTGGGTTAGATGACAAGGACAAATCTGATGGAGTGATAATGCAGCCATGTGGTCGGTCAACAGCATATCTATTAATGCTAGAGGTTAATGCTTTCCCGGACCACACTGCCCCTTATAACCGGGGTAGCCTTGCATATTGGAAGTACTGGATTGATGGTAAGTTAAATTAATTGAATGTGATTTTTGCTGATGTTATCTCGGATAGAAGGTCGCCTCATACACCAATGTCACTGCTCAAGCATTATCTTAGCAATTGCAGGTCCATATCTGTGTGTTTTCGGTGCTGTCTATTCCGAAGGCATGATCGCACAACCCTTGACAGACTATATTTGACTTGATGATGATCCCTTTAATTCGCAAAAACATGTTTTTGTGGCAAGGCTCTTTACAGCACTTAAATCAGCAATATCAAGTCTCAGCAATTACTACAATGCTCTTGATCCCAATCTGCCACCCTGGAATCCCTTGGACTCCTTGAATTCCTCGATTCCCTCGTCTGTGAGCCCCTATCCCAACATAACTGAATACGGACCGGACAAAATCAAATTCACATACGTATCACGCTTTACTTTTCAAAATTTATACAAACTCCTGTATAAAGCGACGCTTAACGACATGCCTAATACCCCGATCCTGGTCAAATTTACCCAGAGATACAATGCAGAGGCACATCGCTTGCTGGCTGCTGAAGGTCTAGCCCCAAGATTGCATTATTCTAGCACTGACGTAAATGTGCGCTATGGTCAAACGGTTCATGGTAGTGATGGACTTCGTCGATCTCGAGCCCCCTTCAGACTACCTCATCGAGGATCAATATAACAGTATCAAGAAAGCGATTGGTATCCTTCATTCAAATGACATGGTTTTTGGTGATCTCAGGCTACCGAACATCCTTGTTGGGAACAACACGACGATGCTCATTAACTTTGATTGGTGTGGAAAGGCAGGCAAAGATCGCTACCCTCCTGATATGAACCCTGAAATTGACTGGCATGATGATGCTGGGGCAGATCGCCTTATGTCCCTTATCATGATATGTATATGCTGGACAATTTAGATGACTGGACAAAGTACTCTGTTTGAATACATTTATCTTGGAATACCTTCAAAATCCCCACTTTCTGAGAGTGTGTTGCTTGCACCCAGTACTCAGGAACACGAAGCTTGTCATCGATACTAACCTTTTCCCATTGGGATCCTGCTGCTTGTTTTAATCCATCCTATCTCCGCTTGTGATACAGCAGCCAATTTCATCTATGCTGAAGGCCCCACTTTTTCCAATCTAGCAAAAGAAAGATCTCACTATTTCTGCCAACCGCCCTAATCCCTGTGCCAAAGTCCTGGGGCCACAGGAGTTCATTGCTCTTTATTCGACCTCCGACAGTTCCATAAACCACCACCAACCGTCTTTCCAGCTCGCTCGATCAGGGCGGCATGTGCCTGAGTGCACTATTATTCACTAGGTATCTATAAGCTAAAATCGATGCTAAGGTGTATACTAGGCACTGAAAGAAATTCACAATGTCACATAACTGACTGGGAAATCCATATATTAAACAAAGATAAGTGAGAACCCGAATAAATAAGAGAGTACAATAGTGAACTTCAGGATAAGAACAATATACTGCCATACTTCCTATTACAAACGACAAAATGTTGAACCTAGACATACAAACTCACAAAGTAAGAGGGTAGGAATTTTGCTCCCACTCGAAACGAATGCCAATGGACATCGACTTTTGACAGCAGACATCATTCCAAAATTTCAATGTTCCAATGTTTCAAGTGGTGGCCAGCACACCCAGTATGCAGATGACAAGATGCATGTATATGGTAATAATGAACTTCAAAAAAGAGCCTTCCTATGCCTATCTAAATCACCTCGGAAACGCACCCGGAAGACTCTGCCTTTCCCTCCTCCGTTCCGGATGATGCCAATACGTTCCATACCTCGACATCCTCGACGGACTCGCTACCCCATGACTGTTCACCGGCGTAGCAGCAGTAGAATCTGTACTCATCAACGACGCCACACTCTGCTCCAACCCTCCTCCTTCACCATTGTCATCCTCACCCTCATTATTTCCACCCACATCAACCGCATCATCATCATCGGCTGTGTCATGATGAGGATGATGATCATGATCATGATGCTCTTCATCACTATCGTCATCAGCTAGATCTAACCAATCCTCCGGATCGTCAGGTAACATAATAACTCCCGACCCATGATCAAAATCCAAATGATGGCGCACGGTATTCGATGGCCCTGCCGGATATCGTCTTCTCGGAGCCAAAGAGTGAAGATCTCCCCACGGATTAGGCACAGCCGCTGCATCTATTGGAATTGATGCAGATCCATCAGCACCAAAGTCTTGACTTTGGTTCTGACTCCGTAAACGAGGAGCTCCACTTCGAGGTCCATTACGTAGAGTATTTGAGTATCGTTTTCGAAGCGTTAACACGACAGTTTGTCCAATGTTCTTCGCTATTCCGTTATGCGAATGGCCATTATTATTGTTATGAACACCGTTGTTGTGATTGATCAATGTTTGACCTTTCTTAAGCGGGAGCCAGGGTTCCGGAAGAACACCGTTGAGTGCTGGATGACCGTACCGTCGTTTGCCGGTGCTAAAAAAAGTTTTGAGATATGGGTTTATGAACACTGCTAGTCAAAATTTATCGCTCACTTCAGGACGCCACGATACCAATTCGCCATTGGGGGCTGTGACTATTGTATTTTCAATAACTATATATCATCGAAGATAAAATACTGCTCACATAGTCTGTGCGTTCATCTTCAGGCGCAACATACAACGTATCGTCATTCTGCGCGTATCGCCTCCTATTCAAATTACTACCGTTTCAAATCTCTATCAGCAAAACATATCAAAGAGAACAACAACAAAATTTCACCTCTGCGACCAACTAACGGGATGACCAACTCTCAGCTTGGTCACATCAGCAGTTTCTTCTCCTCTTTGCACCTCAAATACCGAACTCAAACTGACATACTTGCTCAATGGTTTCAGCTTTCTGTCAATGTACCATGACCACGCAATAGTACCAAACAACAATGGGACGAGAAGTGAAGATAGGATCCAGGATTTACGGAGGGTGAAGATACCAGTCATGAAGAGGAGAAAGATGATAACGCCCCAGATGAGTCGTATGAATGTGATCGGCCAGGCTTGACCTCGTGATTCGTAAGGTTTGTAGAATACTGCATACTAGAGTGAGGTTTCCCAGAGAATATTGAGAAAGGCAGAACATACCGAAGAGAAGTTTGTATTTGTAAACGACATATCCGGCGCCGAAATAGACAGCTCCGAAAATGACGATGAGAGGCTGCTGTACGCTATACAACATCGTAATCACAAACATCAGTATTGCTTGAGGATAAACCACGCCATAATTAATCATCGGAGGTGCATTTAACTCCGCAAAGTCTATAACAACACCGTCACAAATGAGACACGAGATTCGCGAAAAAAAAATACACTCCCACCTCTTGGGGTCCTGGTCCAGAACAACCTACGCACCGCTCCCGGAACGATAACACCCAGGTTCAACAACTGCAACGGCATTATACCCAATCCTTGCAAAATCACGTAGCTTAAGAAGAAATGTCGAGCTCTTCCAGCTTGTAATGCCACCGCTAGTTTTTCAGGAACTTTAGCTGGAGTGTTGGCAAGATCGCGGACAAGCTGCCAGTATGTTGTCGCGAGGAGGAAGATGAACACAACATTAATGAGGAGGAAGAGGAAGTATCTGCATGAGTGGTCAGCAGTGTAAGGGATGTAGCAAAATAATGCACTTTTTGAGAAGGGAGTATTCTATCCAGCTACGAGCTCTGAATCCTTGGATATAGGTCAAAGCTTCGATATCGTTTCAGACTTCTCGCAAAAAACGGTGTCGCAGGGGGACGCACCTTCAAGCATAAAAGGCAATAAAGCATTCAGCGTGATCATTGCAACTGAAGGCAACGAGTTCTGCACGATAGCCCGAATTTGGTCGTTCGCGTCAATCAACTTGCCCAACCATGGCATGGTCTTCTTAATTTCTTTGTAGCTCAGTAAACTCGCCAGCCCGGTTATAGGAATAAACCAGAAAGAAAGTAAGAGGACCATGAGGAAAAGAACGATGATGTCACGAAGACGAATGACAGACGTTGAGGGTGTCATGTTTGCCCATACAATATCACGAGGTTCGGGGGCTGGGTAGGTGGTAAGTTGGAATGGACTTGCTGCATGTACCGTTTGAACTGCGATTTGCTGTTGGCATTATCAGATCAGACGTAAGAATAGGGCAATCAAGTAGCCATACAGCGCTCGACATCTTCTCAAAAGTCACAAAGGCTGAACCAGTAGCTCTGAACCTACCCGTTCTTCGTTTCTTCTTGACGAGCTCATCTGCCTCCTTGAATCTCTTTTCGAGATACTCTAAAGCGTCGGTTTTGGGTACGAACCAGCCAGGACGGAGAGTAGGCCGAGGTTTATGAGGAACGACAAATTTTGTAGATGCACCACCTTCGATGTCAGTGTCGACAAGAGGCATAGCACTTGTTTCGGGATCATACTCTTCAACTGAGCTAGGATTCCCAACATAATCAACCCAGGCCTTTTCGAGCTCGAGAAGACGCAGTGTTCTCAGGTCTATCAAATTCTTCAAGCTTCCAACTTGGCGGCACACAGTGACACTCTCCACTGCGAGATCCATGTTCTCAAAGTATTCTGCAAGCGGACGTTCACCTTGAAGATGTTTTGGGAGGTCGGTCACCAGGACGGTACGGGCAGGGATGGAATGTACGAGTTCGAGAGAGAAGAGTTGACGAGACCGGATGAAGCGGCGGTAGTTTTTGTAGATGAAGTAGAGTGCGAGGAAGGTAAATAGGTAGGTAAAAGCAAGGTGAACGGAGAGGTAAGAGTCGGCATCGCTTATGAGGTCGAGCCAGTCTTTCCCAGGGAAGGGGAAAGTAGAATTTGGATCTGCGAGGGATCTATGAAGTAGGCGTGGAGCTGAATGTATAGAGGGGCCGAGGAAGAACAAAGGCCAGTCATCGCCATCTGAGGGCCAGTCATCGTCATCACCGAGATCCAAGTCTTTGTTGTGCTGCCCAGCATGAGCGGTTAGCAGGGAGCGTAAAAAAAGCGAAGAAAACAGACCTTCCAATTGAGGGGCATGAGGATGGTGATGGCAAACAAGGAACAGACCGAGAATAGCTGGAAAGCGGTCCTGAAAAAGTTGAGCAACTGAGATGGACTTTAGTTAAGGTTGGCTGGTCAAAAGAGCACGCACGACTGCAGCATCAAGGCCAACTATCTGGAGCACAGTGAGCTCGGAGGTGCGGATTGTGGGCATTATCCAGCCAAAAAAAGCCTGGTGGGCATGAGCCTCATGAGGAGAAAAGCCTGCAGAACGGTGAGTGGAGGCCTGGGGGCTGAAGCCTGCACTTGCCTTTAAGTTTTGTTCTTGGGGCAAATAGCAGAGGCCAGCGAGTCCGGGAGTACGAAAACACCACAAACGCGGTTATTCCGATCGCTGCAGACAGAGTGAGCTGGGTTTTGAACCATGGTCCCTCGAATTTCACTGTCCATGTCCTGTAAAAAGTGCAAAGCAAGTATTGTGTGCTAGCTCACCAGTCGGAGGCGACCCCGGGGGCAATTGGCTACCGTCGCCGCCGTCGAGACCGGCGAGGACGTGCTGAGCGTATGACATGGGGGAGCAGTGGCGGTGCCGTGGCACAGCATGGTGCTTGGCTGGGACCTTGAGCATAAATAAGTGTAATTGACTGGAACCTTGAGAAGAAACAAGAGACAACAAAAGTATATGTGTAGATCCTGAAAATTACGTAATTGCATGTCTTCCCTCCGCGTCACCAGCTCTCGAGCGATCAAAAACGCTCCTCTTGTTGGACTCGCAGAGGGCAGCAGCTCTTTCAACAACTTACACCTCGCTGGCCTTGTCCTCGTCGTTCCCTATGTTCTCAAGCGGTTCTTGCCCCTCTTCAACCGCGGAGGCTTCAAGACCTATGTCTTCCTCCTCGTCGTCTCTGGTCTGCCCACAACCGTTGCCTACTGGACCCTCATGAGCAACGTCGGTGGTCGGCGCAATGAAAAGGTTGTTTTGCCTGGCAAGAACATTGAGACCTATATCACTATCAAGGACGAAGTCCTCAAGCAGCTCTACAAGGGAAGGGATAGGATTCCCATCCAGGTCTTCCATGATGCCTACTTCGACGGCAAGATCGATTTCAATGGTTCGTCACCACGTAATTGAAACGTCCTGGTCTGCACTCACTGCTCTCCAGGCGACGTTCTCGACATCATGGAGCAACGACACGACTGGGCCAAGTTCAACTTTACCCTCCAGCTCTTTAAATATGTCCTCACTGTCCTCGTACCCGTTGTCATCTCCCACTCTCAGATCCAGGACGAGGAACAGGTCCGCGATCACTACGACCGTACGCCCCTGCTCTTTGCTCGCTTACCACACACACTCATGATTTATTCCAGGAGGTGATGACTTTTACGGTTGGTTTTTGGGTCCACGTATGATTTATACTTCGGGTGTCATCGGGGACCCTGATGTTGAAGAGTCTCTCGAAACCCTCCAAGACAACAAGCTTGCTGTCGTCTGCAGCAAGCTCGACTTGAAGCCCGAGGACCGTCTCCTCGACATTGGCTGCGGCTGGGGCACCCTTGTAGCATATGCTGCCAAGAATTTTGGATGCGACGCTACCGGTGTGACCCTTGCTAGAAACCAAGCTAAATTCGGAACAGATCGCATCGAAAAGAATGGGGTACGTGTCTTTTGAATTTTGATATCCCATGTATTCAAGGTTCTTACCAGGTTCCTGCTTCCCGAGCCCGTATCCTTTGTTCAGATTACCGTGATATTCCTGCTGGCACTACGTACACGAAAATCGTTAGCTTGGAAATGGCAGAGGTTTGTCGTTTGAGGCTGAATTGTAGTCAAGTTATCCCTGACACTTGTCCCTGGCTTCTAGCACGTTGGTATCCGTCGCTACTCTCAATTTTTGAGTCAAGTCTACGACCTTCTCGATGATGACGGTATTTTCGTTTTCCAAGTTGCTGGTATCCGTCCTACCTGGCAATACGAGGACCTGATTTGGTATGTTGTCCTGTCGAGCCTATGCGTGCTGTCTGTTGATTCTCTATAGGGGCCTTTTTATGAACAAGTACATTTTCCCTGGTGCTGATGCTTCCTGTTCTCTCGGCTGGGTCGTCAACAAAGTACCTCTCTTCTTTCCTTCCCTGCCTTCATCTCTAACTTTTTGAACTTCTAGCTCGAAGGCGCTGGCTTTGAAGTTAAGAATATTGACGTCCTCGGCGTTCACTACTCTGCCACTATCTATCGCTGGTACCAGAACTGGGTCAACAACAAGGACAACGTGATCAAAGCCTACGGTGAACGATGGTACAGGATCTGGGTGTTTTTCCTGGCGTATAGTGTGATTATCAGTCGACAAGGGAGTGCATCTGTCTTCCAGTTCACACTTCATAAAAATCTGAATGCGTACCATCGGGTCAACGGTGTGAGGAACCATGCTTCGATCCATGTGAAGCTTGAGAATGAGCCTAGGTATGTGTTTTCGATCGCCTTTTCAAACGAGGGCTCACGAGTGGATTTCAAGTCTGATTGAATAGAGGTATCGTATGTTTCTTTTTGTTTGAAAAAAATGCTCTGCTTTGCGGTATCTATCCGTTGGTTTGAACTCTTTTGAGGTTCTGGGATGTATGCATAGTTAATCTATATACCCTTCACCCTTCTTTAGAGCCTATCTACTTTATTCTCCTTGCACCTCAATGATAGACTTATAGCAATGATATTTGGCTGAATACTGAGCTTTAATGCTAAATGTATCGGTGACGATCAAACAAGTGCCAAGATGAAAAATAAATTCTTCTATTGCTAGTGATAAATCAATCGATGTATTTAATTTACACCCCGACCCTGATATTTTAATATAAGTATAAATTGATATGCAATTGTATTCCGCCATCCATATTAGTGTTGAATCCTTCAAGAAAAGAAAAGAAAAGAGTCATGCAACGACACACGTATCTGAATCCAATCCAAGTCGCGCCAATTCCTCCGCGTTGGCTTCTTCCTCGTTCGCCTTGAGCTTCTCTTTCGCTTCATACGGAAACCAATCTTGCATAAAATTCATCAGTGCCCAATCCACATTCGCTATTCAACACAAGTGCGTGTGCGTGTGCGTGTGCGCGTATACGTGAATGCGTGTGCAAGAGAGAGAGAAAAAAAAACAAAAACTCGCGTTAAGCAAAACCCCCCCCCCAAAAAAAAACAAATCTCTAAACAACTTACATCGATTGGCCACCACCACCGAGGGCGCTCTACACATCGGACACTCATCCTGCCCTCTCTTCTGCATCTTCACCAAACACCTCACACAAAACAAATGGCCACAATCCAATCGAATCGGCTTGAACGCGATATTCATACATATAAAACATGCGTAGTCGTCTAGGTGAGGTATGATGGGGAGTAAGGTTTCGCTGATGGCTTGTACGAGAATTCGAGGTAGCGAAGACGATGACGGTGATGGTGATGATTGAGATGACGATTGGGACGAAGGGACACCTCCAAGTCCGACGAGTACAAAGTTTGGAAACGAGTGGTTGGAGGATAAATCTGAAGGAGCCGGTAACGCCGTTCGTTTAGCATGTTTCTTCAAAATCTTACGAGTAGCCTCCGAATTAGCCGCCTGAAACTTTTGTTTTTTTTTAATAATCAACACTCGTCCCATCACCCTTTCCCCAAACCCAGCTCACCTTTTTAATATCCAAAATCAACGCATTCATCTGCAAAAACCTGCCCAACGCATACCGGCTCTGCTTTCGATTTCATCCACTCCTTATGCCCATGGCCTTGCTCTCGTCGCGTCACACGATCCACAAACAACCCCAACCGCCGCTCACACTCTTCCACACTCCGCTCACCTCTATCCCGTTCTCGCATACTCTCAAATACCTCGGCTTCCATATATAACTGAAATATCTCTCTCCACGAATAGAGATCACTCTACCATAAATAAATGATTTAAAAAAGGACTCTCATCCCATAAAAAGAAAAAAAGGGTACATACATCAGAAAGATCCGTCCGCCCAACATGTATCGCACCCGCATGATCCTTCAACGGGGACACCGCACGAAACCCCCTCCATCCTGTCCCTCCTCCAAGAAAGAGAAACCCAGAACCAGGCGAAGACGGATAGCTGCTCCGACTCACGGGCCGCGCCGTATCCCCAATCATACTCGACAGCACCTCCAGCGCCGCTCTAAACTCTGTCTCTACGGCCTTGAGCTGGACTGACATGTGCTCGAGTGTGGTGTATAGGAGATCGAAAAAGGCGCTGGAGGAGGTGAGGGAGATGATGATTTCTTGGGTTGGTGGTGGTGGAGTTTGGTGGATGGGGATGGGGGTTTCTGAGCCTGAGCCTGAGCCTGAGCCTGAGCCTGAGCCTGAGCCCTGTTCAACGTCCAAGAGTACATCATCGTCATTTGCTCCAACACCAGGAGACCCTGCTTTTGGTGATTCAAATAGCGCACACTCGTTCATCAGCTCTACATCAACACGATCACGGTCATCATCGCGGTTATCATCACTATCCTGCACACTCTCCCCCTCCTCCCCATCCTCTTTCACTCCACAACTCAACTCTTCCATCGACTCAGCAGGAATACGGAGCTGCGCCTCTATCCTCGAATCGTCCTCACTAAACTCGTAAACTATCTTTGGAAGCCTTCGTCGTCCACGCGTGTCGAAGCAACAATCATCGGCTGAAGAAGGCAATGCGACACCTCCATCTCTTCCTTCACGTCGACGTCCATCATCCACATCCACCGACGACCCACCCACACCCACACCCCCACCCTCACCTTCACCTCCATACTGCGAACACTCCCCAAACCACCTCTGCAACACAGCCGGCCTCAACCCAAGCTCCGAAAGCTCACTCACAGTCTGCTTGATCATCTTCTTCAACTAAATACCATTCAACTCGCATCCTTCCACAACACAACTCGAATGAAAAAGACGTACCTGTCGGTATTGAATGACGTTGACTTGAAGTTCAGGTGGTAGGTCTTCCAAAAGCTGAATGTACGTTTTCGAAAAATGCATCGCAGAAAATCGCACAATGATAAATCAAATCAAATCACGGAAGAGGGTGACTTGGCCCCTGTCCAATTAAGTAATGATAAATTAAGTAATATTGGACTAGGAATTTCCGACATGACACTACACCGAATCAAGCATCTCCTCCATCACCTCTTCTTCATAATTCCTCTTCAACGCATCCAAAATCTCTCTCAACTGCCCACCCTCCATCACCCCCGCGAGGTTCTTGAGCGTCAACCCGATCCGGTGGTCTGTCACCCTATCCTTAACACCACATGAGTGACACCAGAATAGAATAGAATGAAAAAGTACCTGAGCGTAATTGTACGTCCGAATCTTCTCGCTACGGTCTGCCGTACGAACGAGCTTTAGCCTTGCCGTCCGACGATCTTCCATCTCCCGCGTCATTTTCCGGTCCATCAGACGAGAACTGAGGACTTGGAACGCTCGACGTTTGTTCTAACGTAAATGAGGAAAGTATCCCGACTGGCAAAAGAAAGAAAATGTACTTGATGTTGGCTTCGTTCGTCTTGCATGGAGACTGTGATTCCAGTGGGTATATGAGTCAACCTCACGGCCGATTCTGTCTTGTTCACATGCTAACCAACGTCCCATGATGAATATCCAACAGGTTGAGTGAAAAAAAAAGAAAGGCTGACCTGACCACCCGCACCCCTCGCGCGCATAACTTCGATTTTGACTTCATCCATCGAAAACAACGAATCACTCTTCCCATCCAACGGCGTCTCTCCCACCAACGGCAACACCACCACCGCAACCGTGCTCGTATGTACCCGTCCACTCGCTTCCGTCATCGGCACACGCTGAACGCGATGCACACCACTCTCCCATCTCAACGCATCATACGCGCCTTTTCCCTTGATCTCCAAAATAGCGTCTTTGATTCCGCCGTTTTCCAACTCGTTTTGCGCGAGGATGTGGGTTTGGTCGTAAGTTGTGTTTGCGAGACGTTGGTACATCCTGAGCATGTCAGCGAGGAAGAGACTCGATTCGGAGCCGCCGACGCCTGATTTGAGTTCCATGAGTGCACCGAGATGGGCTGTGTGTGAGGGTGGTACGAGGAGTCGGGGGAAGGTCTCGGTGACGCTTTTGATGAGCTGGGAGGTGAGGGAGGTGTATTCCTCCAGAGCGAGTGCTCGCATAGACGGATCGGGGTCTGCCAAAAGTTGACTCGTTTCTGCTAGTGTCTGTCGTAATTCATCATACACAGTTTGTTGAATCCGGAAAAAAAAAGAAAGAGAATACGCACCTCACGAGCCTTGAGCCAGCCATCCCACGCATCCTGCAACGGCTCAAGCTCCTTGTACTGCCTCAATCTCGCAATATCATCCGGCGTCGACGTCGTCGCATCTGTAAGCTAGTTATAGCTAGTTCTACACAACGGGTAAGGGAGAGAGAGAAAAAACTTGCTTGGGAGGAGATGAGAGTGCGTTCTGTGATGCGTCGCTGGACAACGCGGAGAATCCTCTCATGTTGTTTGTCAATGTTCTGAAGCGCACTGGCAGTGGCATAGGCTCTCCTATGGAGGAAACGAAACATGTCACACATATGTCACACACATGTCACAAGAGAAGGAGGGGCACAGCCACGAGACTCTTGCGAGGATGCCTGCACTAACGCCCGAAGAAAGATCAAAAATCAAAACCGTCCTCTCCAAAAACTCGCACAAAATCCACTGCGCCGCTCCCGCTCGCATCTTTTACGCTCACCCCGACCCACACCGATGGTCCTACGCCGGCCTCGAAGGTGCCCTCGTCCTCGTACAAGAACAACACCCTCGAAACGCCACGCTCCTCAAACTCGTCGATGTCGATGGTACTAGAGGCGTTATCTGGGAACATGAGCTGTATAGTGATTTTGAGCTTTATCAGGATAGATCGTTTTTTCATGCGTTCCCGGGAGATGTGAGTTTTTTGTGGTTCTCCTAAACCTGTCCGAGACACACTGCCTGACCTTTTTTTGTTTTGTTTTTTTTGCGTAGGAATGTATGATTGGGTTGGTTTACGCCGACGAACCCTCCGCCAAAACACTCTTCAAAAAAGTAAAAAAAATAATCCCCAAAAAAGATCTCACTACCGCTCCAGGTACGCAAAAAAAAACCCCTCCACTCACCCTAATCTAACGCAAAACCACACCTCCAGTCAAAAAAAAGAAAACCGCACTCCCCAAAGGCAAAATCGACAAACTCATGATCTCAAGTCCACAACCCGGGTCTTTCAAACACATCGCGCATATGGGGTACGACGCCGATACGGGGTGGTCATCTGAAGGTGTCGATCCGTCGTGGGTTACTTTACTCGAGGACCTCGAGGGTAAAGGCATCAGTCGGAAGATTATTCAACAAGAGATGGAGTATATTAAGTCGTTTGTGCAAGACGCTCAGGATGCGCCGAGGCATAAGACGAAACCTCAGCCGCCTCCGGCACCTCAGCGGAGGAGTTATGTTCCGGATGTGCAGTTGCAACAGGTGAAGTCGGCTTTGCCTTCCCAGTCTCAGTCTCCACTTGTACCTCCCCCTTCTGTACCTTCTCAAAGACAACCCCCTCCTCAGCCTGTTGCTCCTCAAAAACAATCTGTTACTCAGAAACAACCCCCACCACCACCGCCACCACCTCCTTCTCAAGGGCACTCTGCACCTGTTCCTCAACGAGCTCACCCTGTACCCCCTCCTCGTCCAAAATCTCCGCGCACGGTACCAGAAAATGTGTCTCCACATCGTACAGCAGTGGCAAAGCCAGAGCATCCTGCCAGACCTTCTGGACCCCCCGTACCTCCTCCTCGTCCTCTCCAGCAGAACGGGGCACCACCACCTCCACCACCTGCCAGACCTCAGCAGAACGGTGCACCTCCACCACCTGTCAGACCTCAGCAGAACGGAGCTCCTCCACCTCCACCACCTGTCAGACCTCAGCAGAATGGTGCACCACCTCCACCACCACCTGTTAGACCGCAGCAGAATGGTGCACCACCTCCACCACCCCCTGCCAGACCTCATACTGTGCCCGCACCGCACCGGACAGCCGCGGAAACTGATGGGCCTTTAGTTCCAGCGTCATCGACACCCTCTCCACCACCACCTCCTCCTCCACCACCGCCGCCGCCGCCGCCTCTGCCTGGTCAGATGAATGGATCTCCAGCTTCTACTCTACCTTCCCTAGTCTCAGGTACCGACGTACCATCTCCCTCACTGGCACCTCAACCTACAGCCCAACCTCAACCTCAACCTCAACCTCAGCCTCCTGCCCAGCCTGGGCGAGACGATTTACTCGCTTCTATTCGATCGAGTGGAGGGATTGGTGCTCTTCGGAAGACGGATGGGGGAGGTGGACGTTCTGCTTCTGCTTCTGCTTCTGCCATGGGTGGTGGTGCGGCTGTTGTGGGTGGGGCGGTTGGTGCTGTGGGTGGGGCGGCTGTGGGTGCGGGTGTAGCGGAGAGTCAAAGTGCAGGAGGAGGAGGGGGAGGGGATTTGACGTCGGCTTTGGCTGCTGCGCTTATGGATCGGAATAAGCGACTTGGAGATACGGATAGTGAGGATGATGAAGATGAGGATGATGATGATGATTGGGATTAGAGGTTTTGGGGAGGGGTGTTGTGTTTTGTGTGGTTTTTGGGTTGTGTGGCGTGTTTTTTTTTCTCCTTACCCCCTGGGCACACGCTGTGCGGTGTGCGGTGCGGTTTATCTGTGCTGGTTGGAAGCTGGAGTATTGTTGTTTGGTTTTAATCGGGGTGGTATTTATGGGTATGGTGTGGTGTGGTGGTGGTATCTTGTTCGGTTTTTTTGTAGTGATGGTTTTAGTTTTAGTTTTAATCCTTTGTTAATGGAAGGTTAATGAAAGGACGATGTTTGTACCCCCCTCCCTCTCCCTTATCTAGGTTACTTTATTTTCTTTGTGTATGTGCAAGAGCCTTCATCTCTTTATGTGCAAGAGCCACTTGAGCAATCTTGGATCGCGCCGCAATGAAGAGTATAGAGTATAGAGTATAGAGTATAGAGCCAGTGTTTTTGGCTCTGCATGTCTATGTGGTCGATTGGATATTGAAATGGATTTTACACGCGTCCTTATTGGTTGCGCGTCCTCACTGATCCGGTTGTCCGAGAGATTCAAATCAGATCACGAAAAGACCGAGAGAGATTCACGAAAAGACCGAGAGAGATTCACGAAAAGACGAGAGAGATTCACGAAAAGACCGAGAGAGATTCACGAAAAGACCGAGAGAGATTCACGAAAAGACCGAGTCCGGGGTTTCCGCTTCCGTCCCATTGTCATGTATAGGCAGGCGACTTGGATCAGATTCCTCATTTTCAGTTTGAATCCGTGTGGGTTTTTTTTTGCCTTTTCAATGCTCGGGGAACAACCTCCATGACCATGAACCTACAACGACCACAACGCAACGACCACCCCACGTGTCCCCTATCCCCATCCCTAGCTCAGAATGGGAAGTCAGCCAAGCCAGCCAGCCTCCCGAGGCGAAGGCGAAACACATCACATGTCTTCACAGCCCTCTCCCCCTCTGCTTTCCTTCTTCCCATTCCAATTCCTTCGTATGTACTTAGTATTCTCAGTCTCAGTCTCAGTCTCAGTCTCTTCTTTTGTACAGAGTCTGGCCCTTTTGTAGTGTTAGTCAAGGTCAAGGCGCTGGTAGGCGGTAGATTACTGCAATGTGCTCGTACAGCCGCGTGATCAATTGCCGAGGGAAATGCCCTATCCAGAATGTCTCCACGGTGGAATGATAAGCTCACAGTTGATTGATTTGTAGTTTGCTGACCATTTTCTTTCTCCTCTTCCTCCTCTTCTTCTCTCTCCCCCTCGTGAGCTAGCTAACTAAAAGTAGAGCCATCTAAGGATAATGAAAATTGGGAGTCTGGGTCGAGCGATTTATTTTCGATTCGATTCGGACGTGTTTGCAGAACAGGATACGCATGTGACGATTATAGTTAGTAGTGATGGTCACACCCGGGAATCCATTTTGTAAGATTTCCTCGGATCAAGAATAAGGTTCGCACTACAACTCCTTGATGGAGATCAGTACACACCCCAACTGATTCCGGCTATTGAAAAAAAAATTTTGTGAGGACGTTGAACTGCGACCGTTGCATGTGAGGAAACCAACTCTTACTCAATTTCCATTCCCAAAAAAAAAGAATGTTAAATGCAGGACAAAATGTCAAGTGCAGGATGAACGGAAGTCTCGCGAGGTCCCAGTCCAGAGGGTACACTATACATATGCGCATGCGTAAGGGAGGAAGGACTACAGGGCGCAGACACCGCTATGAACAGGGAGGGGGGGTTGGGTACTCACGAAATTCAAACACAAACGCCCCTGATCAAGCGTCACTGATAGGCCAGGCACTTACCTCCCTCCTCGTCAAAGTCAAAGTTCTTATACTAGAACTTGATTCCTCCACTGGCACCACTCATCATAGAGCCTTGCCAACTTATTCTCTTATCTTCCTCGATACCTGGGTAACACAACTCAGGACCACTATGACATAGCTGGGCCCTAAGGCTTAAGGGGACTTGATAGTCAGTTAGAGACTATTGGTGGAAGCACAGTACCAAGCTCAGGTATTGTGTCTGAGACCTGACCTTACAATTGAGTAGTGTTATGTAGTATACTTGTACTGTTCTTAGTAGAAACCTGGTGCTGAAGTCCTATTGTGGGCTGTTCATGCAGAGGAGTAATGCCACACCCTTAGGAAGGTGTTTAGGTTAGGGATCCTCTTCTTGTGTCATGACTTGGCAAAATGGCTAAAGTCATTATTTACTTTTCTTTTCTTTTCTTTTCCTTTCTGGACTTACTATACAAGGATAGAGCATGAGAAAGTATCACATAACTAAGTGTCACAGAGTCACAGGGTTATGAGTCACAGTCAGGTGACATCACATGACTAAGTCACATGGAAACTGTGGGAAGATAGTGCACAGACCATGTAGTAGTTGTATAAGTAGTATAGAAAATTTAACAGGAACTCTATTGAGTTCTCCTTGTCAACTCGGACTAGGAGTGTGATTAAGTTGCCTTAGGCTAAGTCACTACACCTTGGGGTGATAGTATAACCATATTACTAGGGCAGTAGTAAGTAAGACAGTAGATGTCTAGCTGGGTGAAGATCTTGCACTCCAGTAGATATAACAGTAGTAAGATTATTCCTCATTTGACTTTTCTGAAGACATAGTATTACAAACTTCATTTAGACCATAACTCTGGGCATACTTGACCAATTTCAACAATCTAAACAGCCACCAAAAGCCCTTAAGAAGATCTTTCAAATGGTACCAAAAATGTCTCAAAGCAATCAGTATTCACTGAGTTATCAGCAGATTAGTTAGCAATCACCAAGTCACCAGACACTAAATTGCTGATATCTTGGGAACTGCTTGATATAATCATTTGCTTCAACAACCATTGTGAAGCTCTCTTCAATGCTCTTCTTTTGGCTATAAATAGATCCCAAGGCAATAAGATCCCATGGAGATACAAGGTCCTCAATGTTTGTATATGATACTGATCTTTACCCATAGATTATTATCTGTCCTTAAATAGAACAAAGGACTGCCCTAAGACAGTTAGGTTATCTCTATTTCAAGAACAATAACACTCCTATATATAAAACAATAGATAGTAATCATATAGTAGGCTGTTCTAGTACATAGACCACCATAATCATGTATTTAAGAATTGTATGTCTGAGGATAAACCTCAGACTTAACAACATCTTTTGCTGCTTGTCTAACTTCACTTTTTTGAGCACTTTGATTATCAAATCAACCAATCACAAATCAGTAAGTGGCCATTTGTAATACATAGCATTATATCTCTAGAGCAATACAACTCTCTTCTGAGCAGAATGCTCAACCAATAGCATGCCCTTGTCAAACTAAGAGCAGAAATAGAAAGTAGAGAAGGAAGGGTATACTGGGGATGTAAAAGATTTGGACACCTGGTCCATAACTGCAGGAATAAAAGGGTGGAGGAGAAGAGGAAGTCAATTCCCCAAAATAAATTTGAAGTGATAGCAAGTAGAGTGATGCAATATAGAGTAAGGGAAAAGGTAAAAGTGAGAAGGCAAAAGACGATAGAGGGAGTGAGATGTTTCAGATGTTGGGGTATTGGATATCTCAAATAGGAGTACTTAAATATTGAGGTTGAAAAAAAGAGAAAAAGAGAGAAAGAGATAGTACATATGGCTAGACCACAAAAGGCACAGCAGCAGGGGAGGCTGGCATGTCCTATACTGGAAAAGGTATAGGAGTACTGTGAAAAGTGGAATGTGCCTCCAAAAGGTGCACTCTTGAGAGAGGATGGATAACAAGGGAGATAGTAGCTATGTATGTGGACTGTAGAGGGTGTGAAGGCAAGAGAGTATAGACCCACAAAAATCAAGGACAAGGATTTCTCCTTGAGAAACAATCAAGAAATGTATGGTATGACTTGTGCCAAGAAGTGTGGAATTGGAGAGAAAGAGAAGCAAAAAGAGGAGAAATAACAAGAGTGGAATATATAAAGTATGGAAGAAGAGATATAATTATGAGAAAGGTGTCAGAACAGGAAAAAAAAGGAATCTTATGTCCAGAATGTAGAATAGAAAGAAAAAGAGAATAGTAGAGTTGGGGAGTAGCAGTGCGGCCCACAGAGGTAAAAGCATAGCAAAGTGGTATATAGATAGAGGGTCTGAAAGGTATAGCAAGAGAGGGGGATGAGCAGAGAGACTTAAGGAGGACATTTAAAATATTAAGAGAGGTATGGCTAAACATTGGAGTAGAAAAGGTAGATACACATAAAGGTGTAACTGTAAAGGCACTCTTGGATAGTGGCACAACAGAAATGTTTATGGATAGAAAGATGACAGCTAAATATGGATTCAGGCTACAGAAATTGGAAAGACTAGTAGTAATGAGAAATGTAGATGGCACAAATAACAGTGTAGGAGTAATAACACACTAAGTGAAAGCAAACATGTACTACAAAAATTACATAGAAAGAATGCAAATAGATGTGTGTGACTTGGGAAAAATGGATATTATATTGAACATACTATGACTATAGGCCCATAATCCAGAAATCAACTGGGAAACAGAGGAGATTAAAATGATGAGATGTCTGCTACTGTATGGAAGGAATACAAAGTTGGAAGAAGAGAAGAGAGAAAAGAAAGGGAAGAGAGTAGCAACCCTGAAAGAGGAAAAGATTGTGAGGTGGGCAGTAGACAATAAAGAGAATTGGGAAAGAGAAGAAAAAGTTGAAGCAGACTATAGAAAGATCAAAGAAATAGTGCTGCAGAAATTTTTAAAGTGGAGAAAGGTGTTTGGAAAGGTAGAATCAGAAAGGATGCTGACAAGGAAAACCTGGGACTATGCTATAAATCTCAAAGAGATATTTAAACTACAAAAAGGAAGGATTTATTCTCTATCTAGAAATGAGAGAGAAGAGGTCTAAAATTTTGTAAACAACCAATTGAGAAAGGGGTATATCAGACCATCTAAATCCCCTCAGATATTGCTAGTATTCTTTGTAAGCAAGAAGAATAGGAGTAAAAGGATGGTTATGGACTACTACAACCTAAACAAACAAACTATAAAGAACAACTACCCATTACCATTGATAACAGACCTAATTGACAATATGGAAAGTAAAAGAGTGTTTACAAAAATGAATTTGTGGTGGGGCTTTAACAATGTAAGAATAAAGAAAAAAGATGAGTAAAAGAGAGTGTTTACAATGCATATAGAATTGTTCAAGCCAACTATGATGTTTTTTGGAATGACAAACTTGCCAGCTATATTTCAGGCAATGATGAACAAGATTCTGAGAAACTTGGTAAATGAAGGCAAAGTTGCTGTATTTGTAGATAATGTGTTGGTAGGAACTGAAACAGAGGAAGGATATAATGAAATTGTGGAGGAAGTACTAGGAAGGCTAAAGGAGAATGATCTTTATGTGAAGCCAGAAAAGTATGTGTAGAAAGTGAGGAAGATTGGGTTTCTTGGGGTTATCATAGGATCCAATGGGATAAAGATAGAAAAAGAGAAAGTAGATGGAGTACTGAGTTGGCTAGAACCAAAAAATATAAAAGATGTCAGAAAGTTCTTAGGCCTTGCAAATTACTATAAAAGGTTTATCAAAGACTTCACTCAAGTAGCAAGACCAATAAATGCACTAACAAGAAAAGATATAAAGTAGTAGTGGGAAGACAAGCAATAATAAGCATTTGACGAGCTCAAAAGGATCTTTACAACAAGACTAGTATTAGCAGCCCCAGATTTAGACAAGGAATTTAGGGTAAAAGTAGATGCCTTGAATTACATAACTAGAGAAGTATTCTTGATAAAGTGCTTAGATGACTTATGGAAACCAGTGGCTTTTATCTTAAAATCTCTAAGCAATACTGAAAGAAACTATAAGATATATAACAAAGAGATATTAGTCATAGTCAGGTGTTTGGAGGCATAGAGACACTTTGTAAAAGAAACTACAACAAAGTTTGAGGTTTGGACAGATCACAAGAACCTTGAATATTTTATGAAAGCACAGAAATTGAATAGAAGAGAAGCCAGATAGGCCTTGTATCTAATGAGTTTTAACTTTATGCTAAAACATGTTCCAGGAAGTAAGATGGAAAAGGTAGACAGCTTGAGCAAAAGGCCAGACTAGAAAGTAAAAGTAGGAAAGGACAATGAGAATGAAATATTGGTAAAGCTAGAATGGTTGAAAGTCAGAAAAATAGAGAAAGTAGAAGTAATAATAGAAGAAATGGATTTACTAAAGAAAGTAAAGCAGTCAAAAATAAAAAATGATAAAGTGATCAAGACAGTAGAAAAAATGAAACAAGCAGGGGTAAAGATACTAAGAGATAAAGAGTGGAGAGAAGTCAATGGCATCATATATAAGGAAGAGAAGGTATATGTACTAAAAGATAAGAAACTGAGAGCAGAAATTATTCAGTTGCATCATAATCCACTAGTAGGAGGACACAGGGGACAGTGAAAAATAGTGGAATTGGTCACTAGGAACTTCTGGTAGCCAGGGGTCACAAAATAAATAAAGCAATATGTAGAAGAATATAACATCTGCTAGTGAAATAAAAACCACATAGAACAACTGGCAGGAAAACTAATGCCAAATTCAATTCCAGAGAAACCTTAAATATATATCTTGGTGGATTTCATTACCAAGTTGCTGCTGGCACAAGAATATGACTCAATTTTAGTAGTAGTTGACAGATTGACAAAAATGGTATATTTTATTCCTACTACAAAAAAGATGTCAGTAAAAGAACTAGCCAGGTTGTTTAGAGACAATGTGTAGAAGTTATATGGGTTACCTGAGAGTATCATTTTAGACAGGGAACCCCAGTCTATAGCAGGGATAATACAAGAGTTAAATAGGATATTGGGGATTGAAAGTAAATTGTTAATGGTATTCTACCCTCAAACAGATAGACAGACTGAGAGAGTTAATCAGGAAATAGAGCAGTACTTAAGAATGTTTATTGGCTATAGGCAGAAACAGTGGCCTGATTGGTTAGAAACAGCAGAGTTTACCTACAATAATAAAGTGTACTCAAGTACTAAAACATCGCCTTTTAAGGCAAATTACAGACAAGATCCCAGGATGGGGTTTGAAATGAGAAGAAAGGGGAAATATAAGGGAGCTGAGAAATTTGTGACAAAGATAAAGGAAATTCAGGAAGAAGCAAAAGTGGCACTAGAAAAGGCATAGGAAGAAATGAAAAAGTATACAGATAGAAAGAGAGCAGAAGTCAATGAGTATAAAGTAGAAGACCTAGTGATACTAAGTACTAAGGATCTGAAATATCAAATGATCAGGAGGAGGACAGAAAAATTGACAGAGAGATTTGTAGGGTTTTATAAGATAAAGAAAATCATATTATCAAACACAGTAGAATTAGAACTACCTAGTATAGTAAAAATATATCCAGTAGTCAATATCAGTAGAATACAAAAATACATAGGGCAAGTAGAGGGGCAGAGAAAGGAACAACCAGCCCCAGTCATAATTGAGAGAAAGGAGGAATGGAAGGTTAAGAGGATTCTGAACAAACAACAAATAAGGAAAAAGAACAAATACTTGGTATAGTGGAAAGAGTTCATAGCAAAATCCAATACCTGAGAAGGAAAGGAAAACTTGGGAAATGCAAAAGAAGCAGTTGAGGAATTTGAGAAAGAATATTGGTGAGATATGGAAAATGTTCAAAAACAAGAACAGAAAGAAGAGACATTCAGGAGAGGAGAATTACCAGGAAGGTTTATGGAAAAAAAATTATTTGGATAGATGGATAAAAGATACAACAAGGAATACTGGGCAAAGTTAGAAAGAAATTAGAGGAGATTGAAAGGAGAAAGAACAAGAGGATAAAGAACAATAGAAATGATAAAGGAAGAGGAGGAGGAAATTGAGCAGAAAAACTTGGGAATCAAAGAGTGGGCCAAAGAAGATAACAACAAAATAGGAAATATCTGCAATCCCTACTATGAGTTGTAAAAATCCTTGGGATGAGAAATCCTGAAAGGGAGGTGGTGTTATGATACGACCAAATAGCTAAGTTATTATTTATATTCTGTTTCTTTTTCTTTTCATTTAATTAGGAAATCAACACAAACATGCAAGAGGGAATGACTCAAAAAGAGATGTACAGAAATTTATAAATAAAAGTAAATACAGAATGTGTATAAGTAGTGTATAGTAATCAAATAGAAACTCTATTGAGTTCTTCTTGTCAACTTGGACTAGGAGTAGCTCTAAGGCACCACAGTCTAAGTTCTTACAGAAGATGAGTTGTAACTTATTCTGGAGTGTAATAGTAGCTAAGGATTCTCCTAGAAGCTCTGCTCTAGTCATTTTCATAGTTTCAATACTATTCTCATTATTGTGAACAGGTTGTTGAAGCAAGCCATCTTCATCCCAATTCATGATACTATTAATTCAGCTAAGTTGGCATATCTCTTTGTTATTTGTGTATTCTTAAAGCATGGAGTCCTCTCTTATATTATCTTAGACTGAGACTTCAAATTTGTTTTCTATTTCTTTTGCTCCCTTGGTATTGCACTAGATATATGCTTACTGTTAGCATGAAGTCATAAAGACTTAGAGCTCAACCAAGGTAGTTGTTCAGGAAGAACTCAATAGAGTTTCTTATTGGATTCCCCTAGGTATTTATACAAATATTTAGGTGATCTGTATACCTATCTCCTACAATTACATGACCCTTACTAAGAACTGTCTATATCTTACATAATCCTTCCCACACTATTTATATCTTTCCTGTATTGCATTCTTGGATGTTTTTTATCAAGTTGATAAATGTACAAGAAATAGTTTCCTTCTTGGTTGTCTTATAATACTTACACTTTATATCAGGGTATCACTCCAAAATGAATAGACAAATGGAATGGACCAATCAGACACTGGAGCAATACCTCTATATTTACTATAACTATTAACAGAACAACTGGTCTAAGCTACTACCCTTTGCAGAGTTTGCTTACAATAATGCCCCTAGTTCTACCACTGGTGTTTCTCTATTTTTTGTCAACAAGGGTTATCATCTGAACATCACAGTATACCCAGAACAAGATATAGCATCATCCTATACCCAATATTTTATAGTTGACCTAGACAGACTACAGAACCAACTCAAATCTGAGATATTACAAGCACAACATCAATACTAGTCCTATGCCAACAATCATTGACAACCACCTCCAGAATTCTATATTGGACAATCTGTCTTTATCAAAGTACAGTTTTTCCAGACTACTCATCCATCAAAGAAACTCTCCAAAATGTACCTTGGTCCTTATGAAATCATTGCTCAGCCTAGTTTACAGTTATTCACTATCCAACTTTTGGAGTCAATAAGAGTAGCCCATCTAGTCTTCTATATCTCTATGCTTGAACCAGCTATACCTAATACCTTTATACAATGCTCCAATCCTCTACCAACACTAGTTATTATTGATAGAGAACCTAAATACAAGATCTTCAAGATAGTTAACTCTAAGATTGATTGTCAGAGAGTATACAAATTGTTATACAAGGTTATCTAGCTTGGGTATAAGGACACTGAGAACAACTCCAGATGGTTGCCTACTATAGAGTTGACCCATGTTCAAGAACTAATAAGTGATTTTTACTCCAGATATCCATCTAAGCCCAGACCACTCAAATCAGACTAGAAAACTAATGATTATATATACCCTCCAATCTTCTATTTCCTTTTCATTTTTTCTCTCTCTACTTTCCATTGTCCATACTTTCAATATCTCTCATCCCTCCAACTCTGTTTTGAAAAACAAACAGTAAAATAAAAATAAAAATAAAATAATAAAATAAAATAAAAGAAAAAATCAAAGTCAAGTACTTATATTCTATTCTCTGTGCAGTTTTTTGATGTACCTATCACTTACTTGTATTTTCCAGAGTTACAGTTCCTTTTGCATAGAGTTAAGTATTTGTATTCTGAAGTTATATAGTTCCCATTGCAATAGAGCAATGCTCCACTCTTAAAATACTTGTAACAAATTCTTCTCTGTTCCTTACACTCAAATCTTCAGGAGCCAAAGACAACAATAACATTTGGAACAACAACAAAACACTACTAACTACACATCATTACTACTCTTTTCAACTCCTTCTATATCTAAATCTCTGATTTTGATCACTTTTCCTCCTAGACTATCTACTTTCATTTTCTCATTTTCTTTTTTCTTTCCTTTATCTTTTCTTTCTTCTCCCTTCTCTGTCTCTGTCTCTTCCTTTATAGTCTCTATCTATGTGATCAACTTGTTATCCAATCTTCTCAAATTATTGCCTATAACTCCCAACTTATCTCCAACCCATTTTACTACCTTCACCAAATCCCCTACCTGATCAACCAATTGCTCTAACAATGACTCTATATGTCCTTTCTACTCCTCATCCAATATTTGTTTACTTGCTATTGTTTTTGATCTCTTTGAAGCTCATTCTTTGTCTACTCTTCTTTTAGATTCCTTGGTAGATAGATAACAGACCACCCTAGCCTTGGTACAAGCTTGACAAGTAGTCAATTTCCTGTACAAAGTTAATTATATACTAGAAATACAGAGAATACTCACATCAATCCTTGAAGCTTGTAGTTTGTTCTGTGTTTGTTATGGAATTACATTAGGACTATAACTATTATCAGCCCTGGACTGATAACAAGTGGATGGTAGAAGAAATGATGGTGATAAAAGATGAGGAAGACAAAGATGATGCAATAAATAATATATTAGTATATCAAAATTAAATTGGACTTCAGACTTAACTGGACTAATTATAGATATTGGACTAAAGGAGAAACATTAGATAAAATTTGAGGTAATTATGGATAAATCTTATAATAGTTATAAACTTTAGGATAAATAGAGAAACCTTAAACAAACCCATTTATAAACTCTGACTTAACTAGTCACTCACTGTTACTTACTAGTACTTAGAATAGTAGTTTCTATGATGTTACTAGTTAGGATAAATACAATCCAAAAAGAGAAGGGAACAGCAAGTTCTCTCTTTCTGTAGTTTATCTAAAAATCTACTTCTCTTAGAACTCTGTATTCTCTCCAGTCTTTGGACTAGCTTGTGAAGTGCAACTAAAAGCCTCAATATTCATCCTTTTGATATAACTTTTTTGAAAACTTTAACTAGACCCTTTGTAAAGGGATGAAGAGATATCAAGTGTTGACATAGGCTCAAGGTTGAAGTATATATTCACCCTTGTGGTCTAGAGTCTTAACAGTGCTAGTAACAATACAGGCATGTAATGTAACTACCTATAATATTCTCTTCTCTGAATTCTGCCTCTAACTCCTTTTACTACTGTTATTGAGCCAGACTCTCTATTGGTAGAAGCTCCATCTAATGTTTTTTTGGAAGGACTGGTAATTTAATCAGTATTATATTCTCAAAATTGTCATAGAAAGAGGTACAAAGAATTTTGTATTTTTAGAGATTTTTTAAAATAATCTTGCCCTTGACTCTGATAACAATATCTTGTTGCTATACCTCTAATTGGTAGAAGTGGTTATTAAGAAGTTTGGAAGTCAGCACATTTGAGACCTTTTCCTATACAACATATTTGTCCTACTCCTCTTTTTTTTTATGGAGATGATCTTGCTCCTCTTGTTCTTGTTGGAGCTGGAGTTGCTCCACAAGTTCATCTTAATACTTCTTTGCTGTAAATATTTGGTGGCCTTCTTTTTATCTTGTTTTTGGAGCTTATCACAACAATGAAGCCTCTCTTGATATCAATGGCATCTATAGTATCTACATTGATGGACATGGTAATGGTTGGAAATTAAGAGCAAAAAAATTTGGTAAAGTTCTTTTATTTATCCAATCAAATGATAATTGAATTGCTTATATATTGGGGCTTCAAGGGCTTAGCCTTGAGAGGAGAGTACTATCATATACTGAATTTTCTTTATTATTTATTTTCTTTTCTTTATGAATTTATCTCCTAAATAGTTATTTCTAGTTATATAGAAGTATTGTGGTACAGACTGGCTCTCTCCTATTCTAGCTATAGTATATATATAGAGTAGATATATGGTAGCAACCCAGTCTGTAGATTAACATCTACTTATACTTGTCCATATTCCTTTTCCTCCTTCTATATACTTTTCAACTTAGACTTTGGACTTTCACTCAGTTATCTGATGACATCTTCTTGCCTCTGAAATTGACAATCACTTGTAATAGAAAATCAGAGTACAACATATACATTGAAGCCAAGATTGTCTCTTACTATCACTCTTTGGTTAATATATTTTAGAGTATATGTATATTTCTCTTCTTTTATTAGCTAGTACTCCTATTTCTTGATATACACTATCTCAGAGCTATACTATTAGCTAACCCCTACTTTGCTCTCTATCCCTGATATCATATGACTATATAATATAACTGATCTTGTGACTGATTTGTTATATTCCTGTAATGAATTGTGATATTTGTAATATGTTATATGATCCTGATTATGTAGCTCCTCTATTATCTAATTATAAAAAAAGAAAAGTAAAAAATAAAAGGAATAAAGAAATTAAAGTTATTATGGCCAAGGTAGCTTATAATACCTCACTTCCAACTCCTCTCTACAAAAGTCTTTATAATCTTCTTTTTTTGCTTATCTTAGTCCTTCTCCATATTCTTTTTCAAATTTCTCCACTAAGTCCCTTGTATTCCCAAAATTTTACCTTGGTTTCCATGTATCTTCTTCTACTGTATATTCTTTCTATCATACCAAATATCTATTCTTTTCTCTAAACTTCTGCTTGTTTAGTATTTTTTCAACCTTATACTTTTCTTTTTCTTCAATTATTACTGGAAGGAAACATTCCTTTTTCTGCCCCTCTACTTGATCTCTGTACTTATATACTCTGCTAATGTTTACTACTAGATGTATTTTAATACTACTTGGTAATTCCAGCTCTATCACATTTGTTAAAACAACCCTTTTTATTTTGTAAAGATCCATAAATTTTTCTCTTCTTTTTCTGGACTGTATTTATCCTAACTAGTAATGTTACAGAAACTACTATCCTAAGTACTAGTAAGTAACAGTGAGTGACTAGTTGAGTTAGAGTCTATAAATGGGTTAGTCCAATAATTCTCCATTTATCCTAAAGTCTATAGCTACTATGAGATTTGTCTATAATTACCTTGAGGTTTATTCAACATTTCTCCCACAGTCCAATGTCTGTAATCAGCCCAATCAAGTCTGAAGTCTATTCTTCCAAACTAATCTTAATATGCCAACATATTATTCATTGTATTATTTTTGTCTCCTTTATTCTTTATCACCAGGATCTCTTTTACTATCTACTTATTATCAGTCTAGGGCTGATAGTAATTGTAATCCCAATGTAATTCCATAACAATTCCTGCTATAAATTATACTCCTCTATTTGTTATGATACTTTTTGGCAAGCCATACAACTTTTAGATGTTATCTTAGAATAATCTTACCACTCTCTCTGCTAAAGTCTTTTCCATAGTTGGCACAAAGTATACTATTTTTGTTATTCAATCACATACTACCAGAATACTGTTGTACTCTTATACTAGCAGCAACTTTGTAATGAAATTTGCCATAATATAACTACAAGGCTTTTCTGGTACTATATTAGGTATAAGAGAATTGCACTAAACTCTACTTCTGATACACTAGTGGTGATCCACTGGAGTGACCCTATACTAACTAAATACTATTATTTAACATTTAATTAGTTTAGTTAACTCCCTCAATTCCCACTCTGACTGTTAAGATATTCCAGAATAACCAGACTTGTATATAGTATAGAATATCCCTCTAGAAGCCTCATTCTATTTTCTGAAGTTTCTCCTAGAGGTAAGTTGTAATGTACTCTGAAGTATATTTATAGACTAAGGATTCTCTTGGAGTCACTCTATTCCAGTTGCCCTTACAATACACTAGTAAGAGGATATAAAGAACAGTGAAAGATGACAGAGTTGGTCACTTGGAATTTTTGGTGACCAGGAGTAATGAAAAAAGTCAAGAAGTATATATAGTCTTGTAATGTATGTTAAAGAAACAAAAATCCTCAGTCTATAAATATACTCTAGAGTATATTACAACCCATCTCCAGAAGAAATCTCAGAAAATAGAATGAGACTTCTAGAGAGATATTCTACACTATATACAAGTCTGGTTATCCTAGAATATCTTAACAGTCAGAATAGGGAGTGAAGGAGCTTGTTAAAATACAACCAAATGGCTAAGTTATTATTTATATTTTCTTTCTTTTCTTTTTCATTTAATTAAGTAATTGGTGGATGTACCAGAGAGAATGACTCAAAAGAGATGTATGGGACTTGATAAACAAAAGTAAATACAGAATGTATATAAGTAATATACCACAATCAAATAGGAACTCTATTGAGTTCTCCTTGTCAACTTGGACTAGAAGTGTGATTAAGTCATCTCAGGCTAAGTTGCTATACTAGAACTTGATTCTTTTATTAGTACTGCTCATCACAGAGCCCTGCCATCTCTTATTCTCTTATCTTTCTCAGTACCTGGGTAACACAACTTAGGACCACTATGATATAGCCAGGTCCTAGGCTTAAGGGGACTTGATAGTCAGTTAGGGACTATCAGTGAAAGCACAGTACCAGGCTCAGATATTGTATCTGAGACCTGACCTCACAATTGAGTGGTGTTGTGTAGTATACTTATGTTGTTCTCAGTAGAAACCTTGTACTAAAGTCCCATTGTGGACTGTATATACAGAGGAGTAATGCTGTATCCTTAGAAAAGCATTTAGGTTAGAGATTTTCTCCCTGAGGTGATAGTATAACCATATTATTAGGGCAGTAGTAAATCTATTTTGACTTCTCTAGAGACATAGCACTATGTCTCTAGATTAGTATAACTCATGAGTGGGATGCTCAACTAATAGCATGCTCTTGCCAAACTAAGGGCAGAGATAGAAAGAAGAGTGTATTGAGAGTGTAGAAAGTTCAGGCACCTGACCTGTAACTATAGGAATAAGAAGGAGAAAATAAAGGAGAAACCAATTCCCTAGAATAAATTTGAAGTGATAGCAAGTAAGGTGATATAATGTAGAGTAAGGGAAAAAGTGAAAGTAAGAAGACAAGAAATAGTAGAGAAAGAAGTACAATGTTTTAGATATTAGAGAATGGAACTATCACAAATAGCCACTTACTGATTTGTGAGTTGATGATTTAATAATCAAAAGGCTTAAAAAAGCAAAGTTTAGACAGTAGCAAAAGATGTTGTTAAGTCTGAGGTTTATCCTCAGACATAGAGTCCTTAAATACATGATTGTGGTGGTCTGTGCACCAGAACAGTCTATCATATGATCACTACCTATTGTTCTATATATAGGAGTGCTATTGTTCTTGAAATAGAGATAACCTAACTGTCTTAGAGTAGTTCTTTGTTCTATTCAAGGACAGATGATAATCTATAGATAAAGATCAGTATTATGTACAAATATTGAGGACCTTGTATCTCTATGGGATCTTATTGTCTCAGGTTCTATTTATAGCCAAAAGAAGAGCATTGAAGAGAGCTTCACAATGGTCATTGAAGCAAACAATTACATCAAGCAGTTCCTGAGATATCAGCAATTTAGTGTTTGGTAACTTGGTGATTGCCAACTGATCTGCTAATAACTCAGTGAATACTGATTACTTTGAGATATTTTTGGTATTGTTTGAAAGGTCTTCTTAAGGGCTTTCAGTGACCATTTAGATCATCAAAATTAGTCAAGTATTTCTGGAGTTATGGTCTGAATGAAGTTTGTGATAGGCTTCTAGGAAAATTCTTAGTTATAATTATACTCCAGATGTCATATACCAGAAATTCAGTATAAATTAATATTTATATTCATTTTCTTTATTATTAGTTATCTCCTATAGAAGTATTGCATTTCAGACTAGCTCTCTTCTAATCCAGTTATAGTATATATATGGAGTAAATATATGATAGCAACCCAGTTTGTAGATTAAAGTTATAAAGTCACTTCTCCCATATGTTAAGACTCTAGACCACAAGAGTGAATATATGCTTTAATCTTGAGCCTATGTTAATACTTGATATCTCTTTGCCCCTTTCCAAAGAATCTGGTTAAGGTTTTTAGAAAAGTTATATCAAAAGAATGAATATTGAGACTTTTAGTTGCACTCCACAAGTTAGTCCAAATATTGGAGAGAATATGGGGTTCCAAGAGAAGTAGGTTTTCAGATGAACTACAGAAAGAGAGAATTTGCTATTCTCTTCTTTTTCTGAATTGTATTTATTCTAACTAGTAATGTCACAGAAACTACTATCCTAAGTACTAGTGAGTAACAGTGAGTGACTAGTTGAGTCAGAGTCTATAAATGGGTTAGTCCAAAGTCTTTCTATTTATCCTAAAGTTCATAGTATTAGGATCTTGAAGTAATTCAAGAATAGTTGTCAGTTATTATATAGATTGAGGCTAAGGGGCCTTCCCTCATAGCAGTATTACATATATTATTATGTAATTATTGTATTATCTGTTAACTGACATTATGTGTCATATGACCTTGACATCATTCTCCTTTCTCAGTACTGTATCCCTATAGCTGTCAGTTATCTTTTCTTCTAGTCTTGAGTTGTTGGTTTGGGTATATCAGGATGTATGCAGTGGTATTTGTTGACTGCTATGCATACATAACAGAGATAGTGGGTTAGTTCCCATATGTCCTCACTATGAAGTAGGCCCATCTAGTATACTTTGTAAAAGTACTTATTATTTTGCTGTTTTGCATTAATGATTGCATTGACTTACCACTCTAGCTCATTATCTAGTATCTTGGGATTGGGTAGCATTGGCAATGGTTGTCCAGGCAAAGAAGGTATATATGGTTCCAATTGGTTAACATTAAAGACTGGCTAGATTCATATATTGGCAGGTAAATTAAGTTCATAAGTATTTCTGTTGATAATCTTGATGACAGTATAGGGTCCAATTTTCTTTTGACTAAGTTTTTAGCTTGGATGGTGTGTTCTGATGCTGGTAGTATGCAACCAGACCTGGTCTCCTACAGCAAACTCAATTGGTTTTTGTTGTCTATTATAGAACTTTGTATTGGCCAACTGAGCTTTTTCTAGATTTTGTTTCAAGATTTGGAACTGTTCTAATATCTCCTCCATGTGTGCTGTTGCTGTAGGTTTGTCTAGCAGTTGTTCTCCAGTTTCTTTCACTACTACTAATCTTGGATGATAGCCTTGGTTTATGAAAAATGGGATAATATTGGTGGTTGAGTGTTTGGAATTGTTATAGGAAAATTCTGTAGTAGTGAGGTGCTTGTCCTAGTTATTTTGATCCCAGCTGCAATAAGACCTTAGGTATGACTTGGCTATTGCATTTAGTCATTCTATCTGGCCATTGGCTTGTATACAGTGAGCTGTTGTGATTGCTTGTTTAATGTCCAGCCATTAACAGAAATATTTCCAGAAGCTATTAATCCATCTTTTATCTCTGTCTAAAACTATTACTGAGGGTATACCATGATGTTGGATGACTACATCCATAAGGAGATCTGTTGCACTCTCTGCATTTAGTGTTTTTCAGCAAGGTATAAAATATTCTATCTTTGTGAAGTGATCAATGACTACTAAAATACAGTCAAAGTATATCTTCTTTGTTGTTGGGAGATCTGTTATCAAGTCTATTCCAATTTGTTACTAAGGTCCACTTGGAGGTGTTAGTGGTAGAAGAGTGCTATGTATAGCATATGTGTCTAGTTTGTTCTAGATACATAGTTGGTAGGCTTTGGTATAATCTGCAACAGTCTTTGCTATGCTTCTCTACCAATATCTGTGCCATATTAACTCTAGTATTCTGTCTCTGCCAAAGTGACCTGCCAAGGGCATGTTATAATGGGACATGATGACTTCAGTGTATAGGGTATCAGGTACATATATCTTTTCTTTGTATCACCATAGATTATCTTTGAGGGTCTAGTCATCATGGTCCTTTGTAGGTCTCATTGTATTCAGGTACTTATTATTATGATAGACATCACATATTCTCTGGTGGAGGTTGTCAGGTGAAGTAGTTGCATTGAGACTTAGTTCAATGTTTGAGAGGTAGTCAGGTTTATTTAGATACATTATATGAAATTCTAATTTAAATTAAGTAGACTGACCTAGGTTGTTAGGATCAATACAGTAGTTAGAATGATATAAGAGAGCATCTGCAGAGTTTTTTTGACTAGGCCTATAGTGGATGGTATAGTCAAAGCATTGTAGTTGTGTCAACCAGCAGACTAAATGTTTATTTATACATTCAAGAGTATTAAAGTACCAGAGGTTGTGATGGTCTATGTAGACTTGAATACAATGTCTTGTACCTTTACAGTAGTACTGCCAGTAAGTCAAGACTTCGACTATTGGTAGTAATTCTTGTTCCATGATGCGTAAGGACTTAGACTGAGACATCTTAGAACTACTCCTAGTCTGAGTTGACAAGGAGAACTCAATGGAGTTCCCGTTAAATTTCCTATACTACTTATACAACTACTACATGGTCTGTGTACTATCTTCCCATGGTTCCTATGTGACTTAGTCATGTGATGTCACCTGACTGTGACTCATAACCCTGTGACTCTGTGACATTTAGTCATGTGATACTTTCTTGTGCTCCATCCTTGTATAGTAAGTCCAGAAAGGAAAAGAAAAGAAAAGAAAAGTAAATAATGACTTTAGCCATTTTGCCAAGTTATGACACCACCCCCCTCTTAAGTTTCCTCGTTCTGAGGATTTCCCTATAACTTATAGTATGGGTCAACCATGTTGCCCATCTTCTTGTCATCTTCTTCTGTTCACTCTCTTACCCTTGATTTATCTTCTTCTTTCTTAATTGTTTCTATTGTTCTTCTTTTCTTAGGTCATCCTCCTTTCTATTGTCTCCAATTTCTTTCTAACCTTCCCCAGTATTCTTTATCATATTTCTTATCTGACCATCCAAACAACTTTTTTGCTGTAAATCTCTCTGGCAGTTCTCCCCTCTCAAATATTTCTTCTTTTCTTTCTTGCTAGTTTACTTCTTCCATGTCCTATTGATACTCTCTTTTAAATTCCTTGATTTCTTCCTTTGCATTTCCCAGATTTTCCCTTCCTTCGCAAGTGTCTGATTCTGCTGTGAATCCTTTCTATCATACCAGGTATTTGTTCTTTCCTCTAATTCACCACTTATTCAAAATTTTCTCTACCTCCTATTCTTCCTCTCCATTAATTATTACTGGAGCTGGTTGCTCCCTTTTCTGCTCTTCTACTTGCTCTACATATCTACATATTCTACTAACATTGACTACTAGATGTATTTTAATTGTATCAGGTAGCTCTAATTCTACTGCATTTGATAATATGGTTTTCTTTACTTTATAAGGCCCCATAAATCTTTCCGTCAACTTTTCTGTCCTCCTCCCAACCATTTGGTACTTTAGATCTTTGGTGCTCAACATCACTAAGTCTTCTACTTTATAATCATTGACCTCTCCTCTCTTTCTGTCTGTATACTTCTTTATTTCCTCTTGTGCTTTCCCTAGCGCCACTCTTGCTTCTTCCTGTATTTCTTTTATCTTCTCAATAAATTTCTTTGCTCCCTTGTATTTCCTCTTCTTTCTTTCTTTGAACCCCATCCTAGGATCTTGCCCATAATTTGTCTTGAAAGGTGTCATTTGAGTACTCGAGTGTACTTTATTGTTATATGCAAATTCTGCTGTTCCCAACCATTTGGGCCATTGTTCTTGCCTATGATCAATAAACATTCTCAAGTATTGCTCTAACTCTTGGTTCACCCTTTCTGTTTGCCTATCTGTCTGTGGATGAAATGCTGTCAACAATTTACTCTCAATCCCCAATATTCCATTTAACTCTCTCATTAACCCTTGCCACAAATTGGGGTCCTCTATCCGAAATGATGCTTTCCAGTAGCCCATACAGTTTCCATACATTATCTCTAAACAACCTTGCTAATCCCTCTACCAATGTCTTTTCTGTAGTTGGTATAAAATAGACCATCTTAGTTAACCAATCCACTACTACTAGAATACTATCATATCCCTGCACTAAAGGCAATTTAGTGATAAAGTCTGCCAATATATGCATCCATGGTTTTTCTGGAGTTAAGTTTGGCATTAATTTTCCTGCTGGTTGTTCTGTGCAGTTTTTATTGCACTGGCAAGCATCACACCCCTCTACATATTGTTTGACCTCTTTAGTAATCCCTGGCCACCAAAAGTTTCAAGTAACCAGTTCTACTGTCTTCCACTGTCCCCCATGTCCTCCTACTAGCATATTGTGATATAGTCTGATAATTTCTGCCCTTAATTTATCATCTTTTGGCACATACACTTTTCTCTCTTTATACATAATACCATCTACCTCTCTTTATTCTTCATCTTTTAACATTTTTACCCCTGCTCTCTTCATTTCCTCCACTGCTTTTACTATCTCATTGTCTTTTACTTTTGACTTCCTGACTTCCTCTAATAGATCCACTCTATCCACTATTATTTCTACTGTCTCTGTTTTTCTTACTTCCAGCCACTCTGGTTTTACCAATCTCTGGTCCTTATTGTCTTTCTCCACTCCCACTTCCCAGTCCAGTCTTCTACTTAGACTATCTGCTTTCTCTATCTTACTTTCTAGAACATGCTTCAGCATAAAATTAAATCTTGACAGGTATAGAGCCCATCTTGCTTGTCTCTTATTTAACTTCTGTGCTTTCATAAAGTACTCAAAATTCTTATGATCGGTCCAAATCTCAAATTTAGTTGCTGCTTCTTCCAGGAAGTACCTCCACGCTTCTAAACATTAACAACTGCTAATATCTTCTTGTCATGTATCTCGTAATTTCTTTCTGTATCACTGAGAGACTTGGAAATGAAAGTGACTAGCCTCCACATTTCATCTGAGCACTTCATTGATAGTACTCCTCCAGTAGCATAATTTGACACATCGGCTTCTACTCTGAATTTCTTATCTAAGTCCAGTGCTGCTAATACTGGTTTTGTTGTGAACACCCTTTTGAGTTTGTCAAATGCTTTCTGCTGTTCCACTCCCCACTGTCACTTTACATCTTTCCTTGTTAGCATGTTTATAGGCCTTGCTACTTGAGTAAAATCTTTGATAAACCTCCTATAATAGTTTGCGAGGCCCAAGAATTTCCTGATGTCTTTCACATTTTTTGGCTCCGGCCAACTGAGTACTCTATCTACTTTCTCCTCCTTCATTTCTATTCCCTTAGGCCCTATTACTACTCCTAGGAATCCAATTTTTCTCACTTTCCATACATATTTCTCTGGCTTGATATACAAGTCATTTTCTTCTAGTCTTCTCAGTATTTCTTCCACAATCTCGTCATGTCCTTCTTCTGCTTCTGTCCCTACTAGCACATCATCTACAAATGCAGCAACTTTTCCTTCATTAATCAAGTCCCTTAGAATTTCATTCATCATCACCTGGAATGTGGCTGGCAAATTTGTCATCCCAAAGAACATAACTGTTGGCTTGAAGGACCCTATATGCATTGTAAATGCTCTCTTCTACTCATCTTCTTCTTTTATCCTCACGTTATTGAACCTCCACCTCAGATCCATTTTAGTAAATACCTTCTTGCTACCCATATTGTTGGTTAGCTCCATAATTAGTGGTAGCAGGTAGTTATTTTTCACTGTCTGGTTGTTTAGGTTGTAGTAGTCTATTACCGTCTGCTTACTCCTATCCTTTTTGCCCACAAAGAAGACTGGTGATGTTTGAGGGGATTTTGATGGTCTGATATACCCCTTTCTCAGTTGATCTTCCACAAAGTTCTGGACCTCCTCTCTCTTGTTTTTGGATAGAGGGTAAATTCTTCCCTTCTATAGTTTGAACATCTTCTTGAGATTGATAGCATGATCCCAAACTTTTCTAGTTGGCATTCTTTCTAACTCTACTTTCCCAAATACTTTCCTCCATTTTAGAAATTTCCTTGGGACCAACTCTTCAATTTTCCTGTGGTCCTCTTTAATTTTCTCTTCTCTTTCCCAATCTTCCTTGTCATTGATTGCCCATCTGACAATTTTCTCTTCTTCTAGGGTTACTACCCTTTTTTCTTTTTTGACTTCCCTTGGTCTTGTTCTACTACATAAAGGTGGGCATCTCATCATTTTTATTTCTCCAGTTTCCTAATTGATTTCCAGGTTATGCACCTGTAACCACAGCATTTCCAGTATTACTTCCGTTTTTCCTAAGTCACATACATCCATCCTCATCCTTTCTATATGACCCTTGTAGTACATATTTGCTTCTACCTGATGTGTAATGGCTCTTTTACTGTTGTTTGTCCCATCTACATTTCTGACCATTATAGATCTCTTTAGTTTCTCCAGCATAAACCCATATTTTGCTGCTGTCCTCTTGTCCATGAACATCTCCATTGCACCACTATCCAAGAGCACTTTTACTGCAACACCCTCATGAGTATCCATCTTTTCTATTCCAATATTCAACCACACTTCTCTTAGCATTCTGAAGGTTCATTTGACCTCTCTTTGCCTACCCTTCTCTTTTGCTGTACTTTCCAGGGCTCCTGCCTGTGTGCCGCTCTGCTGCGCCTTTCCCTTTTTGGGGCATGCTACCTCTGTCTCCTTTCTTTTCTGACATCCACACCACTTCTACCTGTCTGAAATCACTCCCTGTTCTCTATTCTTCTCTACATGGTATCCTTTCCATCTACACCTTTCACACTTTACATATGATACTATTATCTCCTTTGTATACTACTCTAGCTCTAACAGGCATGCCTCATCTAGAATGCCTTCTCCATAGTGCTCCTGTACTTTTCGTCATAGGATGTATACCAGACTTTTCCTCTACTCTTTTTGCTATGCCTTTTGTAGCATGGCCACACACGCCATCTTTTCTACCACTTGCAACTTCTTTTCTCCTTTCCAAAGAGGACACTCTCTGTACTTGTGTCCCTTCTCTCTACACCTAAAACATTCTACTTTCACTGTCTCCTGCTTTCTTATCATCCTCTCCTTTATATTACACTGTATCACCCTATTTGACAATACTTCAAATTTATTTTGGGGAGCAGTTCCCCTCTTCTCCTTTCCTTCCTTATTCCTGCAATTTCAGGCCAGGTGCCCAAACCCTTTACAACTCTAACATTCTCGTTCCTTTTTTCCTTCTAATTTTGCCCTCAATGAAGTAAGGGCATGCTTTTGTTTGAGCAAGTTGCTTATTAATGAATTGTATTATTGCAAAGACATGGTGCTACATCTCTGCAAGGGTATGGAAGTAATGTTGATTCTTGCTAATTACAACTATGTCTACTGGAGCACAAGATCTTCACCCAGCCAGGTGCCTACTGCTCTACTAACTACTGCCTTAACAATAGGGTTAAACTATCATCTCAAGGAGAGGATCCCTACTCTAGATAGCCTTCTAGAAGTAACTATCACTCCTCTGTATGTACCACTCACAATGGAGCGCAGCACAAGGTTTTGACTAAGAAAACAGTAACTAATAACACCACCCAGTTGCAAGGTCAGGTCTAGAACATGATGCCTGGGTTTGGTACTATGTCTCTACCTGCAGTCTCTAACTGACTGCAAAGTCCCCTTAAGCCAAGGGCCCAGCTATATATTGTTGTGAGAACCTTGAGCAGGAAAAGGTTTCCCATGCATCTGAACACTCAAACTAAAATCTCCAAGCACACAATGGAGTAAAGACATAAACAGGATAGGGACTTAGTAAGCCAAGTCACGTGACAAGGTCAGGTGACCATAGAACATTCTGGAAAGAACATGTGACCATGGGACTCTAGGGTACAGCCACTGTAGTAATAAGTATAAGTAGGGCTGCAATCCAACGAGAACTCCATCGAGTTCTTCCTGAACATCCACCTAGGGTGACCACTAAGAACATTTACTGTTCCTTGGTAATATATATGGAGGTGGCTAGTGATTGTGATGACCACCGGCCAAGGATTGGTTTATATAAGAGTAAGAGTGAGTAAGGTCCAAGGCGGACAGTGCTCAAGAAGTGGAAGTTGACAAGGAGAACTCAATGGAGTTCCCGTTAAATTTCCTATACTACTTATACAACTACTACATGGTCTGTGCACTATCTTCCCACAGTTCCCATGTGACTTAGTCATGTGATGTCATCTAACTGTGACTCATAACCCTGTGACTCTGTGACATTTAGTCATGTGATACTTTCTTGTACTCCATTCTTATGTAGTAAGTCCAGAAAGGAAAAGAAAAGAAAAGTAAAGTAAATAATAACTTTAGTTGTTTTGCCAAGTCATGACATGATGGAATAGTTCTGCTTAGCAGAGGTAAATTTTCATGACCAAAATAATATAGGGTGTAGGTGATTGTTATACTTTTGCATTAGTATAGCTATAGCTACATAACCTGAGGCATCCATGAATATGTGTATAGGCCTTGTTAGGTCAAATCTTCTGAGTAAGGGTTCTGTGGTAAAGCAGTATTTTATTTTCCTCATTGTTTCTAATACTGCAGTATTCTACTTGAATGGTTGTGCATTCTTCCTTGTCAGATCTATAATGGGTTTTAGGATATCTGATATATTGAAAATAAATCTATGGTAGAAGTTCACAAATCCTATGAACTTTTGTACTTGAGTAAGTGTTTTAAGCTCTGGCCAGTCTAGGATCATGTTTACTCTCTTGGATTCTATGGTAATGTCTTTTTTGTTTACTACAAAGTCTAGCATTCTTAGTTTGGTAACTTCAAACTTATATTTTTTGAGTTTAGCAAACAGTTTGTTTTCCCTTAGACACTGTAAGCAATGCCTTGTCCATATGTGTAGTTCTTCTAATGTAGTACTATAAACAAGGATGTTGTCTAAGTAGGTGATGGGTTTGTCTTTCAGTCTCTTGAGTGCTTGGTCTACATAACTATAAAATGAGGTAGGGATATTGCATAGACCAAAAGGCATAACTAGAAACTGAAAAAGGCTGAAGGATGTTCAGAAGGCTGTTTTCCATTTATTGCTCTTTTGGATCCTAAGAAGATAAAATGCTTCCCTTAGATTGATTTTGGTGAAGTATTGGGCACCATAGAGTCTGTTTAGTAAAGAATCAATGGGAGGAACAGGATATCTATTTTTAACTATTATTTTGTTAAGAGCTCAATAGTTTACATACAAGTGAAGGTTGGGAATATTCTTTTTTTGTATAAATAGGGTTAATGAGATAGTAGGGGATGTACTTCAGTAGATGAATTGTCTTAACTCTATATCTTTGATAAATTCCTTGAGTAGGTTTAGTTCTTTTTTAGAGTAGCAATACACTGGTCAGCAAGGTGGCATTTGATCTTCTATCAGGTCTATCATATGGTCTAAGTGTTCTTTATAGGAGGTAATTGCTGTGTTGCCTTAGGGTTAAAGATATCTACATAGTCTTGGTATTGCAAAGGTACTAGGATGTCTGGTTCAGAAATACAGTAGCTCTCTATAGTAGCAGATAGAGTAGGGTTTTGTCTTCTAAAAGAGATCCAGTCTAGTAGAGGTATTGTTTCCTAAATATCTAGGGAGTGTTCAGGTTGCCCTTGAAATTGAACCCAGAGGTCTACCTAGTCTATTCTAGAGTTAACTTGGTAGAACCATGGTAATCCTAGTACTACTTGATATTTACCTGTTGAGACTCCAATAAATGTGTTCTTGAAAGGTATTCCTTGAAGAATATACCATAAGTAGTATATGTATAGAAGGGCATTGGACAGGATTTTGCCACCTAGTTCTCTTACTGGTTTATTAAGCCTGGATATTGGTATCAGGTTTAGTTTTTTGGCAAAGCTTTTACTAATAAAATTGGCAGTTGCACTACAATTAAGTAAGTAATGAACAATCCTCTAGTTTATTTCTCCTTTTACAGTCATATGTGGTATGGTAGTTACATTGGTTATAGAAAGAGTAAGAGTCTAGCAGGTATGATTGGGCATGGAGCTCAGCACAGGGATAGTCTTCTATGTTGAGCTCATACTTTTCCTGTCTCAGCTTCTATCTGGAACAATGAGATTGGTTCATCCAAGATTGAGGAATCAGTAGCATTTAATTGAGGTTGGGGCATCTTTGTAGAACAGAAGGCAGCTATATGGCCAGACCTTCCATAATATAAATAAAGGCAAAGAGAATGCCATTTGTCCTTCTTATCTTATGATAGTGGTCCTGCATGGCAAGGAGGAGGATGATTGGTGGGGATAGGTTTGGCATGAGTCAAGGGGGTTGTTGTACTGGAGCCAGGAGTATTGCAAGCAAAAGAAGGACAGTATAGATTTTTTGATTGATGAAAGACCTATTATTTATCTGTTTCTAGGACAGCTTGTTTGATGCTTTTATAGTTGTTTTTGTGATATAGGACCCCTACAAGCAGGTCCTTCACATTGTTCTTTAGGCTCCTATAGAATATATTACCCTATGTTGCATGGGGTTAATTGGTTTTGTATACAAGGTTTTTGAAATGGGAGGTATACTCCCTAACAGATTTTGTTTGTTTAAGTGAGTACAACTGCTTAGTCAGGTAGTTATGAATATTGGGGTCCTGGAATTGTTTACAGAAGACAGTAAAAAACTTGGTCCAGTCACTTTGTAGTTCCAAATCCTCTTCAGTAAGTATTAGCTTGGCCCATAAGGTAGTATTTCCTTCAAGGTATTAGCAGGTGAACACACATGTTGTGTGTTGTTTGCAAATTTCCAGGGTGCTAATAAAAATACACCATTAATTTTGGTGAGAAAGCAATCAAAATTGCTAGCCTCTCTATAGAATGGTTGGATCTATGGGCTTTTTTCATCTTTGTAGTGGTATTGGACTAGGAGCAAGTCATTGGATGGACCATTTGCTTAACTGGGGTTTAACTAGGCAGGGCAGGGCAGGGCTTGGTTGACAACTACAAGTTGAATTATTGGTGAGCTTTAATTTATCAGGATCTTGAAGTAATTCAAGAATAGTTGTTAGTTATTATATAGATTGAGACTAAGGGGCCTTCTCTTGTAGCAGTATTACATATATTATTATGTAATTATTGTATTATCTGTTAACTGATATTATGTGTTACATGACCCTGACACATAGCTATTATAAGATTTGTCTATAATTACCCCAGGGTTTATCTAGTGTTTCTCTTTTTAGTCCAATATCTATAATTAGTCTAATCAAGTCTGAAGTCCTTTCTTCCAATCTAATCTTGATGTGCTGACACATCATCCATTGTATCATCTTTGTCTCCCTTATCTCTTATCACTATTATTTCTTCTATCATCTACTTATTATCAGTCCAGGGCTGATAATAGTTGTAATCCCAATATAATTCCATAATACCATATTCTTGTAGTGCTCTCTCTATATACCTCTCAAACTCCTTACTCCTGAATTTACTACTACTCCAAAATAAACAACCATATATATAACAGGAGATCAAGGTATGGTACATGAGCTGAGGCCAAGGTTGTTCTACTCCTACATTGTTGTTGCATTCTCTCTAGACCAGCTGTAAAACCATGGGACTGGAGAGCAACATCTCTTATTTCATCTAGTAGTATATTCCACTCTCTAGCTCCACTCATTGTATCACTTTCCAGAATCCAGAGTACACACTCATAGTATATTCATAGTAATTCACAGTATATTCTAGCTTTCTCATGCTGCTATCTCCCTCCTACTTGATACTGGAGTACATTACGACTTACCTTCTAGGAGAATTCTCAGAGAATAGGATAAGAATCCTAGAAGGATAATCTATACTATATATACAAGTTCCTCTAGCTACAGAACATCTCAGTGGTCAGGGTCAGGAATGCAGGAGTGAGACAACTAATTAAATGTTAGGTAATTGTTATTTAATTAGTGCAGGGTCACTCTAGTGGACTACCACTAGTGCATCAGGAGTGCAACTTAGGGTAGTCCCCTTACAGTCACTCTGGTGGATTGCCATTAGTATATCAGGAGTGAAGTTTAGTGCAATCCCCTTACAAAACCCATCTTGATAGATAAGTCTTGGAGCTCACTCTGCTGTGCAATGCAGACAGTCTGCTCTCTACTATCCACTACTCTTTAGGGTGCCTGATGATGTTAGTCTCTTTAGACAAGTTATTCCAATATCTGTTGAATGTTTTAGCAATGATTTGAACACAACCTTCAAGAGCCTAGATATCCTGGATGTCCTTGATATTGATGTCTCCAATGTCCTTCATGCATTTGCTGACAAACTCTGCTTCTTCATCACTGTCTTTTAGGATTGACCTTTGACTGATGCTAATGTTTCTAAACTTATTGAACCAAACACCTTCTATTTATTCTTTAATGTCAGATTCAGATATAGCCATATATGAAGATGGTGGTCAAGAAAGTATTATCATCTCACTTAATTTTAGGTAATGATTAGGCTGGACATTTGTTAGTCAACTATCAGGTCACTGGCACAATAATTATGTTACACATTTTCTCACTGTATCTTGCTGATCATTTATCTTTAGGCTCTTGATTTGCTGTAGATGTGACTGTAAAAATTCAGTTGGGCCTCTCACTGGAACCAAGCAAGACTCTAATACCATGGACTACCATTCCTACTATAGTGTTGCTACTCTATAGGTATTTTCCCCATTTATTAGATCCATTAGCTTCTACTCTCTATAAAAGATCCATAACCTATCCCCACAAAAGTTAAATACAATTGAAGCATGAACAATTAGATTATGTGAATGTCTATATGAGAGGCAGGGAGGCAGAGAATTTGACGCTGACATAGCAGAGAAACAGCTGTTAACTGGTCAGCCAGAGTTTTCATATCAAGTGATTAGTCGACTGAAACCAAAAAATCATTTTTACATCTTTCAGCGATGTACAGCCTCTCTGAAGGAGAACAAGTATCTTGCACCCTCCCGCTGTTTCCTAAAACACCGACACGCATCATAGCCAATAGCTATATCAGAAATGAACGAAAAGCAGCCTTGAAGTCAGTTCCATGGTTACAAAGAGTAAATAGATTGGGGATGAAAGTCCGGGTATTGAAAGAGGCTCACGACGTACATTTTGAGCGGCATTTGAGTGCCTATAGGTCCCACCAAAGAAGACTTCCGTTGCATCTTTCCCCACATATAAATTCAACAGTCGTTCTCCTCCGGGATGATCCGGGAGGAAGGATGAAGCATCGTGAATGAACCCCGAGATCAACACCAGGGTGCGTGCACTTGATTCTTCTCGAACTGAAGAACGACCAATAGAAAAACATGAACGTCAAAAGCTATTCGAGTCTATCATGATTCTCAGCACATGCTTACACTTGTCCAAGTTCCACACAGCTAACTTATCCGCTTTCAAAGGCCACTGCAACATCTCTTGGTTTTTTTTTAATCGTTTTAGTTCCATTGATAGTATTGCCTTCTCAATTTCGTTCGAGCTGAATATCTTAAGACCTTTCGCTAGATTGAGAAAGCTACACGCCATGATGAACCATTTTGTAGGGTCCCACTGATACCATAGATATGCATTGCGATAGTCCGTTGGGAATTGGTGATGGAAATTATGATAGCCTTCGCCCATGGTCAGGAGAGCGGAAAGAAGATGGTCCCGCGGAGAGAGTTGGTCATCATATGGCGTTGAACCGAGATAATGAGCAATTGAGTTAATGCAAAAAGTGCTCTGAGATAACATGGTCGGACATTTCACTTGAGAGATTAGGATGCAACCACTCAACATGATGCGCAAGAGTCAGACGTGCAGCTCCAGCAATACATAGACCACCCTTCCAATCCCCCCAGGCAAGACCACATACCAAGATGGGTACAAGCAAACCCCAAGTCACGGCCAACAAATAATACCAAGTGTGCTGCCATCTGACAAGTGGGTCTCGCTTCAAATCACCTATATTCACATCCCCAACTCCGGTTTTCGACCGTGTCTTGAACAAAATCCAGCCAACGTGAGTCCAGAGTAGGCCGCGAGCAGAATTATATGGATCCAGGTCACTATCAGTGTAACGATGATGTGAACGGTGAGCTTTGGCCCACCAGAGACAGGAACCTTGAACGGCGCTCGATCCACCGGAAAGAAGAAAGAGACGAAGAGGAACAGAGGCAGTGTAGGAGCGGTGAGACCATAGCCGATGGTAACCTGAAAGTACGTCCACAAGATCATCTATGTACGCAAGGAGATGCATACCTGCAGTTATACCTACCAGTGAATCAGCTACGTAAGCACAGACAGTTAAGAAAGACGGTCACCGATCATCGAGAAGAGGTAATAAGACAGAGAGAAGAGCATTGTCTCTTTCCTCAAAGATAATGCTATAAATCCGTAAAGTGCCAAGGCTGGTGCGACCGCGAGTACAAGAAGGTTGAACCATCTGATCCCTACAATGGGAGGGAAACCCCGAATCCAGTATGAGGGGATAAGATAAGACAACAGTATCATTCGTGAGTTGTTGCTTACAGAGGGGCACAAAGTTCTTAAGTGATATCCGTAAATAGTCCACGTGGAACTAAGGCGGGAAGAAGCGACCCACTCATCGCACTTTTCTCACACACCACCATCACTGATGGTAGCGCCTAGTAGAGAGTTTGCGAATATACCTGTCTCAGTTAACAAAAACCACTGTCATGAGCAAAGTAACCAGCATACAAACCATATCCTAACAGACACATATGACAGACCTCAATCTGCCTGCTCAAAAAGCAACAAGACATTGTCAGTAGACTATGCAACCCGCATGGAAGCACAAAATGGCACATGGGCAGAACAAATGGACATTGTCAAGGAGGGTCTCAGTGCAAGCATCCATGCCACTCACCCCATAGACCCACCACCATTCACTTTTGTGCTCAGCCACAAGCCCTCCCATATATATGAAGAGCCTGGCAAAGTCACACAACCTAGCAATGAGAACATCACCCCCCCAACAAACCACTTGGAGGAAAACACAAGCACTACAACTTCTATGGGATCCTCTGTCATTCCTTACAGTCCAAACACTCCAGCCAACCTACAACTGTGGGATGGAAACTTTGCAGCAACTTCACTCTTTGGAACTGAAGAGTTCCTGGTTAGTAACACTAACAACATTGCATGCTCACTCCAATGTATTGCTACCTTCATCAAACAAAGGAGCTTACAAGGCAAAAAAGTTGATGACTTCCCACAACTCAAAGAAATTGGATTCACAGCATGGGAACTTATCTCAGCAATTTATGAATTGGGCTAGGACTACCTCAAGGTAGACACCAATGGTGAATCCTTCAGAACTAAGATAGCAATGCAATTTGAGAAACCTACAACTTACCAAGCACCTATCCACTCAATAGAGAAAAGAATATCCAAAGTTCCCTCTCCTATTCTACTTTAACCAAGTACAGCCATCCTAGCAAAGTCCAAGCATACCAAACCAGAAAAGACCTTTGTCCAAGCCACCAAAGCTAGCATCAAGAATGTCCTAAAGATAAGAAAAGCATTTCCTGCCCTTCTAATACAAAAAATATTAGAGATACACAGTGTAGCCTTTGAACCAACAGCACCAAAACTCTATTCTTCCAAAATGAACATGACTACAAAAGGCCTCTCTAGGAAACATGTTATGGTTCTGATATCAGAAGACAATAGTAACATACTGCTTTAGTTAGCAGATATGCATATTAACATGATAAACAGACAGCTATTAAATACTAAGTCTGATATCTCTATTGATTGTATCTGCCCTTCCTGGAATGGTATCACTCTTACTACTAACAAAGTAGCCAGAGCAAGTGATCTCATAGTCATGGAGAAATACCTGAAGAATCTAGAAAACATCAACAGCAATGACAACCTAGTCCTCTGTTTTCTCCAATCCAAATCATTCTTGAAAATCCTTAGTGTACCATACTTTGGCAACAACTCATCTAACCCCATCTCTGCAACCCAAGTTGAAGAAATCTTGTCATATAATATTATATTCAATGACATTACCCTTGCTGCATATCCAAGAGTTGTTAGAACCTCCCCAAGGTCTGATATAGCTATCATATAAATAGACATATGAGATTCTCAAAGTGGCACTAAAGCTAAGTCAGTCATTAGCAGGTGCATCAATGTAGGTTGATACATTGCTACCATTAGGGACACAAACATAAACCCAAGTGTTTCCTAATGCAGAAACTGCTGGAAATAAAGGCACATCACCTTTGCATGCAGAGTATATGGAATGAGATGCCCCAAATGTAGTAGGCCTCACAAGTTTGAACATCACTGCAATATAGCTTAGTACTACAGAGCAGACCCCAAAGCAAACCCCTCTTGGCTGGAGACAAAGCAAGGAAAACTATATCCCTACTTATTCAAATGTATAAACTGCAAAGAAGAATACCAAGCAGATAACACTAGTTATCCCTTCTGGAAACACAGATTCAATAGAAAGTGGCATATACAGAAAGCACAGGAGCTTAGGGAAACCCAAGCTAACTCAATTCACTTAGCTGGGAGTGAAGGCAGGCTATAATTAAGTACATCAACAAACTAAACATTTTCTTCCAAAATGTAAGATGCAACTGCCTACTTCCAGAAACTATCCTCAAAACTATGCAAGATATACATGACATAATTTTAATTCAAAAGTCCCTTTGGTCCCTCATCAGAAACATTCTCTTTTCTGAATCCAAAAATGAACAACCTACTTTTGGTGCCTCCATCTACCTAGTATGGCTTCTACTAGCCCAACCTCCAGACTACAAAGGCAACAAACTCCAAACCATTATCTATGTTAGCTCCAGACTCTCCAGGCTCTGATTCTCTCTCAAAAGGAATATACTTGACCACCACAACATCAATTTGATTTCCTTCTACAACATTGGACAAGTATTTCTTCTTCTGAATATGTACTCTGATAAGCACCAAACAGCACTAGCTTATCTCAGAGACACCAAATTCAATATCAGTAATATTCTTATATGGACTAGTAACTTCAATATTAGAGACAGTGATTGGGACCCATCCTACCCCCATTACTCTATACATGCCAATACTATCTGTCACAAACTTCATTTGGACCATAACTCCAGGAATACTTGACCGATTTTGACGATCTAAATGGCCACCAAAAGCCCTTAAGAAGACCTTTTAAACAGTACCAAAAATGTCTCAAAGTGATCAGTATTCACTGAGTTATCAGCTGATCACCAAGTCACCAGACTCTAAATTGCTGATATCTCAGGAACCACTTAACATAATCGTTTGCTTCAATGACCATTGTGAAGCTCTCTTCAATGTACTTCTTTTGGCCATAAATAGATCCCAAGGCAATAAGATCCCATGGAGATACAAGATCCTCAATGTTTGCACATAACACTGATCTTTACTCATAGATTATCATCTGTCCTTGAATAGAACAAAGGACTGCCCTTAGATGGTTAGGTTATTTCTATTTCAAGAACAATAACACTCCTATATGTAGAACAATAGGTAGTGATCATGTGGTAGGCTGTTCTGGTGCACAGACCACCACAATCATGTATTTAAGAACTGTATGTCTGAGGATAAACCTCAGACTTAACAACATCTTTTGCTACTTGTCTAACTTTGCTTTTTTGAACACTTTGATTATCAAATCAAGCAACCACAAATCAGTAAGTGGCCATTTGTGATACTATCAGAGAAGTAGTAGATAGTCTGGACCTGGACGTGTCTATACTGGCTCAACCAATACCCACTAGATATATAGATAATGAAGGGAATACTAACATAGTTATAGACTTGATATTTCTTCAAAGCTCTAACTCAGGGTTTAACAACCACCACATTCTTCCTGAACTGAGATTACTATTTGATCATGCCCCTCTCTACATCACAATCAGCATCATTAAGGAAGACATTAGCATCAGTCAAAGAACCATTCCCAAGGATAGCAATGAGGAAAAGGACTTTATTAGCAGGTATATGGATGACATCAGCTAGATTAACACAGGTAATATTCTCTCTATACAAGATCTCAAGAATGCTACTTCAGCTATTGCTGCAGCATTCAAGAAACATTGGGATGATCTATCCAAGGAACTATACATCCACAAAAGATCCAAAGAGTGGTAGAATTGCAATTACCAACAGGATTTGAACTTGTACAGAACTACAAATAGCCAAGATGCATAGACAAAGTTTAGGTAAACTGTCACAAAAAAGTAATTACTAAATAGTGATATGGAGGTATAACAAAAATACCTGTTCAAAGAACTACATAAATAGCTGGACTCTTATTAGCAAGTAGCCTTGCTAATGTTGCCCTTTTGGTGTAGTGGTAAACCATACAGTATGTGACTACTGGTCCATAGTACAACTGTGACAGTACTATCACAAATAGCCACTTACTGATTTGTGATTGCTTGATTTGATAATCAAAGTGTTCAAAAAAGCAAAGTTAGACAAGCAGCAAAAGATGTTGTTAAGTCTGAGGTTTATCCTCAGATATACAGTTCTTAAATACATGATTGTGGTGGTCTGTGCACCAGAACAGCCTACCACATGATCACTACCTATTGTTCTACATATAGGAGTGTTATTGTTCTTGAAATAGAAATAACCTAACCATCTAAGGGCAGTCCTTTGTTCTATTCAAGGACAGATGATAATCTATGAGTAAAGATCAGTGTTATGTGCAAACATTGAGGATCTTGTATCTCCATGGGATCTTATTGCCTTGGGATCTATTTATGGCCAAAAGAAGTACATTGAAGAGAGCTTCACAATGGTCATTGAAGCAAACGATTATGTTAAGTGGTTCCTGAGATATCAGCAATTTAGAGTCTGGTAACTTGGTGATCACTGACTGATCTGCTGATAACTCAGTGAATACTGATCACTTTGAGACATTTTTGGTACTGTTTAAAAGGTCTTCTTAAGGGCTTTTGGTGGCCATTTAGATCGTCAAAATCGGTCAAGTATTCCTGGAGTTATGGTCCAAATAAAGTTTGTGACATTACCCCCCCTCTTGGTTCGAGCTCCATTGAGAAGTTATCTCGTTTTTGGTAAACTCTGAAGATATTCCTGCAGCTTTTCACCTGCATTATGTAGATTTTCCTTAGGTTCCCATGTGTCATCTCCTTGACTGTATCCTTTCCATCTAACAAGGAATTCATTTTTACCATGTCTTTGTCATGAATCTAGAATCTTCTCTACCTCCTATTCTTCCTGGCCCTGTATCAAGGTCGGTGGTGGGGGTGTGGATTTCTATCCACAGATGGTGGATTCGGAGTACTGTGCTAGCTTGCTAGCATAAAAGACTGGGTGCAGTGCTCGGTAGCGAGGTGGCATCCTAAGCCAGAACGTAACCAAGGACAACTTTTCTATTATTTCGAATGGTCCTTTGTACTGGGGTTGTAATGCTCACTCCATAGTCTGGTAATCCTTCAGATTGAGTAGTACCTTGTTGCCAACTTTGAATGGGACACTTTGGACTTTTTGGTCATAGTACCACTTCATTCTTTCCACTGCAAGAGTAAGAGCTGCTTTTGCCTGCTCCAAGGCTTCTTGTCATTTATATGTCAGGTTATTCAAGTCCCTTTGCGGTGACTCTTTGACTAAAATTGGGCCTGCTCTCAGGTGTCTGCCATATTCAAGGAAGAATGGACTTTCTTTAATGCCTTCATGTGCTTGATTGTTATATGCAAACTCTGCACTGGAGAGTAGATCCAACCAATTACTGAGATTATAATCCACATAGCACCAAAGATATTGCTCTAACACCTGGTTTACTCGTTCTGTTTGTCCATCTGTTTGTGGATGATATGCTGTTGACATTGTAGATTCTATTTCTAAAATCTTGTACCATCCTTGGAATAGCTCAGCTGAGTATTGTACTCCTCTATCCAAAATGATTTGTAGCAGCAGTCCATGCAGTGGGTAGACCTTGTCATATAGTAATTGCACCATATCTTTGGATGAGAACTGATTGTTGATAGGAATAAAATGGGCCCTTTTGGTGAGCCTGTCGACAATAACACAGATAGCGTTGTAACTGTTTGACTCTGGCAATTGTGTGATTAAGTCCATTAAGATTATTTCCCAAGGTCTGTTAGATACCTTGTTAGGCATGAGTGGTCCAAAAGGTTGCTGTGGGCAATTTTTCATCTACTGACACATATCACAACCCATAACATATTTCTTGACAAATGTTGTCATCCCAGGCCACCAGTAATTTCTGGAGACCAACTCATAGGTCTTCTACCAACCTGGGTGTCTGGCAGATGGCAAATTGTAGTGTATCTTAACAATCTGTTGTTGCAAGGTGTCTTCCACACTATGGGGAATATAAACCTTCCCTCTATACAGGAGTAGTCCATTCTCATAGTTCCAGTCTTGCAAGGATTTTCCAAATTCTCTTGGACCAGACTTGAGTAATATCTTATAGTCTTTGGTGACTTTATCTGATAAGAGTGCTGCTTTGACCTCCTTTAGGATTATCTTGTCATTTATTGGTGTCTCATGAGTAGCCTCTAGTGCATTGATAGCAAAGAACTCAGGTTTTAGCAACACCTGGTTCATATTGTCAAGGTCTGTCCCCATCTCATGGTCTGCTCATCTGGACAAGGGGTCTTCTGCCTGCATTGTCTTTCCTAGTTTATGATAGAGTACAAAGTCAAAACGAGTCATAAAAAGTGCCCATCTTGCTTGCCTTCTGGTCAGCTTTTGAGCTATCCTAAAAAAATATAAGGTTCTGATGATCCAACCAGATCTCAACTTTATATGGATGTCCCTCCAAATGATGTCTGTATTCCTCTAGTCCCCGAATTACTGCAAGTAGTTCTTTGTCATAGATTTCATAGTTCCTTTCATGAATATCTAATGACTTGGAGAAGAAAGCTACTGGATGCCACAGGTTAGTTTGCATGTCTTTTTGTGATAAGACAGCTCCTGTTGCAAAGTCACTGGCATCAGTGGATAACTTAAAGAGATCTTCATCATTTGGTATTCTTAGGACTGGAGCTGTAGTAAAGGCCTTTTTCAGCACCTCAAAAGCATTCTGTTGCTCTTTGCCCTAAGTCCAGGTACTATCCTTCTTGGTCAAGTCAGAGAGTGGCTTTGACATCTTGGCAAAGTTCTCAATGAACCTACAATAGAAATTTGCAAAGCCTAAGAATGCTTGTACTTGCTTGACTTTAGTTGGTACTGGTCACTCTAGAACTCCTGAAAGTTTCTCCTCATCTATCTGTACTTTATTTTCTGAAATAATTACACCCAAATACTTGATACTACTTTTCTCAAAGAAACACTTTTCTGCTTTAGTATAAAGATCATTAAATTGGAGCCTTTTCAGCACTTCCTTGATCAATTGCCTGTGTTCCTTCAAACATGTCCCAAATATTAGAATATCATCTAAATATACCATTACTAGTCATATACGAATCAAGTCTCCCAATATGTCATTCATCATGCTTTGGAAGGTCACTAGTGCATTGGAAAAGCCAAAATACATGACAGTTGCCTTAAAAAGGCCTTGCCTTGTAATAAATGCTGTCTTCCATTCATCCCCTTCTTTGATGCAAACATTGTTGTATCCCCACCTCAAGTCAATTTTGGTAAAGATTGAGGCTTTGCTGAGTGATTCAATCAAGTTGGCTATTCTAGGGATTGGATAGCAATTTTTGATGGTAATTCTATTAAGGGCTCTATAGTCCATGACAGGTCATAAGCTTCCATCATGCTTTTTTACAAAGAAGAATGGAGCTGCTATTGGGCTAGTAGATGGTTGGATATATCCCTTTCTGAGTTCCTCATCAATCCATATGTCAAGAGAGTTTCTTTCTGCTAGAGAGAGTGGATAGACCTTGGCTGGTTTGGAAAGCGTTGCACCTTCCACAAAGTCAATCGCATGGTCATACAGTTTCCGTATTGGCATTCTCTCTGACTTATTCTTTGAAAACACATTCCCATACTCATGTAGCCATTCTGGTACATGAGTCTTCCAGGTCTTTGTGCCTTTGCAATCTGAGTCTCCATATTGGTCTTGATTGTTGAGTATAGCTGCAATCATCATTGCCTGCTGATGACTGCCTAGGTCAGTTGTGTCTGCCCAGCTAAGAATATGGTTGTCGGGGTCCTCATCTCCTATGTCATCCAATGAGGGAGATCCACTGACATTCAGTTTGAGGTGAAGTTTATTGGCCTCTGCTTCTACATCTCATATTTTACGGGCTTTACTAGCACATGTATCCAGGCACCTGGTGAACTCCCATTGACCTTTTTGCCAATCAATATTTGGATTATGCTTATACAAGTACAAATACCCAATTATCATCTCTTTATTCCCTAAGTTGGTGACAAAGAGGTGCTGGGTCGTCTTGTATGATCCAATTTCTACATAAGCTTGGACATACTCAGTTATATATCCTGCCTTGTTGGGAGTGCCATCCACATTGATTACACAATATGGATTTGCCAGTTTATAAGTTACCAGGTTATTATTTTCCATGACAACTCTGTCGATGAAGTTTGTGGTGGCTCCCAAATCAACTAAAGCCTCAGTCTGTACTTTTTTTCTGTATACCCAAAGTGTAACTGGAATTTTAAAGAAGGTAGTCTTGTTGCGCACTATATTATTACAAGATTCCAGTATTACTTCCGACTTTTACGAGCTAATAGAGAGTATACTTTCCTCTGACTGTAGATCATAGACATTATCCTCTACAGTCCCAAGGGAAAATCCAATTTGGGTGTCCCCTTTCTCTTTTCACTTGGGGGAACAGGATCAGGGATTTCCTCAATTGACATGCTATTAATTTTGACATTCTCAGGAGGGAAATCTGGGTCGTCACTGTCTTCCTCCAACATCTTCATCAGCCATGCTCTAAATGACTGATTTTTATTCTTGCTTGGACCCAGTGGAGATGGTTTCTGGGAAGAGGTCTTATAAGGACGCTTGTCCTCATTACCTGGCTTGTCGTAACAGTCTACTATATTGTGCGTCTTTGACTTATTCTTAAAGCCTTTTCCAGCACATATCTGACAGTATTGCAAGCTCTTCCCTTCCTTTCTCTGAATCTCATCTATTTCCATTGCATCTGGGTCCTTCTTTCCTCCACTCTTCTCTCCAATTGCCTCTGGACCAAATATTGCACCCTGGGTCTTGTCCGGATGTAAGGCCTTATATGCTTGCATCAACAATTTGAGGTAGTCATCCCATGTTTTTGGAGACTGATTTGTAATTTCATAGATGACAAGCACATTTCACAGCTCATCAGGAATAATCTCCTTCATTTTGTCAATGTGAACTTCATCACTATAGTTGACAATTCTTGCCAACATCCTGTATCGTTCTGCATACTTGACAAAGTTCTTTCTTGCTAGGTCCTTGTTGATCCAGAGTACTGTTAATTCCTTCTTTGCTCTCTCCTTGTCATCTCGTTGTCCATAAATATTTTTGAGTTCTTGGGCAAAGTCGCCCCAAGAACCAACACTTAATCCTGCCTGGACCTTGTCATAATATGATTTCATATATTTTCTGATCATCTGATATAATACCAGATGCTGAGCAATAGAGAGCAATCTGGCTCAACCAATCATGCAGATGCATCTTATTTTCAGAGCCTGCAAATATTGGTGGCTCTGGCACCTTGGTTTTGGAGGCAATGTTTCCTCTAGGGAGCCTTGTCAGCTCTTCCCAAAGATGGATGACTTCTGCCTCCAAAGTTGCAATCCTATTGTATGTGGTGGTCAAGGCACTGTTATAATGGTTGATTGCTCCATTGAGCACCTGGTCAATGTAGTTCTTGAGAAGGAGAGAAGTTCCTTGATGCACATTTCACAGCATCTGTATCTCAGTCTCATCCCAGGGCATGTGCTCAGCACTTATGCCATCTTTGACAAGCACATCCCAATTCTCAGCACTGAAATCAGAAAAGGAAACAGTAGTGGTAAAGTTGTTGAAAGTCAACATATCTATTTAAGTAATTAATTACAGTTCTTGAGTATGTTTTCAAGGGAGTAAAAGGAAAAAACACCCAATTTTAGCCTCTTAATGCCATTATGTTACACTGAATACCATTCCAATAATATTATGTCTATGGAATAGTGATATTGAGCTCTAGAAGAGCTTTACAAATCTCTGGTACTCTAGTAGCTGGTTTGGAAAGATCTACATCCTTCAGACGCTTACAAGTACCTTTTAGCATTCTCTACTCCTTAGCTGTAAGCTTGTGACCAATTTTGTCCAGCTCTATAATTACATCCTGCAGTCGATTGAACCATTTCCACAGAGAGTCATACTGTGGATCCTCAGCCCAGGTCTTGTTTTCACTCATTTTAGTAAAAAATGGTAATATGCAATCCAAGGTGGGTTCCAGAAGTTCTTTGTACTCCTTTATGTGTAATAACTTCTTGGTTTTGCAAAAATGTAATTCTGGGGGGCAGGATGTAAAGTAGAAATCATCTACTTTGTGCCAGCAAGGGTCTGCTTTAACAAGTCTATCGTAGAGTTTGGTAGATGGAGTGAATTCCATTCCTATCCTTTCCAGCAATGACTTCTCTGTTGCACTCTTCTTTTTCAGCGAGAGGCATTTAGCAAGAGTCTTGGTGTTTCTAATGGCGGGCATGGCTTGGGGGCAAAAGTAAGCACAACATCCCTAGTTCAGTGGATGAAGTATGGTAGACAGAAACTATACTATAACTATACTAAAAGTGTCCTTCCAACAACATAGGTCCTGTCTTGAGGGGAGAGTTCAATGTCATGTCCAGTTTCTCACACTGGCTCATGGAGGAGGAATAGGGGTCTCAGAGTGGTTCCAGCCACCTGCAAGGGTTTTTTGGAAATGTTTATACAAATCCAAAGTTTTTCAGGACTAGCTGTGATACACAAGCTAGCCTGCTCTCAATAGTTTGAGAGACAGACCTTCCCCTTTATGCCTGGGGTCCAGCCTACTATAAAGATAGGTCCTTGACAGAAACCTACTCTAAGCCCTCAGTCAGTCATCTGTCCTGTAACAGAAACAGAGATACCCTCAGGAAAGTCATCTTGTCCTGTAACAGAGACAAAGAGACCCCCTTATAGCCCCCTAGACCCACATCTGGAATGAACACAACTTTATGTCCTTTGCAGAGACAATGGAGACAGAAAACAGTAGACTTAACAAACTATCACAAATGGTCACTTACTGATTTATGATTGCTTGATTTGATAATCAAAGTGTTCAAAAAAGCAAAGTTAGACAAGCAGCAAAAGATGTTGTTAAGTCTGAGGTTTATCCTCAGACATACAGTTCTTAAATACATGATTGTGGTGGTCTGTGCACCAGAACAGCCTACCACATGATCACTACCTATTGTTCTACATATAGGAGTGTTATTGTTCTTGAAATAGAAATAACCTAACCATCTAAGGGCAGTCCTTTGTTCTATTCAAGGACAGATGATAATCTATGAGTAAAGATCAGTGTTATGTGCAAACATTGAGGATCTTGTATCTCCATGGGATCTTATTGCCTTGGGATCTATTTATGGCCAAAAGAAGTACATTGAAGAGAGCTTCACAATGGTCATTGAAGCAAACGATTATGTTAAGTGGTTCCTGAGATATTGGTGATTTAGTGTCTGGTGACTTGGTGATCACTGACTGATCTGCTGATAACTCAGTGAATACTGATTGCTTTGAGACATTTTTGGTACTGTTTAAAAGGTCTTCTTAAGGGCTTTTGGTGGCCATTTAGATCGTCAAAATCGGTCAAGTATTCCTGGAGTTATGGTCCGAATGAAGTTTGTGACATAAACCATTAAGGTAGCAAAACAAATCTTCTTCAATGAAAAAATCCACAAAATTGCATCCAGCAACAAGTGACCCTAGGATCTGATAAACTGGGTATGTAAGAGGAAACTCCCCCCTATCAATACCATTAAGTACAACAGCACCCCCTGCAATATGCTAGAAGAGCTGTAGAGTGCCCTCTATAGTTCATACAACTCTGCCCATCATTACCAAGTCAACAAAGACATTCTAAAGGAACTACAACCAGCTACAACTTGTCATAACTTGGAAAAATGGCTAAGTCATTATTTATATTTCTTTTCTTTTCTTTTCTTTTTCTTTTCTCTTCTCATTTGGACTTACTACAAGGAAGGAGTGTAGGAAAGTGTTACATAACAAATATCACACATCATGGTCACATGTCAGGATGTCACAAGGGTTACATTATATGAATGACATCATATGATGAGTGTGGGAAAGTAGTGCACAAACCATGTAGTAGTTGTATAAGTAGTATATAGAATCTAATAGGGACTCTATCAAGTTCTCCTTGTCAACTTGGACTTGGAGTGTGATTAAGTCATCTCAGACTAAGTCACTACACAACTCAGCCCTGGGATAAGTTCACTGCTCAAGAACTATGGGACATCCTCAAGAAATGTACAAACAACTCAATACCTGGCCCCAATTATGTCTCCTAGAGACACCTTAAGAGAATAATTCCATATAATGAGTATATGGCAAATATAGCTGATACCTGCTTTGATCTAGGCTTTTGGCTATCTCATTTCAAATAGTCCACCTCCATTATCATCCCAAAACCAAACAAGACTTGTTATAATACTCCCAAATCCTTCCACTCTATTGTTCTCTTAAACACCCTTGGAAAATTAATAGAAAGGGCTATAAGCTGTCATATTCAATTTCAAGCAGTTCAGCCAGCCTTTCTCCATCCAAACCAACTGGGCAAAATCATTCAAAGGTCGATAACCAATGCTAGATCATTCCTCATCTACATAATCCAAGCAGAATAAACAAAATAGCTCAAAACAGATGTTATTGCATTTGACATTGCCTAGTTTTTCCTATCCTTAAACCACAAAATCATGACCAACATTATCAAATTGGTAGGCTTTGACAGTAAGGTAGTTGTGTTCTTGAAGAACTACCTTACAAATAGAGTTACTATCTATAGCTGGAACCATTCCTCCTCTCTTCCCTTTCCAGCAAGTGTAGGAGTAGGACAAGGGTCTGCCTTCTCCCTAGTCCTCTCAGCCTTCTACCTAGCCTCTATCCTGTACTTATTTGAATGACAAGCTAGATGCCCTGAAAATCCACTCAATGTTTCAACCCTCTTATTTGTTGACAATGGTCTCCTTATTTCATAAAAAAGAGACTATGACAAGTCTCTCAGTATACTTAAATGCAGCTATAATATTATCTCTTATCTGTTTACAGCTATTGGCCTAGTACTGGAACACAAAAAATCAGAAATCTTTTATTTCTCAAGAGCAAGAATCAATCTGAACTCTCCCCTAGACCTTATAGACATCAGTGGCCCCATCCTCTACCCAAAGGATACTTGGAGATATCTAGGCTTTTACTTCAACAGAAAACTAACCTTTCAGTACCATACCTATTTCTATACCAACAAGGCTCTCTCTACTGTCAAAGCAATAAACATGCTTGGAAACTTGTCACAAGGGCTCCTTCCCCTCCAGAAAAGACTCCTCTACTACACCTGTATTCTCCCCATAGTGCTGTATGGATTCCAACTGTGGTTTTTCAAGAGTGCACCAACTTATTTCTCTCTACAAAACCTCCAGAAAATACAGAGGTGGACAGCCCTCTGGATTACTGGTGCCTTTTGCACCTCCCCAACATATGGCATAGAGGCAATAGCAGGCCTCATGCCAATCCCCCTACACCTCAAGAAGCTACTTGGATGATCCCAACTAAGGGTAGAGTCCCTCCCTAGACAACATGCCCTAAGGGCACTTTTGGACAGGCATTACTCAAAAGGTACTATCACAAATGGCCACTTACTGATTTGTGAGTTGATGATTTAATAATCAAAAGGCTTAAAAAAGCAAAGTTTAGACAGTAGCAAAAGATGTTGTTAAGTCTGAGGTTTATCCTCAGATATAAAGTTCTTAAATACATGATTGTGGTGGTCTGTGCACAAGGACAGCCTACCATATGATCACTACCTATTGTTCTACATATAGGAGTGCTATTGTTCTTGAAATAGAGATAACCTAACCATCTAAGGGCAGTCCTTTGTTCTATTCAAGGACAGATGATAATTTATGGGTAAAGATCAATGTTATGTACAAACATTGAGGATCTTGTATCTCCATGGGATCTTATCACCTCTGGATCTATTTATAGCCAAAAGAAGCAGATTGAAGAGAGCTTCATGATGGTCATTAAAGCAAACAATTACATTAAGCAGTTCCCAAGATATCGGCAATTTAGTGTCTGGTAACTTGGTGATCACTAACTGATCTGCTGATAACTCAGTGAATACTGATCACTTTGAGACATTTTTGGTACCATTTGAAAGGTCTTCTTAAGGGCTTTTGGTGGCCATTTAGATCATTGAAATCAGTCAAGTATTTCTGGAGTTATGGTCCAAATGAAGTTTGTGACAGGTGCAGAACCTCACCCTATAGCCACAGCCTGTCTAATGGCCAAGCAAAACCTAAGACTTAAAAGCCCCATTCAGGACATTAACCATTGCCTCAACCAAGTTCACCCAGCCTTCAACACCCAGAACCCAGAACTCAGGCCAGGCTTCCACATAATGGATCTCTTCCCCAATTGCATCTTCTTCTTCTCTGTCAAGCACATGGATGACACTGCCAGAAGAAACTAAATCTCAAAGCTAAACAACCTCATGCATGCAGCAGCTGGGCAGACTCAAACTATCCTCGTTGTCACTGATGCTAGTGTCAAGAAAGAACACCAAGCTATCTCTATCACTCATGGATGGCACAACCAGACACTTGCTTTTAATTCAGAACATGCTGCCATAAACGTCACCCCTACCAAAGCAGAAACTTTTGCTATCAGGGACGGCATCAACCAGGCCACTGCCATAGAAGGAGTCAACCGCATTATAGTTATCACTGAATCCATCCAGTGTGCACAGTAACTCCTCGACACTTCCAATCACTCAAAACAAGGACACACAATTGCTGTTTCAAAATACCTCAGGTCATTCTTCAACAATAACCCCTCAAACTCCATTCAATTCTGGGACTGCCCAAGTGACGACAAGTGGCCCCTACACCTCAGGGCTGACCAACAGGCCAAGTCTCACTGTATCCCAATCCAGCACCCCAATAAGGATTCCTGGGAACTATGCCGCCAGACAGAGTGTAAAGATCTCATCGAAGAATGGCAAATGTTCTTTGAAAACACCCCATACAAAGGGAATCATTTCCTAGACACCTACAACAATGATGACCACCTTATCACCCCAACATACAGCAAAGGGGGAAGCTGGCTTAACACCATAGGAACTTCAAACTCCATCTGCACCCGAGTGACTTGTCTTATCACCAACCATGCCCCCACTGGTGAATACGGAGCCAGGTTCTTCCCAGACAAGGCCAGTTTGTGCCCCTGCAATGTAGCACAACTTGAAACCCGCCACCATATCCTACACGAGTGCCCACAGTTCAGCAGGTACAACCTGGCAGGGTACATCCTCAGCAAAATCGTCTCCTTCTTACAAATCAACCCAAGGGCCTTCTGCTTCCTCGACAACATTGCCTAATCAACAAGGGACTTACAGACACATCTCCCATTAGCCAAGAGCATACCCTAGTAACTTCACTTATTATTATTTCCCATAGATTGTAAACTATTTAAGTAGAGACCTCTACCACAGACTGCGAACGAGCACCGTGTAACAAATTGTTGATCCAAAAAAAAAGCGACCTAATTTGTTTTTCGTAATGGCTCACTTGTCAATCTTACGGGGATAACAACCAATTCTGATCCAATTCTGATGCGCCCAACCTTTAATGGACATGAGAATCATACTGAGCACGGTTGACTTTACCCTCCCCCCCCCCTCTCTCTACGCAAAACAAGACAAAGTCATAGCCTCCCCCCCCCCACCTACCGTACCGTTGTCCACAAAGGAATCCAAAAAAAGATGGCACGAGGGGCGTGGGTACACGAGCTTCATATTATAGTGATCTTAAGCTTTATCAAGATGGATAAACCATCCTTTCCTTTCCCGGGAGATGTGAGTTTTTGTGGTTGTGGTTCTCCTAAATCAAGGCACTAACCGGCACACTGATTTTTCAGAAAAGTAGATTCGAAAAAAAGATCTTGCTACAGGTGAGAAAGGCGTCCCAAAAGCACACTCTATCCGTTTATCCTATCTCACGCATCACGACTCTAGTTAAGAAGATGAAAAGCGCACTGAGCAAAAGCAAAATTGACAAATCCATGATCTCGAGTCCTCTATCCGGTTCCTTCAGGCACATCGCCCATATGGGGTG
>JAHTMQ010000221.1:0-278088 GCA_019327925.1 Leucocoprinus sp. KB1807203 | reverse complement strand
ACTTTTTGTGACATCACTCCACTTCTAGGGCATGTGGTCTCCATATGTAAATAGGACTGGTCTATAGTACAACTGTGACAGGTAGTGGTGGCTCAAAGTTCTTCCCTTTCTAGAACCAGCAGGAGTTGGGTTATGAACAGGCAATCTTCTAGTTCCCAATCTCTTTTGTCTATTCTGCTAGATACCTCTTCTTCCTCTCTATGAGTTCTGGCATGAAGCCACTCCAACAGGTGTCATAGCTCAGACTTGCTGTTTTTTTCTCAAGATACACTCTTTTTGCAATGCTTGACATTCTTTATATTGTAACAGGCACTAAGTTATGAGTACCTCTCCTTTCTGCCAGTTAATCTCCGGGTTGTGGTCTTTGAGCCAGGAGTAACCAAGTATGAGGTTCTGCCTTTCTAGCTAGAGACTGCAAGGAGTATCCATTCCAAGTGGGAATTGTACCAGAGAACAATGTCTGCCACCTTGGATATCTGGCCTGCTTTGTTAGAAGATCTGTCTATATTGAACACAGGTATGGGATGAGAGATGCTCTGTATGTTGATACCCTTTAGCCCAGACAAAGTCTTTGTTGATGAAGCTGCAGTTACTCCACAGTTGAGTAAGCTTTGATAGAGTAGGTCTTGGCAGTGTCTGTTGTGAGGCTTCTATGAACAGGATGAGGATACTCCACAAGCATCCAATACACTAGTAGAGAGTCACTTAGGTAGTTTTTTTCCCATTTGGTCTCCAGACAGGGACTTTGTATTAGGATTGGAGGAGTGAGGGGTATGTCTATAAGTTCATCTGTACTTGTATTACTTTCTCTATGCAAGTATACTGAACCTATTTACTAAAAGCAACTGGGGCATACTCTACACAAAATTCTCCTTACCAAAGTTCCTCTTCCTCAGAAATAGAAATCCTTCAAAGCTAACAATCTTCTATCAGCTCCTTCCACTGTTCTATCATCAATTATCTTATATCTAAGTGATAGGAACAGTCCTTGACTAAGTGGTTGGTGTCTCTACAGCAGTAGCAGCCAGGTCTTTCAAGTGACATCTATGTCCATGGTCATTGACTGAGCAAGAGAAACAGGAGTGGGTTTGACAAACAGAGGTGGTACAGATATAGGCAGGGAGTGGATTACTAGAGGGGCAAAGTGAATAACTAAGAGGGGCAGAGAGCACATGGATGTGAACTGAAGGGGTAGCTGCCTTTGGTTCAACTAAAAGGCTTCATTTGCCAGTTGAACTTGGTTAATCCTTTGGGCTGTCTTATACCAGGCTTCTAGGTCTATGTCTCTAGGACATCCCACTGGTATGTATCACAAATGGCCACTTACTGATTTGTGAGTTGATGATTTGATAATCAAAAGGCTCAAAAAAGTAAAGTTTAGACAGTAGCAAAAGATGTGTTAAGTCTGAGGTTTATCCTCAGACATACAGTCCTTAAATACATAATTGTGGTGGTCTATGTACAAGGACAGCCTACCACATGATTACTACCTATTGTTCTACATATAGGAGTGCTATTGTTCTTGAAATAGAGATAACCTAACTATTTTAGGGCAGTCCTTTGTTCTATTCAAGAACAGATAATAATCTATAGATAAAGATCAGTGTTATGTACAAATATTGAGGACCTTGTATCTCTATGGGATCTTATTGCCTCTGGATCTATTTATAGCCTAAAGAAGTGCATTGAGAGAGCTTTACGATGGTTATTGAAGTGAATGAGATGGTCATTGAAGTGAATGATTACATTAAGCAGTTCCTGAGATATCAGTGATTTAGTGTCTGGTAACTTGGTGATCACTGACTGATCTGCTGATAACTCAGTGAATACTGATTGCTTTGAGACATTTTGGTACCATTAGAAAGGTCTTCTTAAGGGCTTTTGGTGGCCATTGATATTGTCAAAATCAGTTAAGTATTTCCAGAGTTATGGTCCAAATGAAGTTTGTGACAGTATAGTTGTGATCTGGTTTTTGGATTCCAGTCCATAGTCCTCTACGGAACTTGATAAACAAGAGTCAAAGGGTCCATGTATCTAGTATTGGAGACCAGGGTCTGGAAGAAGTCTAGATAGTCTTCTACTGTCTAGTTGCTTTGGTAATAGGAGGATCCCTCTAAAACATTAGTGGCATCTATCTCTGCATTGATAGGATAGAACTGTGCCTAGAACTGCTATTCAAAGGCTAAACAAGATGAGATGGAGAAAATACTGGTGTCCGCCTCTATGCAAAAGAGGTTTTTAGACTACTTAGCTATCTGTCCACTCTTGAAGAATGTGAGTATCCAGAAGATCCTTTCTAGGTCCAAGTCAAACTGCTCCAGGGCTAAGCACATATATAGGGAGCAGGAGTTGAAGAATGTTTAACCAAAACTCTAGTCTCCACTGAAGTCTAGAGACAAAGGAAGTTTGGGCTAAACCTGAGATTAAGAGACAGTTATGACAGGATGGGGGTATCAGTGGCAGGGATGGTGTCCAGGGAGCGTTAGCTACTGGGATTAGAGATAGGTTTCCCACAAGTTATGTGAGTTGTTGTAGTTAGGCGGTTAAGGTGGTGAAAGCAGTATTGATATTAGTTTTGGTGTTGTTCTACCTTTCTGAAAGCTACTGTGAGGTGGTTGTGGAATAGCCCAGGACATCAACTATGCCCTTGGGGCTTTCTGACAGCATCAACATAATAGGAGTAGAGTGTACAGAGGGTTAAGTTGAGTGATAGAGAGTGACTGGTGGTAGCTATCTGTTATGACTACTTGAGGCTCTGTTGGGAGATCCTATTCTTCTATGAGAGTGACTAGAACAGAGCTCCAGGAGAAACCTTAGTATATAAATAGACTCCAGGATGTATCTATAAACTCACCTCTAGAAGAAATCTCAGAAAATAGAATGAGGCTCCTAGAGAATAATCTATACTATATATATAAACTTCTCTAGTAATGGATGTCTTAGCAGTCAGGGACAGGAATGCAGAGGAGAGCAACTATTAAATGTAAGGTAGTTATTATTTAATTAGTTGCAGGGTCACTCTGGTGCACTACTACTAGTGCATTAGGAGTGAAGTTTGGTATAATCCCCTTTATACTAGGGCCCGGCTATATCATAGTGGTCCTGAGTTATGTCATCTAGGTACCAAGAAAGATAAGAGAGTAAAAGGTGGTAGGGCTCTGTGATGAGCAGTGCCAATAAGAGAATCAAGTTCTAGTATAAGAACTTAGACTTAGACTGAGATGCCTTAGAACCACTCTAGTCCAAGTTGATAGAAAAACTCAATAGAGTTTCCATTTGATTGCTGTACACTACTTATATATATTCTGTATTTACTTCTATTTATAAAGTCCTGTACATCTCTTTTGAGTCATTCCCTCTCATATATCTGCTAATTTCCTAATTAAATGAAAAGAAAAGAAATATAAATAATGACTCAGCTATTTGCCAAGTTATGACAAGCAGCCCCAGATCTAGACAAGAATTCAGGGTAGAAGTAAATGCTTCAAATTACACTACTGGAGGAGTTTTATTAATGAAATGCTCTAATAAACTATGGAGACCAGTTGCTTTTATTTCTGAGTTGTTAGTGATACAGAACAAAATTACAAAATATACAATAAGAAGATGCTAGTAGTAGTTAGATGCTTAGAGGCATGGAGACACTTCCTAGAAGAAACAACTACCAAATTTGAGATCTGGAAGATTATAAAAACCTTGAATACTTTATGAAGATGCAAAAGTTAAATAGAAGACAAGCAAGATAGACCCTATATTTGTTAAGATTTGACTTTACACTAAAACATGTTCTAGGAAGTAGGATAGAGAAGGCAAATAGTCTGAGTAGAAGACTGGACTAGAAGGTAGAGGCGGAAAGAGACAATGAAAATAAGACATTGGTGAAGCCTGAGTGGCTAGTAGTAGAAGAAACAGAGAAAGTAGAAATCATTGTGGAAGAAGTAGATCTACTAGAAAAAGTAAGACAGATCAAAAGTGAAAGATGACAAGATAGTAAAAGCTATTGAAGAAATGAAGTGGGCAGGAGTAAAGATATTAAGAGACAAAGAATAAAGAGAGGTTGATGGGTAATATACAAAGAAGGAAAGGTATATGTGCTAAAAGATAATAAGTTAAGAGTGGAGATATTAGGTTATATCATGATATACCAATAGAAGAGTATAAAGGATAGTGGAAGACAGTAGAGTTGGTTACTAGGAACTTTTGGTGGCTAGGAGTTATAAAAGAAGTAAAGCAATATATGGAGATATATAATGCTTGCCAGCATAATAAAAACTGCATAGAACTACCAATAGGAAAATTAATGCCAAATTCAATTCCAAAAAAATCTTAGGCATATATTTCAGTGGATTTCATCACTAAGTTGATGCTAACACAAGGATACAACTTAATTTTAGTAGTAGTTGATAGATTGACAAAAATAGTATATTTTATTTCTACTAAGAAAAGATATTGGCAGAAGAAATAGCTAGGTTGTTTAGAGACAACATGTAGAAGTTACATGGGTTACCTGAGAGTATCATTTCAGACAGGCGGCCTCGTTCATGGCAGGAATAATACTGGAGTTGAACAGGATGTTGAGGATTGAAAGTAAATTGTCAACAGCATTCTACCCTTAAATAGATAGACAAATAGAGAGGGTTAATTAGGAACTAGAGCAGTACTTAAGGATGTTTATTGACCATAGACAGGAACAGTAGCCAGATTGGTTAGGAATAGTAGAGTTTGCCTACAACAATAAAGCATACTCAAGTACCAAAGTGTTGTTTTTCAAGGCAAATTATAGACAAAATCCCAGAATAGGATTTGAACAAGGAGAAAGGGAAAATATGAAGGAGCAGAGAAATTTGTGACAAAGATGAAGAAGATTCAGAAAGAGGCAAAAATAGTACTAGGGAAAGTACAAGAAGAAATAAAAAAGTATGTGGATAAAAGAGGGTAGAAGTTGACGAGTATAAAGTAGAAGACTTAGTAATGCTAAGTACTAAAGATCTGAAATATCAAATAGTTGGAAGAAGGACAGAAAAGTTGACAGAGAGGTTTGTAGGACCTTATAAGATAAAGAAAATTGTATCATTAAATACAGTGAAATTAGAACTATCTAGTACAGTAAAAATACATTCAGTAGTTAATGTTAGTAGAATACAAAGATATATAGGGCAAGTAGAGGGACAGAGAAAGAAGCAACCAGCTCTAGTTATAATTAAAAGAGAGGAAGAGTAGAAAGTGAAGAGGATTCTGAATAAGTGATAGATATAAGGAAAAGACAAGTACTTAGTATGATAGAAGGGATTTATGGCAGAGTCAGATACTTGGGAAGGAAGAAAAAATCTAAAAAATACTAAAGAAGCAATTGAAAAGTATAAGAAGGAATACCAATGAGATATGGAAGATATAAGATAGCAAGAAAAAGAAGAAATGTTTAGGAAAGGAGAGTTGCCAGAATAATTTATGGCAAAGAAATTATTTGAATGTCAGATAAACAGTATGATAAGAGATATTGGAGAAGACTGGAAAGAAATTGGAGATAATAGAAAGAAGAACAAGCAAAGGAAAAAGAACCTTAGAAACAATCTAGGAGGAAAAAGAAAAAATCAAGCAAAAAAGGTCAGAATATTAGAGAATAGACAGAAGAAGATAAAGATGAAATGGACAATATAGTGGACCCTTACTATGAGCTGTAATCCATGGGATGAGAAACTTAAGAGAGGGGTAGTATCATAACTTGGCAAAATGGCTAAGTCATTATTTATATTTTTTTCTTTTCTTTTTCTTTCTCTTCTTATTTGGACTTACTACACAAGAAAGGAGTGTGAGAAAGTGTTATATAACAAATGTCACATATGTACAGTCATATGTCAGAATGTCACAGGGTCACATCACATGATGGAGTCATATGATGAGTGTAGGAGAGTAGTACACAGACCATGTAGTAGTTGTATAAGTAGTATACAGAATCTAATAGAAACTCTATTGAGTTCTCCTTGTCAACTCAGACTTGGAGTGTGATTAAGTCATCTCAGGCTAAGTCGCTATAGGTGGTCAGGGCAGAGAAAGGGTATTGTTTATATTTGCCTTAGAGTTATTCTGTTGCTTGGTGACTTTGTGCAAATAGTATTGTAGATAGACCAGGGCATCAACTATGCTCTGGAGGGTATCTACATGCAACATTTGCACAGAGCAGAGTGTATAGAGGGTTGGCTGAGGGCAAAGGAGGGCAACCTGAGAAAAGCTGTCCACTGTGTTCTTCCAAGCTCTGTTTAGGAGATCCTAAACTGCTATAAGGGCAACTGGAGCAGAGTGGACTCCAGGAGAATCCTTAGTAATATTATACTCCTAAGTCATGTTACAACTCACCTCCAGGAGAATTCTTAGAGTTTAGGATAAGGCTCCTGGGGATATACTCTACAATATATACTATTATAGTCTGTCCATCCTGATCCTATTGTCTATCAGCCAGGGTCAGGAGTTACCAAGTCAAGCTAGAGACAATTAAATATTACTATGTAATATTTAATTAGGTGTAGGGTTTATAGGAGAATATATATAGCACAGTGTATCACTCAAGATGCTATGCAGCTGAGATCTGAGATACCAGAGATGAAGACTGAATCTCAGGGATACAGAGTAACTACCTAAATACCAGATTGTAAGTATGCACATATTTGTTGTAAGAATGTAAAAACTCCAATGCAGTGGAGTACTCGTAGCTAGGGAAGACCGAAAAAAGTGTAAGCAGTGTGATCAAGAAAATGTTTAGGGGACATAGTGGTTGTTGCGACACTCCCAAACATGGTCCCCTCAACAGGGTTGCTCCAGGAGGTTGGTCTAGTGTTCCAGAGGTGGCATTGGTAGGGTCCTCTTACATCAATCCTCAGTTCCAGTTTTTGTGAAAGAGAATATAATGAACCAGAACAAAATCAGAGAAAATGACTACAGGTACAGAGGCCAATAGTTTTCAAACTCTGGGTTCTGCAAGTCTGTGACAGACCAACACCATCACGCTCAAAACCCCTGTTTCAGTAATCTCACTTTCTTTAGTATAACCCTCCTCAAGGAGTCGGAGATGTTCGCGAGATCGAACGGGTATCCCTTCCAGGTTGGTGCGGATCGCACAAGAGTGTACAACAAAGCAGTGATGATCACATCCAACACAACTGTAACAATGAACAACTCTTCGGAGGTTGTCAAACCCAGTCCTTGTTCCTCTCCTAAACCGAGAACAGACGTAGAGTCAAAGGTGGGGTTAGGATTAGTGTTTGCTTCAACCTTGCGGTACCCGTCGATGAATGCTTTGGCTGCAGAGCTCATGAAGTCATCAACATTCTTATTGATGGATGGGATATCCAAGGTGCTATGTCCTGCGCAGTGTTCCAATCAACAGAGCTATTGGTCATAAACATATCTGCAGCAACATTGTTGACCAAGTTGGCTACCTGGAAAAATTCAAGTTCAACAAGTGCATCCTGGAATGCATTCGAGAAGATAAGGCTTGCTGCAGTGGAGGGGAAACTGCCATCAGATGGTTGTCCAAAGATATGACATTGACGGTCCCATCAATTCCTAGACGGACACGGCCACCAGATATTTTAGGCTGGGCGTCGCACAAAAGAACACTAGCGAGAGGACCAATAATATGATATCTGACCCTCTGCGACGCCAACACCTTGTTCCACGAAAGTGGCGGGCAAATTATCCAGATTAATTGCAAATCGTACTCTTGGAGACGTAGTGCTGTCGCAAAAAGAGGAATTTCCCCCAATGAATAAGTAAGCACTAGTGGTTGTGTTCATCATGATAAGAGTGTTGGTAAGAGAGAGGGGGCTAATACTAGAGCCTGAAAAAAGTAGTGTCGTCAGAACATCCCATCATTTGCCTATCATGGAGCATACCTACCCTTGTCTGACCCTGACCACAAGGATGAGATCAGTATTCCATATTTGCCCTGCAGCAGAAATAGATAGGCCTGATGCGTGATGATGGATGGGGCTTCCAATGACATTTGTGGTGAAATTCGAACGATATCAGTATTGTACTCTAGAGTTTATTGAATATGTAGGGGGGCGGCGCAGAGATATCAGTGTGTTTGCAGGTACCATGAGCCCATATGGAGCAAGTTCAAGTTTTTTCGAGTCGAATAATGAGATTGGCACGTTCCATGGTGATAAAAAACTGTTTGGAGTTGTCATTATTTATTTGGAAGACCTGTCTAGCAACAGGAACAACAGTCGGAACGGCAATCGCCATAGTGCTAATTGTTCCAGGTGCAAGGTGAACAAGCACCATAAGGGCCAGTGAGGCCAGGAAAGTGAGTTTGAATGTGCTGTTGGTATGCTTTGAAAGACAATGTGAGGTACGGCCGATCAATCCGGAGTTGATAGTTGACACTTTGTCAGTGGTCCCAGGAACAATGTGTTCCAATGAACGGAACCACTCTCGACTGAAAGCATCAATGGGGATGTTTCCACCAGCAAAAACTGCCAGACTATGCCATACGATGAAGATCACAGTGAAGCCACTTTTGATTTTGACTCGCTGAATCCGAGCGTAAGGGGTAATGGCCTGGCCAAGCACACAGATGCTAAAATGATGAAACTGGCTTCAATCAAGCAAAATAAGAAGAGACGGATGCGAAAGTTGACTATGACGTTGTTGCCTCTGACGAGACGTGGTTTGGGTGTGGTGCTGCGTGAATCATGCTCTTTATCATGTTTGTGAGATTTGCTGGTTCAATAAGTCGCAATTCAGATGTCGAGATATGATACATAATGAGGGCAGCCTGTGGCAACCATGGGAAAGCTGAAGGTCAATTAGATAGTCCTTGTGTGAAAATACCATCAGAGGGACTAGTGCTTAGCCAGTGCTTACAGCATCGCAGTACCGGGGACCACCACAACCCAAACTCAGAAGGTAGTTTCTTCTGAGACTGTCCTGTGACTCTCAGAACCAACCAGTAGTTCATGACGTTCTACTAGAAGTATAGCTTGATGTCTATTTTAGAATAAGAAGCGCACTGTCAAGTACCTCAACTCAGTCTGATGAGCATGGAACTGAACTATATTAATGTACTTCAGCTAGATACATCAGTCTAATGTGTGCACGTGTAGAAATAACAGTTCACTTGGTCTGATGAGCACTAGAAAAATCGTCTAGCGAAGAAAAAAGACCACTGCTTAGTAAGAATCTAAAGTGATAGATAAAACGATAGGAGATAATCAGTGATGAGGGATCAGAAAGGAAGCACAGAACAAGAATGTGAGATCAACTATTTACAACGGTCTATCTGTTCATTATCCAGCAGTCAGTGAAAGAAAAGGAACTGTTTTTGCAAGATTGCCTAAAAGCGGAACAACAGGAACAAACACAACACACATTAGTAGATCAATTTATCAAATGATCCGCCTTTTCATTCTTTCGTTGTGAATATGGTCGCAACAACAGACAGATACATCTATTGTTAGACCCATTGTTCCCATGAACATCGAAACTGATCAAATTTCAAGCTGACAGTACCACCCATTAGTATGCCCCCTCTGCAACATCTAGGATGTGTTACAAGTTGAATTACATTGCTGCAGCTTGAGTTTGGTATATTTAGAATGAACTTGGTAAAGTTGCAAAATTGCAAATTCATCCAAGAGGTTTCAGAGACATATGCATTTCTTGCTCATGATTCCTATAATAAGATTCAGGTGTTAACCAACATAGGTAACAAAACTATATTAAGAAGACTACAGTACAAATGATGAGATGACCATGCTACAATGACACAGGATGACATTTACTTCAGGCATTAACCAATATGGTAAACAACTGACACAGTGCACATTTTGATGTCAAGTGACCTATCGTATCATGTTAGTATCATGTCACCTCACCTGTCAAGTTGTCTAGGCTTGTTACATAGTTATACTCTGCTATTGCATCTACGCTGCCACCCCACCAGGTGTCTGTACTTGCACTAATTGCTGTTGTCACACCTTTATCACATCCAATGGCCAAACTTATATATGGAAAAATAGTGTCACCTAATACTCACACAGCATATGTACAGAGAGATATGGTAATATTATCACATATCAGGTTGTTATTAAACTAATTTGTTCTTTATTGTAGTTCCAAGACAAAGTCTCCTTATCTACAACAATTCATGTAAAACCAGAGATTGCAGATCAGGAGGACAGAAAGAGGGTATAGGAGTGGTGATTGAAAGAATAGGAGCTAATAATCATAGTGTAGATTATCCAGGTACATTTCTAGTAATTTTCTTCTTTTAATTACTAAAACCATCTGTTAGGGTATCAAGCAACATATTTATCCCTGTATATGCTCATCTGTATCTTTGGTGCTTGGCTGCATCTTATATACAGAGTAAGCTGAGAATACAACTGCTCGGGTTCTCAAGTTTATTGATATCATCTTAAATGCTGTTAATACTGCTGATACACCATTCTACCCACTGGATGCCTTATATTCAATGGTTTCTGATTGCCCAAATTGCTTGTTTTTACTTCTGCATGATGTTCATACTGCTATAAGAGCTTTGTCTATTGAGCCTCAAATCATATAATATATATACTGTCCCAAATGCTTTTGCTATTATTCACTGAGGAGCTTGCTGAAGCTTGTACCTGGTATAAGACTCCCAAAGCAAGCCATGTAGAGAAAAGTTGTAGACACTATGGTCCACCTATAGTGGCTCAAAACTTGTCCTTGGTAGCTTTATAATATACAGGTTTTCAGCTCATGGCTTGAGAGCTTCCTTTCTCATCCTGGAATTAAAGATCTTATTGATTAATATTATGAACACCAGTCTCTAGATACTGGAATAATGCATGATATTTGGAATGGTCCAGCCTGGTGAAGTCTAGAGCCTTTTACAACTACAAAGGACAATTTCACATTTAGCTTCTTTATTGATTGGTTCAATCTATTCTTAAATAAGATTGTAGGCAAGATAGCCTTATGTGGCACAATTATGATGTTGGTCTCAATCTTCTCTATTACTTATGACATCAACCAGAAACACTTACTTTGCTGGAATCACCCCTCCCTCCTATGAGTCTAGTATCATGACTATTATAGCACTATTGGATCCAATTGTTGAGCAATTGCAACACTTTTATCATGGACAAATTGTTTGAACATATTGATATCAACTGGAATAACAAAAAAAAGTAGCACTCTTACCAGCAATAGGTGATTTACCTGCAATCTGTAAAGCTTTTGGATTTGCTGGAGTAATGTTTTACCACTTTTGTTCCTTCTATACCTTATACAAATCTGATATTGGAATCTTAATTCTGAGACCTGGAAACCAAGAAATGGGAAGAGAGGTTATTATAGCAGTAGCACAATAGCATTAAGCAACAACAAAGAAGAAACAAGAGTTAATATTCAAGGAATATAGTATTTGCTGGTCATCATTGTACCAACTTCTCTATTGTGATCCAGTTTAACATACTGTTCTTGGGGTGATGCATAATTGGCTTGAAGGTGTTCTTTGTAGCAACTTAGCCTGAGATAACTTAATTGCACTCCTAGTTCAAGTTGACAAGAAGAACTCAAGAGAGTTCCCATTCAATTGCTGTATATTACTTATATATATTCTATATTTACTTTTATTTATAAAGTCCCACACATCTCTTTTGAGTCATTCCTTCTCACATGTCCATTGATTTCCTAATTAAATGAAAAGAAAAAGAAAAGAAAATAAATAATGACTTAGCCATTTGGCCAAGTCATGATACCATCCCTATTACAAATGGCCACTTACTGATTTGTGATTAGTTGATTTGATAATCAAAGTGCTCAAAAAAGCAAAGTTAGACAAGCAGCAAAAGATGTTGTTAAGTCTAAGGTTTATCCTCAGACATACAATCCTTAAATACATAATTGTGGTGGTCTATGCACCAGGACAGCCTACCACATGATTACTACCTATTGTTCTAATATAGGAGTGCTATTGTTCTTGAAATAGAGATAACCTAACTATCTTAGAGCAGTCCTTTGTTCTATTCAAGAACAGATGATAATCTATAGATAAAGATCAGTGTTATGTGCAAATATTGAGGACCTTGTATCTCCATGGGATCTTATTGCCTCTGGATCTATTTATAGCCTAAAGAAGCGCATTGAAGAGAGCTTTACAATAGTCATTGAAGCAAACGATTATGTTAAGTGGTTCCTGAGATATCAGTGATTTAGTGTCTGGTGACTTGGTGATCTGCTGATAACTCAGTGAATACTAATTGCTTTGAGATGTTTTTGGTACTGTTTGAAAGACCTTCTTAAGGGCTTTTGGTGGCCATTTAGATCGTTGAAATTGGTTAAGTATTCCCAGAGTTATAGTCCAAATGAAGTTTGTGGACAGTTGACCTCTTTGTCACTGTCTTTGGGGATCATCTGTCAAGTGATGTTAATGTCCTCTTTGATGATGTTCATTGTGACACAGAGAGGGTGTGGTCAGATAGTTGTTGGATGTCTGGAAGAATCTGGTAATTGTTAAAGCCTGGGGTCGCTACTTCACAAGAATATGAGATTGATAACAGTATCAGCATCATTTCATTGTCTATGTATCTGGTCGGAATCTGGAGTATAAGAGTAGACATTTCCAAGTTGAGGTTATCTGTGATCTCATTGATGGTATTGGTGTGGGTAGAGTAATATGGAAAGGTTAGGTTCCAATCACTATCCCTTATATTGAAGTCCCCAGTTCAAATGAGGATATTATTAATATTGAATTCAGTGTCTCTAAGGTACATTAGTACAGTTTGGTGTTTGTCTGAATATATATTTAGGAGGAAGAATACTTGGCCTTGGTTGAAAAAGGAGATTAGATTGATATTATAATAGTTGAAGATATCTCTTCTTAGAAAAAAGTAGAGTCTTGTTAGTCTTGAGTTTATATAGATAAAAACTCATAGTTTGTGTCACAAACTTCATTCAGACCATAACTCTGGGAATACTTAACCAATTTCAATGATCTAAATGGCCACCAAAAGCCCTTAAGAAGATCTTTCAAACAGTACCAAAAACATCTCAAAGCAATCAGTATTCACTGAGATATCAGTAGATCAGTCAGCAATCACCAAGTTACCAGACACTAAATCACTGATATCTCAGGAACTGCTTAATATAACTGTTTGCTTCAATGACCATAATAAAGTTCTCTTCAATGCACTTCTTTTGGCCATAAATAGAACATGAGGCAATAAGATCCCATGGAGATACAAGGTCCTCAATGTTTGTATATAATACTGATCTTTATCTATAGATTATTATCTGTTCTTGAATAGAACAAAGGACTACCCTAAAATAGTTAGGTTATCTCTATTTCAAGAACAATAGCACTCCTATATGTAGAACAATAGGTAGTAATCATGTGGTAGGCTGTCCTGGTGCACAGACCACCACAATTATGTATTTAAGGACTGTATGTCTGAGGATAAACCTCAGACTTAACAACATCTTTTGCTACTGTCTAAACTTTACTTTTTTGAGTGTTTTAATTATTAAATCATCAACTCACAAATCAGTAAGTGGCCATTTGTGATAGTCTCCTTGCTTGGCTGGGGTTCAGCATATGTATAGAGTAGGTGTATGCTTTGTTCTTGGAGAGCAAAGGTATAGGGTGTCAGACTTGTAGGGCCTATAGGGTAGGTTGTGTGGATGCTTGTGTCAAGGCCTTCTTCAACAACATCCATTTGCTCTGTCCAAGTTCCATTTTGCACCTCCATGCAGGTTGCATAGTCAACTAACAATGTAGTGCTGCTAAGGGAGCAGCAGATTGGGGCCTGTTTTTGCATGGTGTTGGGTTCCCCTGGGAGTTCTACCCCTCTCAGCTTGTTGGTTTCAGATGTAGGATGACCTGTGTATTGGTTGGATAGTTCATAGTGGGGCTCTTTGGGATCAGAATTGTGTATATTCACAAACTCTCTACATGGTGCTACCATCATTGATGGTGGTGTGTGAGAAAGGAGCGATGTTTAGTTCCATGCTCATCAGACTGAGTTGAGGTACTTGACAGTGCGCTTCTTATTCTAAAATAGACATCAAGCTATACTTCTAGTAGAACGTCTTGAACTACTGGTTGGTTCTGAGAGTCACAGGACAGTCTCAGAAGAAACTACCTTCTGAGTTTGGGTTGTGGTGGTCCCCGGTACTGCGATGCTGTAAGCACTGGCTAAGCACTAGTCCCTCTGATGGTATTTTCACACAAGGACTATCTAATTGACCTTCAGCTTTCCCATGGTTGCCACAGGCTGCCCTCATTATGTATCATATCTCGACATCTGAATTGCGACTTATTGAACCAGCAAATCTCACAAACAATGATAAAGAGCATGATTCACGCAGCACCACACCCAACCACGTCTCGTCAGAGGCAACAACGTCATAGTCAACTTTCGCATCCGTCTCTTCTTATTTGCTTGATTGAAGCCAGTTTCATCATTTTAGCATCTGTGTGCTTGGCCAGGCCATTACCCCTTACGCTCGGATTCAGCGAGTCCAAAATCAAAAGTGGCTTCACTGTGATCTTCATCGTATGGCATAGTCTGGCAGTTTTTGCTGGTGGAAAACATCCCATTGATGCTTTCAGTCGAGAGTGGTCCGTTCAATTGGAACACATTGTTCCTGGGACCACTGACAAAGTGTCAACTATCAACTCCGGATTGATCGGCCGTACCTCACATTGTCTTTCAAAGCATACCAACAGCACATTCAAACTCACTTTCCTGGCCTCACTGGCCCTTATGGTGCTTGTTCACCTTGCACCTGGAACAATTAGCACTATGGCGATTGCCGTTCCGACTGTTGTTCCTGTTGCTAGACAGGTCTTCCAAATAAATAATGACAACTCCAAACAGTTTTTTATCACCATGGAACGTGCCAATCTCATTATTCGACTCGAAAAACTTGAACTTGCTCCATATGGGCTCAAGGTACCTGCAAACACACTGATATCTCTGCCGCCGCCCCCCTACATATTCAATAAAACTCTAGAGTACAATACTGATATCGTCGAATTTCACCACAAATGTCATTGGGAAGCCCCATCCATCATCAACGCATCAGGCCTATCTATTTCTGCTGCAGGGCAAATATGGAATACTGATCTCATCCTTGGTGGTCAGGGTCAGACAAGGGTAGGTATGCTCCATGATAGGCAAATGATGGGATGTTCTGACGACACTACTTTTTTCAGGCTCTAGTATTAGCCCCCTCTCTCTTACCAACACTCTTATCATGATGAACACAACCACTAGTGCTTACTTATTCATTGGGGGAAATTCCTCTTTTTGCGACAGCACTACGTCTCCAAGAGTACGATTTGCAATTAATCTGGATAATTTGCCCGCCACTTTCGTGGAACAAGGTGTTGGCGTCGCCAGAGGGTCAGATATCAATATTATTGGTCCTCTCGCTAGTGTTCTTTTGTGCGACGCCCAGCCTAAAATATCTGGTGGCCGTGTCCGTCTAGGAATTGATGGGACCGTCAATGTCATATCTTTGGGACAACCATCTGATGGCAGTTTCCCCTCCACTGCAGCAAGCCTTATCTTCTCGAATGCATTCCAGGATGCACTTGTTGAACTTGAATTTTTCCAGGTAGCCAACTTGGTCAACAATGTTGCTGCAGATATGTTTATGACCAATAGCTCTGTTGATTGGAACACTGCGCAGGACATAGCACCTTTGGATATCCCATCCATCAATAAGAATGTTGATGACTTCATGAGCTCTGCAGCCAAAGCATTCATCGACGGTACCGCAAGGTTGAAGCAAACACTAATCCTAACCCCACCTTTGACTCTACGTCTGTTCTCGGTTTAGGAGAGGAACAAGGACTGGGTTTGACAACCTCCGAAGAGTTGTTCATTGTTACAGTTGTGTTGGATGTGATCATCACTGCTTTGTTGTACACTCTTGTGCGATCCGCACCAACCTGGAAGGGATACCCGTTCGATCTCGCGAACATCTCCCGACTCCTTGAGGAGGGTTATACTAAAGAAAGGTGAGATTACTGAAACAGGGGTTTTTGAGCGTGATGGTGTTGGTCTGTCACAGACTTGCAGAACCCAGAGTTTGAAACTATTGGCCTCTGTACCTGTAGTCATTTTCTCTGATTTTGTTCTGGTTCATTATATTCTCTTTCACAAAAACTGGAACTGAGGGTTGAGATATAATCATCTATGAAGGTTTGGAGGATTGTGTTCTGTAAGACAGTTGTAGAGACAAACAAAATTCATTGGATCAATAGTGGAAATGTAAGGGTAGCAAAAATCTACTTTTGACTCAAAGGTGATGTTGTGACTGCTGCCATCTTCAATAATTTCTTCTTTTCTTTTCTCGTTTCATATTGACACTTCCTTATTTTACCACTGGGTTCTTACCCCTACAATGTCAGAGCCTTTGTCATTAACATAAGGTAGCCTCATTGGAATGTTGAGTGCTACGCCAAGAATAAGTCACATTTGATCAAATATTTCATTTTATGTTGGTAGATAGATAACAATAAAAGTGGTCGAGACAAGACTCATTACAGGTTCACAATGAATTTTTGAGCACTCCCTTTTTTCTATCTAAACTCAACAGGATTTTCTTCGACTCAGATGCAATGATACCAGACATATTGATATACTGTTAAGTTACTTATAGAAAGATATATGTTTCAGTCGACCAATTCCACTTGTCAATCATCGAGTGCCGACTATCAAATTCTTGTCCTGGTCACCGAAAAGAGTCTTTTACCATTGTAAGGACTCAGTCCCAAGGATGAATATTACTCTCACAGAAGTAAGGTAGATCCGACTAAATCTGTTCTTTATTCTTCACATCTTTTCCACCTGCCCCATCCTCCTCCTCCTCCTCCTCCTCTTCTTCTTCTTCTTCACTTGTGTCTTCGGACGAGTCATCCTCTAGTTGTTGGTCCCCATCTCTATCACTCCCGTCCCCTTCCTCCAAACAAAATATCTGATATAACAAATCTACTCTCCCAAAAGGCCTCTCACTGCCCAATAACGTGCTCGCAGCTTCATACCGATTCTCCGCTTTCCTAATCTGCTTACACAAGCTCTCATACGCCTTAGCGACTCTTCTGAGGACTTCTTGATGTACCCGCTCATGAATTTTCTGCACCGACAGGTGTGAAAGTCGGGGTGAACGTACAACTTCCGAGTTCGAGAGCCACATTGAGAAATTATGCAGCGTTCTTTGTAGATCTCCCGTCGCATGGAGGATACTCGGGAAAGAGGCTCCTATTTAGGTTTGGTTAAGCAAGCTAGTTGTGAGGGTTAAATGAAAGAACCAACATCTGTAGTGTGATTTTGACAGGTCTGGTATGCTTGATAGATTCCTGCGTCATTCATAATGTTAATGTACTGAGCAAAAACCATTTCAGCTTGTGTTTCCCGCCAAAATGAATGGCGAAATGTACATACATGGTCATCTACCAGAGCCGCTATTCGCATATCGAGTGCACTCCGAATCACCTCCTGCTTTGCTACGGTGAATAAAAATGGCTCAAGCACCGTCTAATCAATACCAGAGGCGGTTAAAAACTAGTCGTGAATAGAGCATTTGTCCAGATACAACTCACGAGAAGATAACTCAGGCAATTCAACATGAACACTGCCTGGTCCCATCTCGGCCGCAAATCTCTCTCTTCTCGCTAGCTGTTACGCACATCTCTACCACAGGGTCAATCATAATGTCTAAAACCTGGGAGAACCCGGCCTGAGGTTCACTCTCATCTACGCCATCAACCAGATACGATTGATAGACGGTCATGATATCGCGCAGGATTTGACCATGGTCCAGGACAGCAAGAGGAGGGTTAAGAGATAGATCATCGATGTCCTGAGGAAGACATGGAAACTATTCTCAGTACTACTATGCGCAGGAGTAGTAAAGACATACGAGGTCCACGCGTGCCACAGATCGTCCCTGCCCCTGTATAGATTCGTAGAAAACTTTGTATGCCAGGTCAGTGATACTAATTGTCCATAAGAACTCAGGAATAAGGAATGGGCAAAATCATCTACCCATGAAGATTTGTCGTCAGGATGGCTTGGTCCCCAATTGTGCGTCTCATTGTCATTCGGTAGAACTGAAGAAGGTTGGCAATCTTGTACGATACAATGCTACTTTCTTGGGAGCGGACAGTTTGCTGCACTCTCATCTGAAATTGCTTAGATCCTTTGAAGCGACGGTCATGAGTTACACACACCTTCAGTGGAACACAAAGCTTTCCAACAGCGAGGTCCAGCAGCTCTTGAATCCACTCTTCTTCTTCACCTCCCGACCCAAATTTGCGTACACTCCCGACCATACGGTGAGCAGCCCGTAGATCGAAGAGGCTCTCGAGAAATTCCTGCTCTGCAGCGATGCTTTGGTGCACCCAGGCTAACATGTCTCCGACATACCGTATGGGATCATGGGCATGAAGTTCAATAGGCCTAGGTAATCCCGATGGTCCACCGCGCGTTAATGCAGTGATGAAAGACGAAAGGAGTGTTGTTTGGCGTATCTCAGAGAGGCTGGTCAGTGCTTCCTAGTAAGATATACGTAAGTTTAGATGAATAGCAGTCCAGAGAAGGCATACGTTAGGAGTTCAGGCCTCTTCTTGAGCCTGTGAACAGCCTCACACAGCGTTGGGTCAACCTCCACTTGTAATTCTCCCCCAATTTGTCGAAATTTACGGCACGTCCAATGGAAGAGCTTCTCATAGCTGCGTTCGAGGTAGGATGAAGTAGTGGACATGATATCTATCCTGCATCATGTGTACCTCGACAAAAATTGAAAGAATGAGAGATGACATGCGCACCCTGATTGTGTTGGTCTGTCTTCACCTGCCATGAGCACGCGGCAATCGTCTCTGATCTTGTTTGTCTTATCCATTATTTGGAAGAAACGGGCATCGATAGGTGCATCCCCAGATTTGACAGTTCCTGCCTCTTTCCTCCGTTAAAGTGAACTTGTCTAAGAAGAGGTCAATGATTGATTTCTGTCATCGACGTCCTTCCTAACCACTGCGGCTGAGTACTTTCACCCAGTTTCTGAGTAGAATGCCTCTTACCTCTGATCTCTAAGGAACCCCGCACGTTCCAATAATGTTTGACTTGACCCTCCCATCATATTCAACTGATCTTCAGCCTCGTCGCAACGTACATGCATAGTGCTGAGATGAACTTGTAATTCGTTCAGTTTCTATGCACCAAGACGAGTCTAAGGATACATAACAGTAAGCATTAGCACAAGCCACGCACATGATCGACTTCGCCTAATGCTTTAAGGAACCGACGGCTGCTGTCAGCTAATTTCTTTCCATGTCCCTCCGTAGATGTTTCCGTGCCTGTGATGCAATATCTCCAGAAATAAACTCAATGGGTGGTTGACCTTGTATTCTGGAGCCATCCTGCATCAAGCACTCAAGATCATCGTCATCATACAAATCTTCATCGCGTTTTATAGGTTCTTTCCCTTTTATTGGGGGTGCATAGAGATCTGAAAGTGTTTGCAGTGCCCCTCGGGTGGCTGCACTGTCAAAGTTGGTACTAAGAATTTTGTAAGTGCGTAGAATCACTGGATTTCGCGTCTGAGATAGAGATTGTTGCTTCCTTTCGGTAGTCTGAGAGGGCTCATGTGAAGAAGAAGTAGCGATGGATGCCATGAAGGTGATCCCAAACAAGGTATTGAAATAAGTTTAAGCTTAATCATGTGACGGACGACAACCATGGATTCCGGTCTTTAGCAATTTTACATTGGGCACATGGCTATACCGTTCGTAAGACAAAGTGTCTCGAAAAGTGAATTGTGTTCCTCTACACGACAAAGAGCTTGTTGGAGTCCCTCGATCAGAAATCATTAGTCTCGGCCACATAATCGCTGAATTGTGCTCGAGCTCTGACCCAAAAAGACGGTGACAAGGAAGAATGAATGAATGTGTTTCAATTCCCTGAACTGTATCAAATATGAGAGGAAAAAGTCTACTTGGTCTGGACAAATCCTTTTCCACTGTAACCCTCCGATGAGATACCTAGAATACGTGGGCACGTTAGTCACCTCCGTTGATCTTATGAATAGGAAGGAACTACATACCAGTTATAGGGTTGAGTTTCATCTCCCGTGCACGCTCGTTGGCAGCTTCCTCCCATTCCTTGCTTATAGTCTTGGGTGGGGGTGGAGCTGTAAATTCATCCAGTGGCGCACGATGAATATGCATTATAAGCAACGAAAAATACACGTACCTGCGCTTCTGATAGCAATGAAGAGGGTGCCGGCAACAGCTACAAGGGCAGAGGTAAAAAGGAGGATCTTTAGGGCGTCACCAGGTTGACTTGATGGAGTCCGAGGACCATGAGGACCAAAGGCTACGTAGTAGGCTAGAAAACACGTCCGATAAAACACGTCGAGAGGTATCGGACAAATATAGAAAGGAAAACGAATGCGATAAGCGTAAACGCTTACCCCAGTGCGCCCCGACTTGCGCCGGGGGGCAGAAATAAAACTCACCAGCCTTCTCTCATCAATTGACAACTCCTTCCAGTCTTTTTTCTGGATCTCCTCAAGCTGCTGATGTACTGAAGCTTTTTCCTCCGGGGTAAGCTTCGTCCAAGAGGCCTCGACGTTTGAGAGACGAATGGGGGCAGCTGTAGAGGGTGATGAAGGGGCAGGGTTGAGGTGACCGTAGTAGCGATTGAACGGTGGAGGACAGGACCCTCTGACGCGCCAAACGGGCAATAGCAGACAGATGCATGATCAGGCAAAAGCAGCAGAAAATATTTGGTCGATTCAGTCCGAAAATGCAATTCTCACGCTGCCGGGATCTTCCGCTCCATCAGCATAAAATTTTTTACGAATCAAGGTTACAGGATATATTATATCTACACAGCGGTCGTGGCATCAGGACAAGCACGGGAGATGTGTCTGTTATGCCCGTAGTTAATTATGTTTCTTGTCCTTTGCTGATGAACATACCCTTCAGACCCGCATGAGTAGCACGCTTTCTTTTGAGGTTGTGGGCATTCACGGCTAATGTGGCCCGTTTGATGACAGTTATAGCACTTGGAACTTCTAGAGCCCTGAGCGCAATCCCTCGATAGATGACCTACGCCACCACAAGAGTAGCTCCAGCACTCATCAGACTGTCGTCCTATTTGTGATCATTCAAGGTAAGGTCCACATACCACGTCCTCTGGCTGTTGCCACTAAATGTGTTGTAACCACCACCACCACCACCACCACCACCATTGCCCTTACTTTCAGCGCATTCACGGGCAATATGGCCCATTTTGCCGCAGGAGTAGCATTCCTGGGAGCCGGCAAATCCGCCACCACTGTTGTTAGATTGCCGAGTGCAGTCACGAGACTACAAATGAATTGTTGATGATCGATACGATTAAGAAAGCATGCATGAACACTTACAATATGACCTTCCTGGCCGCACTTGTAGCAGGACTTGGCCTTGGCCTCTTGAGTACAATCCCGGGAAACGTGGCCTTCTCCACCACCTGCATTGCAGTGCATTGAGCAACGCAGGTCAGATGAGCTGAAAACGGTACTCACAGTTGTAGCTGAAACACACAATACCAGAGGAACAAGCGTCAGATCACAGTAGCAATTCATGAGAAAGAGTAAAAAATCAAAGATTTACCATGTAGGAGTTCCCGCTTTGGGACAAGTTGCAGCTTGATGGCCAACTAAACATAGAAATGAGACATTGTACATCAGGAAACGTGAAACGAATCAATAAAACGGGATCGATTGCGTGTGTAAATGCTGACACGCTTTGACACTCATGGTGAAGCCGACGTTGTGAATGCGGGTGAACACGGTCTTGCCATACAATTCATTGCTTGACTTGGGATTGTAGCATTGATAACACTATGTTGTAATCACAGGAAGTGAGGTCGAAAAGCAATATATTGCAAGATTGACGACCATTTTTTTTCTACAAATCGTTGGCGCCGCACTCCACCGCACATCGGACACTAGAGCAAGGAGGGGGAAAAAAAAACGGTGTGAAAAGGGGATGGTGATCGTGCAGCTTCCAAAACACCGACTGAGTCTCGACTCAAAGGAATGAAAGAACAAACGAAGATAGACAGCGAGAGAAAAACCACGCACAACCACCGCAATTAAAGCAACCACGTCCGGACATTGTTGTCTGTTTTCTGGGTCTAGATAATAGTTATCAGTACAACTGTTTCGTGACGAGGGCCAAGACCCTCTCCAGCTTCCAGAATGACAACACAGGATATAGTATACACACTTTTGACAATTGAGACGATGTGGTAGGAAAGAGAGGAAGCAGAGGCCGTACAAGTCAGGTGAGGATAAAAAAGTATTGGTGGTTATGTAACTCAAAGGTCCCGAAACGGAAACTTCCTTGATGGATCCGCCTGTGTGCCTCATGTCTTCTGTATTGGCATGAGGCACAAGGAATAACATTGTTCGCGTCACCGCAACTAAATGTAAAACAACTCTACTGCTCTTCCTTCTTCTCTTCTTCCTTCTTATTATCCGTGTTATTCTCTTCTCGCTTCTCCAACTCTCCACCCTCTTCAAGCTCGGCACGCCCAATAGTTGCCTTGTTATCCACCAGTGCATGTAGTGCAATAACCGCACGCAATAAACTACTCAGATACACCACTAGCATCTGGTCATTTGTGCTCGTCGTGAAACTCTGCGTCAAGTCGGTATCAGCGAGATTCGGAAGCAGATTCAGAGCGTCTTGTAGATGATACACGATTTGATGATTCGTAGGCATAGCGCCAGTAGATACCTCAACAAGGTATTTTGTACATCACTCAGCCGGGATTGAAGACCCCGCAGCGAAGCCAATTGCTCGCTCACTCGTGTGGCAAGTGTTGTCGTTGTGGAATCTTTGATATCCCGTAGTAAATGCTCGACGCCGATTTCCTCCGCTTCTTCGGCTTCAATTGTAGACGGGACGTGTAGAAATGTTTTTCTCGTTTCCGTCCCGTCCTGATGACCGTCAGAAAACGACCCTGAAATTAAATGGTGATGTAGACTCACATCTTTGATCTCCTCAACGGCAAAATATGCATCCGTTGGAATTCCGACCGTGTTGGGCCGTACATCCACGATGACCATTACAGGTTTGGCAATAAACCGTTTGAAGAGATCATTAATCTCCTGATCTGAAGCGCGTAGTTTGGGCCCTGTATGATACCATCCTATCATTCTTTCCCTAGCTGGAATACATCTTCCAATCCAACCTTTTGTATTCAGGGTTGAAAAAGACTCACCATTCGCCTTCTTGAACATCTCGTACATCCCTTCGATATATATATGGTCCAAAAACCACGTTTTACTGTCCTTTTCATCCTCCTCGAAAGGAATACCGAAAGAATTTGCGACATTGATCGTCTTTCCATTGTCCTGTCCTAGAAGAACACCAACAACTCTTTTGTGTGAATTTCGGGACACTAATCTGGCATGGTGATCGGTCACGGATAGGAGGACGAGAGGGTGAACGACTGATCCACACGATCGTGAACCGCGAAATGTTAAGAGAGCAAGAAATGAGATTTGAAATAATTAAGCGTATAACACATCCTTGACGGTGCAGAAGGGACGTACTGACGGTGGTACTCGCGAGCGCTGTCAACTTGAAATTTGATCAGCTTTGATGCTCATAGGAGCAAAGGGTCAAACAATAGATTCACCTGTTCTGTTGTCGTTGCGACCATATCCACAACTGGAGAAAGAATAGAAAGGCGGACGAAATTGATCTGCTAATGAGTGTTCGCGCTTCCTGGACGCGTGTTGTGTTTGTTCCTGTTGTTTTGCTTTTATCTAGAATGGCACATTTGATCCTACCCGCTATTGCGAAAACAAGATGCTAGATATGTTTTCTAGTCCTCCCTTCCAGAAAACTTCCTTTCGCCTATCTCTACTGGCTGATGGATAATGCACAGGTATACATCAAGTTTATACTTAGTATTTCTAGCAGAATGTCTTCTGGGAGCACGATTACTGGTTGGATCTGAGTCACAGGACAGCCTCTGAGAAAAGAACTACCTTTTGGTGGTCCCTGTGATCGCAATGCTGTTCGCAACTGCCTAAGCAATGGTCCCTCTGACCCTCTGATGTTATCTCCACAGGACAAGAAATGTATAATTTGGACACTCGACTTTCCTGTTGTTGTCATAATCCAACCTCATCATGGATCCTATTTCGACATCTGAATCGCAACCAGTCACTCTCCTGCAAGATGAAGAAGAACATGATTCACGCAACACCACACCCGAACCACGGCTCGGAGTCGGCAAAAAGACTATAGTCGATTTTCGCATCCGTCTCTTCCTATTTTGCTTGATTGAAGCTGGTTTCATCGTTTTAGCCTCTGTGCTTAGCCAGACCATTATCCCTCACGTCCGGACTCAGCGAGTCCAAAATCAAAAGTGGCTTCACCATCATCTTCATCGTATGGCATAGTCTGGCAGTTTTTGCTGGTGGAAAAATCACCATTGATGCCTTCAGTCGGGAGCGGTCAGCTCAGTTGGAACAAATCGCTCCTGGAACCTCTGACAAAGTGTCAACCATCGACTCCGGATTGCTCGACCGTACATCACATTGTCTTTCAAAGCATGCGAGTAGCACATTCAGGCTTGCTTTCCTAGCCTCGTTGTCCCTTATGGCGCTTGGCCAGCTTGCACCTGGGACAATTATCACTACGCCGACCGCCTTTCCGATCATTGTTCAGGTTGCTAAACAGGTCTACCAAATAAACAGTGGCAACGCCGGACAACTTCTTACCTCCGCAACACGTGCCAATTTCATCGTCAGACAAGAAAAATTTGAATCTGGAGTCTTTGGGTTCAAGCTTCCTGCAAACACACTGATGTCTTTACCGCCGCCCTCTAGCAAATCTAATGGAATCCTAGAGTATAATACTGATATCGTCGAATTTCACCACAACTGTCGTTGGGAAGCCCCATCCATCGTCAGCAAAACAGACCTATTCATTTCTGCTGCAGGGAAAATCTGGAATACTACACTCATCCTCGGTGGTCAGGGTCAGACAAGACCAGGCATGTTCGATAATAGGCAAATGATGGGATGTTCTGACGACACTACTTGTTTCAGGCTCCAGTATCAGTCCCCTCTCTCTTACCGACTTTGATGCCATGATGAACACAAGTACTAGTGCTTACTTATTCATTGGGGGAAATTCCTCTTTTCACAACAGCACTACGTCTCCAAGAGCAGGATTTGCAATCAATCTTGATAATTTACCTGTCACTTTCGTGGAACAAGGTATCGGCGTCACCGCAGGGTCGAATATACGGCTTGTTGGTCCTCTTGCCAGTGTTCTTTTGTGTGAGGCACGGCCCAAAATATCTGGTGGCCGTGTTCGCCTAGGAAATGATGGGACCGTCAATGTGATATCTTCAGGACAACCACCTGATGGCAGTTTCCCCTCCACTGCAGCAAACCTTATCTTCTCGAATGCATTCCCGGATGCACTTGTTGAACTTGAGACACTCGAGGTATCCAACTTGATCAACAATGTCGCTGCAGATATGTTTATGATCAATAGTTCTGTCGATTGGAACAATGCGCAGAACATGGCACCTTTGGATGTCCTGTATATCAATAAGAATGTAGATGACTTCATGAGCTCTGCAGCCAAAGCTTTCATCGACGGGTACCGCCAGGTTGGAACAAGCGCTGATCCTACCTTTGACTTGATGTCTGTTCTCGGTTTGGGGGAGGAAGAGCAACCGACTTTGATCACCTCCAAAGAGCTGTTCGTTGTTACGGTTGTGTTGGATGTGATCACCACTGCTTTATTCACTCTCGTACGATCTGCACCAACCTGGAAGGGAGTTCCGTTGAATCTCGTGAGCATCTTCCGACTCGTTTCAGAGGGTTATACTAAAGAGAGGTGAGGTTGCTGAAACAGGGGTTTCGAGCACAATGGTGTCGGTGTGTTGCAGACTTGCAGATCCTCAAGTAGTATATTGGTCTCTGCGCATGTAGTCATTTTCTCTGACTTTGTTCTGATTCATTACATTCTCTTTCGCAAAAACTGGGATTGAGGGTTGGGATATAGACAGAGACTTGATATAATCTGTCAAGAAGGATTGTGTTCTTGATAATAGAACAGCTGTACAGACAAACAAGATTCATTGGATCAATAGAAGAAATAGTGGAAATGTAACCTGTAGTATGGAGTATTTGGCTTATTTACCATAATAAGAGATCTTTCATACATCTATAGGATAGTATGTGTTATGATCTTAAGACTGAACTCAGATTTCAACTGTAGCAAAAGAGCTTAGGAAATGATACAGTTGGCAAAGCAAAAGGATACAAGATCAGCATGAGAATGTGGCAAGGTGCTGTCAAGCCTAACTTCTAAGATGGGTTTGGCAACATTAATGATGCCTTCCACTGTGCCAACCCAAATTTCTGGGAAAGGTTCTACTCAGCTTTTCCTGTAAGAGTTTATGGCAATAGTTTTTTCAGAGAAGTAAGTTGAGAGAATGAAGCTAAGTATCTAATTACATAAATTGTATTTAAATAGCTAGCAGATAAAACTAAGACAAACAGTATAGCCACTTGTGACAGTGGGGTCTAGACTGATGGTAGGTGGTCATGGGGTGTGACAGTGCCCCCCTTCTAAGGTTATTGTAAGGGGACCCTACCAATGCTGCTGTTATAACACAGCCAAAATGGCAAAGTCATTATTTATATTTCTTTTCTTTTCTTTTTCATTTAATTAAATAATCAGTGAATGCATGAGAGAGAATGACTCAAAAGAGATGTGCAGGACTTTATAAATAGAAGTAAATACAGAATGTGTATAAGTAGTATACAGAAATTAAATAGGAACTCTATTGAGTTCTTCTTGTCAACTCAGACTAGAAGTAGTTCTAAGGTATCATAGTCTAAGTTTTTACAGCCACCCCTAGAACACTAGACTTACATCCTGGAGCAACTCTATGCATAATTAAATATTACTATATAATATTTAATTGTCTTTAGTGTCATAACTTGGCAAAATAGCTAAGTTATTATTTAATATTTCTTTTCTTTGCTTTTTATTTAATAAGGAAATCAAGCAAACATGTGAGAGAGAATGACTCAAAAGGGATGCACAGGACTTTATAAATACAAGTAAATACAAAAGGTGTATAAGTAGTGTACAGTAATCAAATGAGAACTCCATCAAGTTCTTCTTGTCAACTTAGACTAGAAGGGTAATTAAGTCATCTCAGGCTAAGTTGCTACAAATAAGATGCAAACAAGTACAAGAGTATTGCCACTCAAGGCAAATAGTGGACAAGATCTACGCATGGGATTTGAGATAAGAAAAAAGGAAAAGTTTGAGAAAGCAAAAGAGTTTACAAAAAGGATAAAGGAGGTATATAAGGAAGCAGAGGCAGTACTGAGAAAAAGTCAGAAAGAGATGAGGAAATATGCTAATAGGAAAAGAAACAAGCCAGAAGAGTACAGAGTGGGTGACTGGGTACTCTTGAGCACAAAGAATTTTAAGTTCCAAATGCAGGGAAGACATTTAGAAAAATTGATGGAATAATTTGTAGGTTCTTACAAAGTAAAGAGGATCATATCAACAAATGCAATCAAACTGGAGTTACCAAGTACAATAAAAATACATTCAGTAGTAAATGTCAGTAGAGTACATATATATAAAGATCAAGTATAAGGCTAGAGAAAAGAATGGTCTCTTTTAGTAGTAATTAAAAAAGAGAAATATGGAGTAGAGAAAATACTAAATAAAAGAAAGTTTAGAGGAAAAGATAGGTATCTGGTATAATGGAAGGGATATATAGCAGAAGAAGACACTTGGGAACCAAGGGAGAATTTAGGGAATACAAGGGACTTGGTAGAGAAATTTGAAGAAGAATATAGAAAAAAGTCAAGACAAGCAAGAAAAGAAGATTATAGAGTGTTTTATAGAGGAGAACTACCAGAAAGATATATGGCAAAGACATTATATAGATGGGATGATAGAAGATTTGATTAGGAGTATTGGGGACAATTGGAAAGAAACTAGAGATATTGGAAGAGAATACAACAGAAGAAAAAAAGAACATTGGAAATGATTTAGGAGGAGAAAGAACAAGAACAAGAAATAGAGGAGCCAAGAATAGAAGAGTACAATGAAAAAAATGAAATGGATAACCTATAGGACCTATATAATAAACTATGAAGTCCTTAGAATAAAGACCTTTAAGAAAGAGATACTGTCATGAGTTATCTCAACTATAGAATGATGGACAAGAAAATTGAACTAGCAGCCTCTTGGCTGACTGTAGAATACCATCAATGTAAACAAGGGCAAATAGCATACTTGTATAAGTAGGTAGCACAATTGATCGAGAACTCCATTGAGTTCTCTTTATAACCCTCAAAGACTTAGCTACTGACTCAACTTGAGTTGCACAACATTACCCTTCTCTCTTGCTATGCTTTTTGGAGCCTCTGCCTGTGTGCTGCTCTGCTGCATTTTTTTCTGTTCAGGGTGTACTGCCATCTTCTAGTCCTACTATGGTCACTTTCTGTTTTACACTCTAGACACCAGATATTCCTTTTTTTCTCCTTCAATATTTCCTCCTCTACTATTGTGTTCTTTCTTCTACACTTTATACATTTAACCCTACTTTCTGCTTTATTATTCCTTTATTTCCATGTCTCTAAACAATTTTCACACTATACATTCTTCAGCCTCTCTCTAGAGACAAAACTCTGTCTTTGGTTCTTTTCTGTCTTGGTGCCTTTATAGTTGCACCCACCATACTCTACAAATGTCACCACCTCCCACCTTGTCTTCTAACCTTTTTCCTCTAATACTGTCATAAACTTCATTCAGACCATAACTCTAGGAATACTTGACCAATTTCAACGATCTAAATGGCTACCAAAAGCCCTTAAAAAGACCTTTCAAACAGTACCAAAAACATCTCAAAGTGATCAGTATTCACCAAGTTATCAGCAGATTAGTCAGTAATCACCAAGTTACCAGACACTAAATCGCTGATATCTCGGAAACCACTTGATGTAATCATTTGCTTCAATGACCATTGTGAAGCTCTCTTCAATGCACTTCTTTAGGCTATAAATAGATCTCAAGGGAGTAAGATCCCATGGAGATACAAGGTCCTCAATGTTTGCATATAACACTGATCTTTACCCATAGATTATCATCTGTCCTTGAATAAAACAAAGGACTGCCCTAAAACAGTTAGGTTATCTCTATTTCAAGAACAATAGCACTTCTATATGTAGAACAATAGGTAGTGATCATGTAGTAGGCTGTCCTGGTGCACAGACTACCACAATTATGTATTTAAGAACTGTATGTCTGAGGGTAAATCTCAGACTTAACAACATCTTTTGCTACTGTCTAAACTTTGCTTTTTTGAACCTTTTGATTATCAAATCATCAACTTACAAATCAGTAAGTAGCCATTTGTGATAAATGCTATGTCTCTTAGGGACATACCCCATATACTACTATACTCCTGTGCCTTTTCCCATAGGGGACATGCTAGTTTCTTCTCTTTCTACTACACCTTCTGTGGTTTCACCACATGTGCTGCTCCTTCCTCTTGTTGTCTTCTTTTTACCTTTATGTTAGAATATTCCCATTTATAATGTCCTATTCTTCAACATCTAAAACATCTCACTTTCTCTTTCTCTATTGTCTTTTGTCTTCTTACTTTCACTTCCTCCCTTACTCTACATTGCATTACCTTACTTGCTATCACCTCAAATTTATTCTAGGGAATTGGTTTCCCCTTTATCTCCTTCTTTTTATTCCTGCAGTTACAGACCAGGTGTCTAAGTCTATTATAGCATTGACACATCCTCTCTCTTTTTCCTTCTAGTTCTGCCCTTAGTTTAGCAAGAGTGTGCTTTTGGTTGAATAGACCACTCATGAGAGAGTTATATTTGGATTGAGACATTGTATTGATACCTCACTAGTACAAAATGATCTTACTAGCTATACTATATCTGCTAGAGTACAAGATCTTTATCTAGCCAGTTCTACTGCCCTACTAACTACTACCCTAATAGTATGGTTAGACTATTACCTGATAGATGGGGTCCCTAATCTAAACAACCTCCTAAAGAGTAATTGTCACTCCCCTGTATAGACAGATAACAATGCACCTGTAGTATGAAGTTTATACTAAGAAAGCAGTATAAGTAACTATACAACCCACTTGATTATAAGATCAAGTTTCAGTAGTAATACCTGAGCTTGGCACCACATTTCCACCTACAGTCCCTAACTAACTGTAAAGTCCCCTTAAGCCAAGGGCCTGGCCATATATAGAGGTGACTAGTAATCGTGGTAACCACTGGTCAAGAGTTGATGAGATTATGAGAGTAAAGATAAGCAAGGTCCAAGGTAGATAGTACTCTAGATGTGGAATCAAGTTCTAGTATAGCAACTTAGTCTAAAATGACTTAATTATACTCCAAGTCTGAGTTGACAAGGAAAACTCAATGAAGTTTCTATTAGATTCTATATACTACTTATACAACTACTACATGGTCTGTACACTACTCTCCCATACTCATCATGTGACTCTGTTATGTAATGTGACCCTTGTAATATCCTGGCATATGACTGTGATGTGTGATATTTGTTATGTAATACTTTTCTATACTCCTTCCTTGTATAGTAAGTCCAAATAAAAAAAGAAAATAAAGCTAAAGTAAAGTAAATAATGACTTAGCTGTTTTACCAAGTTATAATAGCTTCATTATCAATTAAGCCTCCTCCCTAATCCTCTATCTCCTCAGAGAATTCACTTTTCACTACTTGTAGGCAAGTACAGAGAAAAACATAATCTGATTGGTTGAGATCAAGTCCATTAACTTGAAGACCAAGACTTGATATGGTCCAACCTCTTATTTTTTCTGATACATTCTTATCTTACTTCATCATTCTATTATAAAACACTCACCCAACTACACCCAATTGGTATATATTGTTATGAGATAACTTCCAAGAAGAAAACTATTTTTTATATGTTCATCAACTTGATAGGAAACATCCAAGAATACAATGCAGGTATCATAAATGGCTACTTACTGATTTGTGGTTGGTTGATTTGATAATCAAAAAGCTCAAAAAAGTGAAGTTAAACAAGCAACAAAAGATGTTATTAAGTCTAAGATTTATTCTCAGATATATAGTCCTCAAATATATGATTGTGATGGTCTGTGTACAAAGACAGCCTACTATATAATCACTACCTATTGTTCTACATATAGGAATGCTATTGTTCTTGAAATAGAGATAACCTCACTGTTTTAGAGCAGTTCTTTGTTCTATTCAAGGATAAATGATAATCTATGGGTAATAGATCAGTATCATGTACAAACATTGAGGACCTTGTATCTCCATGGGATCTTATTCCCTTGGGATCTATTTATAGCCAAAAGAAGTGCATTGAAAAAAGCTTCACAATGGTCATTAAAGCAAACAATTATATCAAGTAGTTCCCAAGATATCAGTGATTTAGTGTTTGATGACTTGGTGAATACTGATTGCCTTGAGATGTTTTTGGTATTATTTAAAAGGTCTTCTTAAGGGCTTTTGGTAGCCATTTAAATTATTGAAATCAGTCAAGTATTCTAGGAGTTATAGTCTGAATAAAGTTTGTGACAGTAGAAAAGATATAAATAGTATAGGAAGGATTATATAAGATATATATAGTTCTTAGTAAGGGTCATATGATCATAGAAGATAGGCACACAGACCAACTGACATTTGTATAAGTAACTACTAGAATTCAATGAAGAGCTCTATTGAGTTCTTCCTGAACAACTACCTTGGTTGAGCTCTAAGTCCTCATGACTGTATACTAACATATATATATATAGGTAGACTATTGTTATATCTCAGTTGTTTACTCAAGACATCTGAGGTAAGGGCATTGTTTCTCAAAATATCATTGTTTGCTCATTAATACTTGTAGTTACATTTCTTTAGATTATTAATATAGTTATCTACTCAAGATATCTGAGTTACATTTCTTCATAGGGCTAGCTATATAGCATAGCTATTATAAGTTTCTTCCAAAAAAGAAAAATATCTCCTATGTATTCATCAACTTAATGGGGAATCTCCAGAAATATAATATAGGGAAGATATAAATAGCATGAGACATTATTATGTAAAATTATATAGTTATTAGTTATAGTCTTGTAACCATGGAAAGTAGGCATACAGACCATGGAATATTTGTATAGGTACTAGTAGAAATCTAATAGAGAACTCTATTGAGTTCTTCCCTTTCAATTATCACTAGTTGAGGTCCAAGCTTCAGTCCTAAGTCTGTACTAATTCTGAATAGTTGAGTATATATTGAAGTCAGTCTATTGTGCTCTCTTCAACTTTCTGTGTACTTTGGTTTTAACTAATTTCACTCACTTATTTCTCAAATTGCAGTAAAAATCAATCTCAAGTCTATTGTCACATACATATACAATCTACAATCTAATACTATTGAATACCTCTTTATATACTACATTGAGTGTCCTTCTGCTCTCTTGACTTTGCTCTAGAAGAAGTACTGAAATGTTCAATACTAAAGTACATCTTGAAAATGCTACATAAAGTTGTTTATGGAAGAATACTGATGTCCACAAATTAATCCCCATATGCTCTACTGATTGTCCTTGAGATTTGTTGATAGTTATAGCAAAGGCCAGCCTGACTGGAAATTGAAGCCTCTTGAGTGGCACAGGCAATATATTTGTATTAGGTGATAATCTAATCCTTGGAATTAATATAATCTTTCCTTTAAACCTTCTATTCTTGCTAATAATCCTGCACTGGAGTACCTTTTTCCTCACATTCACCACTACCATTCTTGTTCCATTGCAAAGTCCTTCTCCTAGATCCAAATTCCTCAGTAAGATAACTGGACAGCCAACCTTGAGATAAAGTAAAGCAGGAGGCAATCCACTACTATTCAGTTGTTGAAGAAACTCTGCAGAATAGGTATAGTACATTCCATCTTCTTCAGACACAAAGTCCACACTTCTTAGCATATGGACCTCTATATTTGGTACTAGGTTGAACTGTTGGAGAATAGCTTTATTAATATTATGTACCTCATCATTTCTAGAACAGAGAATAATGTGATCCAAGAAGTATTGGTCATCTTAAACTCTTGGGTTGCCAATTCCTGGATAGATTCTGTTGATGAGAGTATTGAGATTAGTACAAACCATAGACTGAGAAAACTGTATTATCTTATTATTATTCATAGTTGATCCAGCACTAATTTCCAACAACTATTGAGCATGTTGATTGTCAGCTTCAGAGTGGCTCAAGTGCATATTGTATCTGAGATATAAAACTTGATATGTCTCTATAGATTTCCTCTATAAAGAGATGCTGCTACTACTTGTTGGCATATTTCTTTAGATACCATAGTTTGACAAAAATCCCCTCCAAATACCACTGTGATCCCACCAAATGGATGATTATTTCTAGATAATATGTCAATTCAACAGCTATCAAGTGTAAGTAATCACTTACTTCAAGCAAGTTTCTTAGATATTGATCAACAGTATCAATATATACTTGTGCTATATAGGAACTTCATCCCAAATGATAACCTTGGTCTGTTGAATGACTGGAAACATATAACTATTATGTTTAAGTCCAGCCACAGAGTTCTCATTAATAGAAAGAGAAATCTTGAAATATAAATAAGACATGTCTTTCTTTATCTAGCAAAAGAGCAGCAATTCCAGATAATGCTATACACAATACACCTGTCCTCTTCTTCTAACCTCAGCAGCAATAGTATTACAAAGAAATGTCTTCCTACAACCACTAGCAGTATGAATAAAGAAAAGTGACCTTGGTTGTTGATAATAGACTCAAGAACAACATCAAAAGCAGCAGCTTGTTTCAGGATTAAATGTTGCTCTTTACTCATTTACCAAAGTTGCCATTTCATCTGTATTATACTGCTCAGCCTGTAAGAAAGGATTAGGTATTTTGTGACCCTACTGTTGCTGTAAAAGAGACATGGATGGAAACTCAGCAAGACTTCTTTTTATTCCTACCAATATTCTATTTAGATCCCAAAGACTATAATCATAAACATCATCCTCTGGTATCTCCTGGTCAGCTTGGATAGTGGCTTATATAACATAGTTTGTACTTGATATTATCACAAAGTCCAGCTTGAATTAATCCCAGGGAACATGAGGCTCAACTACTTTATTAGTTAGCAAGATCACTACTAATAACTAACAATATGCCACTCTAGGCTACATTGCAATTGCTTTCTCCAAGCAAATTCTCTACTCATGATTATCCTCCAGTAATCCTTTTGCCATATATGCCTTCTTGAATATGACAAACACTTGGCTATTCCAGGTCCTTAGATGCTTCTAACTTTTTCTACTTGGAACTGTCTGCCTTGATTCTGAAGAGGTCTAAGTCTTATAGTGATACCAGCACTAGAGTAAAGGTCACCGCTTGCTTGAGGATATCAAAGATCTATGCTTCTTGTTCATCTAGGTCTACACTTGGTTGGCTTGGATCAAGTCAAAGAGAGAGTGTGCTATAGTCAAGAAGTTCTGTATGAATTGTCTGTAGAAGTTGACAAACCCCAAGAATATAGCGACTTAGCTAAGATAACTTAATCATACTCCAAGTCCAAGTTGACAAGAAAAACTTGATAGAATTTCCATTGGATTCTATATACTACTTATACAACTACTACATGGTCTGTGTACTACTCTCCTACACTCCTCATGTGACTTCATTATGTGATGTGACACTGTGACATTCTGGCATGTGATACTTTTCCGTACTCCTTTCTTGTATAGTAAGTCCAAATAAAAAAAGAAAAAGAAAAGAAATATAAATAATGACTTAGCTGTTTTGCCAAGTCATAACAAAGAAGGCCTAGATATTAGTCTTGTTCTCTGGGATCGGTACTCATGTACTCCAGTAACCTTGACCGGATCCATGGAAACCTTGTTTTCTAAAATGACTAGGTCTAAGTACTTGATCTGCTCCTTCTAGAATTCACATTTCTCTAGACAAAGAAATAGCTTGTGCTCTGTCAAGATCTTGAGTACCCTTTGGACAGCTCTTGTATGTTCTTCCACAGTCTTAGTAAAGATAAGAATGTCATCTAGGTAGACAACTACAATACCTTCTGCTATGAGATCTTGGAAGATATTATTTATCATGTCTAGAATATGGTCAGACTGTTAGTCATACCAAAGAACATTATCAAGGGCTTGAACAGTCTATGGTTGGTACAGAAACATGGCCTTTTATTTATCTCTGGACTTGATATATATATTGTTAAAGCTCCAGTAAACATCAAGCTTGGTGAAGTACTTGGCTTTATAGAGCTACGAGACAAGTTCAGATATCAGAGGAAGAAGGTACTTGTTTTTGATTATTATAGCATTGAGAGAGTAATAGTCTTGGACTAGGTAGAGCAAACTATCCTTTTTCTTGGTGAAAAAGACCAGAATGGCCATAGGGGATTTAGAGGGTTGAATCCATCTAGTATACAAGTTTTCTTTGAGAAAAACATTAGGTTTCTTTTGTTCTATAGGAATAGAGGGTATACCTTGGACAACTTGGGTTTTGATCTGGGAAGGAGTTCAATAGCATGATTCCAGTAATAATACTCTAAAAGGATGTTGAAATCTTCCTTTGTAAATACCATTTTGAATCCCTTGACGTAGTCAGATATAGAGCTGAGGCTTGCTTGTGTCTCTATACTACAATAAGCTCCCTCAGCCAGATGTTGCAAAGTGGTAGTAGTAGTTTGGAGTTTTTTCTATTCTGGGACTGGTAGAAATTAGGTTATAAACAGGCAATTCCCTAATTTCCAGTCTCTTCTATCTATTCTGCTAGGTGTTTTCTCTTCCTCCTTGGCAAGTTCTGGCATGGAACTACTCCAGCAGATGTTCGTGGCTCAGACTTGCTGTTTCTTCTTCAAGGTATGCTCTTTTTACAGTACTTAACATTCTTTGTATTATAACAGATACCAGATCATGAGTACTTCTCCTTTCTGCCAGTTGACTTCTAGGTTATAGTCTTTAAGCTAGGAGTAACCAAGTATGAAATTCTGTCTTTTTAGGCTGGAGACCACTGTCAAGAATAGAGAGTAGAGTAATAATTAGCTAATAGAATAACTCTAAGATAGTATATATTATGGAGAAGAAGTACTAGCTAGTATAAAAAAGGAAATATACTTATACTCTGAGATATATATATCAAGGAGTAGGGATTTGGAGATGTTGAAAGAAAATGATCTTGGCTTCAATATATGTGTTGTGTCCCAATCTCCTATCATAAGTGATCGTTAATTTTGGAGATGAGAAGATGTTATCAAATATTGAACAAGAGTCTAAAGTCTGAGTTTAAGAAATATATAGGAGAAGGAGAGGAATATAGACAAAGGGCAAATAGACATTAATCTGCAGACTAGGTGGCTATCATGTATCTACTCTGTATATATACCTTAGCTGGAATAGGGAAAAGCCAGTCTAAAACACAATACTTCTCCTAGTCTGAGATATGATACTCCTACTCTAAATTAAGTAGAAGATAAATAATAATAATAAGGAAAAGAAAATAAATAAATAATACTAATCATAACCAAAAATCTAGTATATAACAACTGCAAAGAGTATTTGTTCTAAGCAAAAGTTGTACTGGAGAATGACATCTACTATCTCAGATATCTGGCCTACTTTATTAGGAGATCCATTCATGTTAAACACAGGTATAGAGTAGGAGAGGCTCTGAATATTGATTTTTTGGCTTAGACAAAGTTCTTGTTGATGAAGCTATCTATTGCTCTGCAGTTGAGTAGGGCCTTGACAGAGTGGGTCTCAGCAGTGTCTATTATAAGAACTTCTATAGGTAGAATGAGGGACACTCTATGAGCATCCAACATGCTGGCAGAGGATTATTTAGGTAGTTTCCTTTCTTATTTCGATCTTTGGACAGGAGCTTTTGTGGCAGGATTGGAGGAGAGTAATACATCTGTGAGTTCATTTGTACTTATATTACTTTCCTCTATGGCAAGTATACTGAACCTATTTACTAGGAGCAACTAGGGCATACTCTTTACTAGTTACTCTATCTAAAATCCTTCTTTACTGGAGGGTCCTCTTCCTCAGAAACAGAATTCTTCAAAGCCAGCAAATCTTTTATCAACTCCTTCTACTACTTTGTCATTAGTCATCTTATGTCTAAGCAATGGGGGCAGTCCCTGACTAAGTGGTTAGCATTTTCACAGTGGTAGCAGCCCTTCAGGGACAGCTGTTGGATCTTCCAAGCAATGTTTATATCTATGGCTATTGATAGAGCAGAAGAAGTGGGAGTAGGTTTGATAGATAGGAGTGGTGCTGGTGTAGACAGGAGGTGGATCACTAAAGGAGGGAAGTGAATAACTGAAAGGAATAAAGAGTATATAAATATAAACCAGAGGGGTAGCTGCCCTTGGTTTGACTGGAAAGCTTTATTTGCCAGTTAAGCTTGGTCAATCCTTTGGGCTATCTTGTACTAGGCTTCTGGATCTATGTCTCTAGGGTATCCTACTGGCATGGTCACAATCTGGTTTTGAATTCTGGTTTATAGCCCTTTATAGAACTTGACCATGAGAGTCCAAAAGTCTATGTATCTAGTATCAAAGACCAGGGTCTGGAAGGAGTCTAGATAATCCTTTACCCTTTAATTGTTCTAGTAGTAGAAGAATCCCTCTAAGATGTTAGTAGCATCCACCTCTGCATTGACAGAATAGAATTGAGTCCAGAAGTGTTGCTCAAAGGCTGACCAAGATGAAATAGAGAAAATACCAGTGTCTGCCTCTATATAGAAAAGGTTCTCAGACCATTTGGCTGTCCATCTGCTCTTGAAGAATATGAGTATCCAAAAGATCTTTTCCAGGTCTAAATCAAACTGTTCTAGGGCTAGATGCATATATAGAGAGCAGAAGTTAAAGAATGTTCAACCAAAACTCTAGTCTCTGCTGAAGTCTAGAAATGAAGGGAGTTTGGGCCAAATCTAAGATCAAGAGATGGTTGTTACTAAATGGAGTGTCAGCAGTTGGAATAGTGTTTAGGGAGTATTAACTATCAGGGTTAGAGACAAAGTTCCTACAAATTGCATAAGTTGTTGTAATTGAATAGTTAAAGTAGTAAGAGCAGTATTGATGTTAGTTTCAGCATTGTTCTGCCTTTCCAAAAGCTGCTATAGATAGTTGTGGAGGTAGCCCAAGGGCTCTCCAACAGCATCAACATAACAGGAGCAGAATACACAAAAGATCAAGACAAGTGATAGAGGGTGACTAGTAAACAGCTATCTATTACAACTACTCAAGGCTCTATTGGAAGATCCTATTCTGCTGTAAGAGTGACCAGAGCAGAGAGGACTCCAGGAGAAACCTTAGTTTATATAATAGACTTTGGAATGTATTTACAACTCACCTCCAGAAAAAACCTTAGAGAATAGAATAAGGCTCCTGGAGGGTAATTTATACTATATATATGACTCCTCTAGTTACAGAACATCCCAGCAGTCAGGAACAAGAATACAGGAGTGGGAAACTAATTAAATATGAGATAATTGGAATTTAATTAGTTGCAGGATTACTCTGGTACACTACTACTAGTATATCAGGAGTAAGGTTTGGTATAGTCCCCTTACACCACCTGTGAGTGAATCTATTCCTTTCCATTTCTTTGTCTTCCATTCTTCCCTTGTTCTCTTAGTTGAGCACTACAGATTGGGATTCTTGGATGCCACCTATTCTCTCTTTTTAGAAACAACAGAACATAATAAAGAACAGCATATGAAGGACTGTTCTAGTTTATTTGCTTAAGTTGTTCTTCTCTTGCCCATAACACTATATTTTTATTATCTATTGCATGATAGACTCCTTTCTCAGGAATGATAACTGTAATCTTTTTAGCAGTAGACAGATTGTGAGTTCATTGATCATATTATAAATTAATATACAACCTAATCTTGATCTCCTATTGTTCATTTGCTGGTTTGTTCCTGATAAGCTCATATGCATGACATTATCAACCAATATATGGATGGCTATTCAAGAGCATTGTCTGAATATTGTCTATTACTACAGGATCTAGATTATTGTTGTTGGCTTTTCTAATATTAAGCTACTCTACTGTATCAAGAATATAGATTTGTACATATATTGGAGTCTGATCTGTATAAGAGAGGAGAGTGCCAGTAAGATGATGAAGTTTCCCCTAGATTTTGAAACAGTAGAGGTCTAACTGTCTAGTGACTAAGTTATCAACTTTGACTCCTACTAAAGTTATGGCAAAAGCTACATTATACTGTTATATATTATTGTGAAATTCTTTTGAGGGATAATCATCTCCAGTCAAGTAGTTGTGAAGGATTTCAGTAAGTGGTTGGAGAGGAGGTAGTTGGATCTGTTCTTGCAAATAGTATATGCTAAACTTAGGATGATTGACCCTTGAGAAAGTAAGTTTTTCACACTCAAAGTGGAGAGCATGATAGTGAGAGCAGATAACAGTCAGCATACCCAAATTGTTATACTGAATATTAGTCTTCAAGAATAGCTGTCTAGCAGGTAAATAAGGTACAGAATGAGGAACAGGTGGTAGGATATCATCTGCAACAACAGCTTCTTGATCCTGATAATTTATGAAAATACAGAATTTTATTGAGCACAAATCAATATATCTGAATTATATTATCTTCTATATCTAACTCTTGAATATTTCCTTCCCTAACATCTTGTAATACCTGATTAATATTCATCTACTAACTATTAGTAAAATTTGTTACTTACAACTCTCAAAATGTTTTCTTGCATATTCTTATCTATATTTAGGTCTCCATTACCACCTCTATTCTGATACCCTTTATAGTCAAAAGTATCTGCATCCTCATTTCTTTATTCTTCTATTATTTGATTGATCTGAACCATATAAACAGGCTTAACTTTCCTTTGTGCTTGTAACACTTTCAACTGTTCTGCTACTCTCTGTTGCTGTAACTGCCCCTCTTCTACCTGTCTTTGTCTTTCTACTTCTACTCTTATCATTTCTGTTCTATAATTCTAAGTTGTTCTCTATTGTTGCTTTCTTGATAGCATTTGTTGAGTAAGTTGACATCTATACAAATCAAGTATAGTATCATCAAGATTCTGTGGAACATGTACAGGAGTTATATGAAAATTTCCCCTTCCTCTACCCCTTCCCTTATTCCAAACAGGAGCTAGAGAAACATTTTGGAGCAAAGCAGATAAGTAATGATTCTCTGGAACAACTATATATGTTACAACCCATGACACTAGATCACCCATTAGTCATATAGTATATATTTCTTAGTTACTAGCTAATCTCCTTAGTCTTGTTCTCAACCTAGTTACCCCTCTATCTAGGAATTAGACCATTACTCTCCAACTATTAATACCAAGAGATACTTCTCTACTCCAGTAAATATCCAAAGAGACTAGCACAGTGGTGGTATAGCAGAGAGCTGCAGCCAAGCCCTTTCCAACTTCTTCTAAGGCTTGACAATATACCACTATACTTGCTTCTTAGCTCTCTTAGCTTGACATTCTTTTTCACCAGAATCTATTTCTCATAGTTTGTCTTACTGTCTCACTTACAACTATCTTAACAATAAAGATATACTATTACTCCTAAAAAGGAGATCCCTACTCTAAATAACTCTCTTAAAGAGCAGTTGTTATTCCCTTATGTATAAGGATCACAATGGACCCCAAGCACTAGGTTACTAATAGAAAGATATATAGATATACTACTACAGTGCTACTTAAGGAAATAGTCTATCTAGAAGAATAGACCTGAGCTTAGTCACACCAACCATGCTCTATACCACAGCTGTAGAGTACTGTTCTCTTTACATCTAGGGCCTAGTATCTAGTCAAGGTATAGAGAGAGTAGAGGAGTAAAAGAGCAAAGAAAAGAAACAGAGAATAGTAATTGGAGACAAAGAAGTTGATAAACTAGCACCATCACTGTATATTTATATATACTTATTTCTCTTCTATATATCTAATTTGGGTTGAATATGAAAAGAGGAGGGTTGTGATAATGGAATTTATTTCTTTAAATTTTATTAAAAGAAGAGAAGGAAAGAAGAAGTCAATTACAATTTTCCCTGATTTTTACAAATTTTTCCTGAGTTTATTGGAATTTTTGAGTGAAAGAGAGGTATTAGGTAAATCTTAGTCATGATTAGGTAAAGCTTTGTTATGCTTATTCAGCCCCATCATCTCATATTTGGTCTTGTATACTTTCTTAGATTGAGATACTAGACTAACCTATAGACCTTAGTTGTATACCTTACAAGATAACTTCTGAGTTATATTATCTTTCAATTTGGTCAGTTTTGGAAGCTACTATAAGAGTACTGGGTCTGGAGTTGTGAATGGTACAAAGGTATTTTTTCCAGGCTAGTTTTCTTTGGGGTATAGTGTTAAGATGTAAACTTAGATGAGTCTTTACCCAATCAATGAGAATTAAAAGAAAAGAACTTAATAGAGTTTCCTATTAAATTTCTACACTACTTATACAATTTCATAGTCTATATACCAGTCTCTTGCAATCACATGACCTAGTCACATAATACTAATGTTACCTTTCCCATGCTATTTATAGATCAAGTCCATTTGCTAATTGGATGTTTTGAATCAGGTACTGAAAGACTAGCAAAATGTTAGGTGAGCAGGATAACTTATAATATATGGAATATGATTTATCTTGTATTTTTGTTAAAATTAGTTATTTATATCTTTGAAGAAAGATCCTGAGACCAAAATTATCCCCTTATTCTTAATGCACTATAACATAGATAGTTCAAAAGAGGTATTTATTGAAAGATTTTAGGACAGAATTATTTAGATAAGAGTTGTAGAATCTACCCAGTAGAGGACAAAGCTAAGGTTTAATAACTGAACAGATTGTTTAAGTACTATAGAAGAATTTGAAGGGAATGAGTACATAGTACAAGATACTGACTAAGTCCAAGCTGATATTAGTATATGTGTGAGGGGAACTGATAGTGGTATTACAAGGGCATAATATGGCTCTGTAAGGGGATCACACTAAACTTCACTCCTGAACTGCTAGTGGTGATCCACTAGAGCAACCCTGCACTAATTAAATACTATTATCTAATATTTAATTAGTTTAGTTAGCTCACTCACTCTTTACCCTAACTACTAGGATGTTCCAATACAACCAGACTTGTATATATAGTGTAGAGTATCTCTCTAGAAATCTCATTCTATTCTCTGAGGTTTTTTCTGAAGATAAGTTATAACATACTCTGGAGTCTATTTATATACTAAGGTTTCTCCTGGAGTTACTCCACTCTGGTTGCCCTTATAGGCTCCCACTAGGTATACAGGTCTATGCTGCTTAGTCATCTATCAGTAAATGGAATAAGTCTAGCTAATTTAATGTAAAATTCTATATTAAAATAGACATAGTATTCATCAAGACAATGATTTAGAGTCCAACCCTTAGATAACTCCTTGTATAGTTGTTCTTAATCTGGCACTTGTCTAGCATATTGGGAGGCTAGTAGCTTTGATCATATGCATAGAAAACAGTTAAGAAGCTATTTTTCTCTTGTATTAATCTCTGAGTTGTAAATGATTTAGCCTATGGATTAATTGACACAAATAAGGCCTCTTGTGACTCAAAATGTCTCTCAGGAAAAAAAACCTTAAGAGTTATAGGAGGGAGGCAGTCAGTTGGAAAGATTATAGCTATAGTTGTATTATTTAAGTCAAATTCATTGGTAAATTAAATGTGTGGAATTTCACATTGAATTTGGCCTAATAACCAGACTTATTCTATAACTGATGGATGACTAAGCAGCACAGACCTGTGCACCTAGTGGGAGCTGCATGACATGAATGGATTATATAAGAGAGAGGATTAAGTATTTCTCTTATATTATCTATAGTGTAGAACTGTCTTATCTCCTAGATAACCTCCCCTCTTTCTCCCTCTATTTTTCTATCTCTTTCTCTTTTTCTTTCATATATAAGTAGTGACATCTTGTAACTACCATGGCCTGTCAATGCCCTATGTAACAAATTAATGATTTAAATAATAATAATAATAATAATAATAATAATAATACTCTACATTACATTCTACTGCTGGACTACATGGCCAGACCAGGTATATAAACTCACACACTGTAATTTAGTTAGATTTTTATCTAGTTTATTTTGCATGCCTACCTTTAGGTGAGACCTAGAGTATACCCATTGTACTACATGGATGTTGCTCTTTACTGACCACAAAGCTACTAGACCATGAGCAGTCCATCACATGCTACAGGGTGAGCTCTGACCCTAATGACTGAGTCAGTGGTCTAACAGAGTACTTGTTATTCATTATAGGCTACATCTCCATTTCTTCTATTGATCCAATCAATCTTGCTTGTATCTACTACTATCCTATTATCAAGAACTATAGGAGAATATATATAGCACAGTGTATCACTCAAGATGCTATACAGCTGAGATCTGAGATCCAGAGATGAAAACTAAGTATATTGAGGAGGTGAAGAATAGAATACGCACCTGAGATCCAGAGACGAAGACTGAATCTCAGGGATACAGAGTAACTACCTAAATACCAGATTGTAAGTATGCATATATTTGTTGTAGAATGTAAAAACTCCAACATAGTAGAGTACTTGTAGCTAGGGAAGACCGAAAAAGTGTAAGCAGATGATCAAGAAAATATTTAGGGGACATAGCGGTTGTTGCAATGCTCCCAAACATGGTCCCCTCAACACTTCCACTTGTCGAAACATCACTCTGGTGGAAGTACACCCAGCTAGGTACAAAATTTCTTGAAGGCTTCCCTGGGAAGAGCTTTGGTGAAAATGTCTGCAAGCATGTTCTTCATAGACACATAGTCAAGTCTAACTTCATGGTGTTCAATCTTCTCACATATAAAATGGTGCTTTATATCAATGTACTTAGCTTGAGAGTGAGATACTAGATTGTTTGCAAGCATGATGCATCCTAGGTTGTCTGCATGGATGACTGTAGCTTGAGTTGGAGGAAAGTCAAGTTCAGTTAAGAGAGTGTGAAGCCACACAGCCTCCTTGGTAGCGTTTGCAGATGCAACGTACTCAGCCTCCACAGAGGAAGTTGCTACTGTAGCTTGCTTCTTGGAGGACCAGGCAATTGAGCTGCCTGCGACATTGAATATAAAACTGCTAGTAGATCTGCAGTCATTTGTATCTTGAGCCCAGTTAGAGTTGGACCAGCCCACTAAGTCAAAATAACCTTCCCACTGTCTCCCTAGTACCAAATGGTAGTCAGCAGTGCCCTTTAAGTATCTCAAAATGTACTTAGCGGCCTCCAAATGAGCTATACCAGGGTTGGCTCCAAATTGAGCAATGAGACCAACAGCATATTGAATATCTGGTCTTGTTTGCATAGCAAAGAGTAATGAGCCCACTAAGGAGAGATAATGCATGTCTTGTGCATAGCTTTTGTAAGCATGTTTTTTGGCTTCAGTTTGAGGTGACTGTGACAAGGAAAGTTCATGCTTGACAACAAGAGGAGTGGAAACAGGGGCAGCATCTTGCATTCCAAATCGGGTGGCAGTTCATTGAATATAAGCAGCCTGGTTGAGGTAAATAAGATAGTTTCGACAGTCTCTAGTGACTAGAACTCCAAGCATATGGCTGAGATTGCCTAAATCAGTGATTTCAAAGTTCTTGTTGAGGAAGGACTTAAAAGACGTTATATAAAATATACCAGGGCCAGCTATGGCCATATTGTCAACGTAAACCAGGATTAATAAAACAATTTTGCCTTCATGTCGCTTGATGTAAAGGCAATCATCTGCAAAAGCTTGGGTGAAACCAAAGTCAATCAAGGTGTTATATAAACGCTTTTTCCACTGCCTGCCAGCTTGTTTTAGTCCATAGAGAGCTTTTCTAAGCTTCCAAAAGCGTCCAGAACCAGAGCCTTCAATGCCATTGGGTATAACCATATATATATCCTCTTTAAGTGGTCCATGTAAGTAAGCAGCTATGACATCAACATGATGGACTTCTCAGTCCAGAAAGGCCACATAAGAGAGAAAGGTGCAAAGGGTTGAAAATTTGGCAACAGATGAGAAAGTTTCAGAGAAATCCTCTCCAGAGATTTGTGAAAAACCTTTTGTGACAATTCTTACCTTGAATTTGATTAGATTGCCATGTCCATCTCTTTTCTCTCAAAAGACAATCCTACTCCCTATAGCCCTCCTGCCATTAGGTAAGCTATCAACAACTTTGAAGACTCCTAACTTCTGTAGTTGAGCAAATTTAGCACACACAGCCAACTCCTACTGCTTCGAGTGTGTTGACTGCATGGCTTCTAGGTATGTCTTGGGTTCACCAGCTATTGCAACAAATGTGACATTGAGACCACCATTTGTAACAGTATCATCGACAGACAGGAGTGCATAACGGTTTGTAAGCTTTCGCTCACGACTGGAACAACGTAGAGGAAGAGCTGGTTGGTCTTTGATGGTTTTGTTAGGTTCACTTGCTTCAGTAGTAGTGATGTCGGTCATAGAGGAGACAACAGGGGCATCTGGAGGGGATAGGGTGCTCTGGGCAGGCAAGTTGGTACGTTCTTTTGCAATTGTGTTATCGACTAGCTTGTTAATGGCATTTATAGGTAGGGTGTTAATATCAATTGTTGCTAATTCACTTGGGGAGCTATCTTCAAAGAAATGAACATCTTGAGAGACAATGAGTTTGCTGTTCTCAAGATCTTCCAAGCAGTAACCCTTGCTTTCATCTACCCACCAGCCTAATATCCTGACTTTTACAGCCTGTGATTCTAATTTGCCTTTGTGCACCTGCTTGGGTACATGGGCCCATCCAAGAGAACCAAAAACACGTAAATGGGAGACATTTGGTTTGTGACCAGTCCAGGCTTCATAAGGGACAACACTATTAAGTACAGTAGTGGAGCAAAGAGTCCAAATATGAACAGCATAGGTAAATGCTTCACCCCAATAACAGAGGCTGATACCAGCCATGTACAGCATAGACCGGACCATCTCAAAGAATATAGCAATTGCTCTTTCAGCAATGCCATTTTGCTCTGGGGTATAAGGAATTGTTGTTTCGTGCACAATGCCATTGCGATGGCAAAATTCAGCCATGGTCTGGTTGATGAATTCAGAACCATTGTCACTACAAAGGCGGCAAATTTTCTGTCCAGACTACCTCTCAAACATTACCAGAATATCACAGACAGCAGTACCAGTCTCATCCTTATTGCATAAGAGCCTTCCGACTGGGTAACGACAGCTGACCTCAATGATGACTAGAGCATATAGGAAACCATCCCAGGTTGGGACCGATATGGGGCCAGTTAAATCCATTACAACGAGTTCCATTTTGGAGTACTTGCTTTGACTAGCCTCAGGAAAGGGGAGGTGATGGGATTTTTCATTTGCACAACCACTGCATAGGTGGTCAAAGTCTTGAGGTGCTGTAATATCTAGTCCCTTAACCATTTGCTGACAAAGTATGGAGTTGATAGTCTGGAGGCTCAAATGCCCCAACCGACAGTGCCAGAGACACATACTCAGAGGGCTACTAACCAGGTAAGCTGTTCCACTCCCAAGTAGAGCACACTGAACATGGTATAGTGTCCCAGTGGGCCCAGTAAGGGAAGCATAGAACAATTCTTTGCCATCTCGAGAGAGTACAAGGCCATTATCTGAGCTCTTCACAGAAACTCCTTGATGGTGGAGGGCACCAAGACTTATCAGATTTGCACCAAGGTGAGGAATATGCAGGACTTTATGGAAGGTAATATTGAGACGGCCATTAGGAAGTATAGCGCTAAAGTGGACAGACCCTCGGCCAGCAACAGGGATACGATTGTGCCCTCCCACAGTCACAAACTCATCAATGGAATTCACATACATCGAGAAGTGCTGCTTGTTGGTGAACATGTGAGCTGTGGCGCCGCAGTCAAGGAGTATTCCAGTGGTGGGAAATGAGTCACCAGTTGCCATCAACATTTTGCCTACTTCACGTTCACCTAGAGATTGTAAATGATCAACAGCTAAATTTGCAGAACCGCCAGATTGGTGAGTTTCCCCCTTGTTCCCTTTACTGCTTGACTTGTTGGTAGGGCATTCAGGTGCCCAATGGCCCTCTCGATTGCAGATATAGCATTTAGTGCCAGTTGGATGGCCTCTTGACCTTCTTGATCTATCACCAGGTCTGCCTCCTCTCCTTCCTCTTCTCCCAGAATAACTCAAAGATGGTGCTGACTTGGCCAATAGGAGTATTTGATTAGATTTGGATTTCTTCTCATTTTCATTGGCTTGACAGTCACGTTCAGCATGATCATGGACAGATATGAGTTTAGCACTGAGGAGATCAAGGGTAAGTGCTTTCCTTTTATCAAGGAGGTTCTGTTTGACAATATCCCAGATGTTTGAGCGAGGTAAGGAATGGAGGATGGCATGAACAACAAGGATATCATCTAGCTTATGCCCAGCTTCAGTGATACAACACTTCAAGTTCAAGAAGGAGCCAATATGGTCTGACATAGAAGTACATTTGTCCCACTTTTTAAGGTATAGCTCCTGAAGATAATAGTGGACATTGGTATCTTGTCGTTGTATAACATAGAGCTGATGCAGTTTATCCTACATCTCCTTTGAAGTGGTGGCTGTCTGAATATGTTCACGTTGTCCAAATTCAATTGCTTCATGCATCAAGCCCATGGCAGCAAGATCAGATTCTAACCACTGCATATATTCATTTTGCGAGCGGACCCATACTTGGTGCTCAGCAGAAGTGATGAGGACAGGTGACTTGGTGGTGGCATCAATAGGAGGACTAGAAGGAGGTTTAGGGGGGGAAGGTCGCTGACCATCAACGATGAGCCAGAGGAGTCTTACTTGTAGGGCCAACATCATGTTGTCCGACCAGACATAATAGTTGTTCCCATTCAACTTGGGAAAGTTCAGCATCGAGGACATGTCGCTAATGGGGCCCATAACCTATAGGAGAATATATATAGCACAGTGTATCACTCAAGATGCTATGCAGCTGAGATCTGAGATCCAGAGATGAAGACTGAATCTCAGGGATACAGAGTAACTACCTAAGTACCAGATTGTAAGTATGCACATATTTGTTGTAGAATGTAAAAACTCCAATATAGTGGAGTACTTGTAGCTAGGGAAGACTGAAAAAGTGTAAGCAGGTGATCAAGAAAATGTTTAGAGGACATAGCGGTTGTTGCGATGCTCCCAAACATGGTCCCCTCAACAAGAACACAATCCTCCAAACCTTGACAGATTATATCAAGTTTACATCTACATCTCAACTTTGAGTCCAATTTTTGTAAAAGAGAATGTAATGAGTAAGAACAAAGTCAGAGAAAATGACTACAGGCACAGAGATAAATTTACTACTCTAGGATCTGCAAGTCTGTAATAGATGGACGCTATTCAAAACCCTGTTTCAGAAATATCACCTCTCTTTAGTATAACCCTCCTCAAGGAGTCGGAAGATGTTCATGAGATTGAGCGGAACTCCCTTCCAGGTTGGTGCAGTTCACACAAGAGTGTATAACAAAGCAGTGGTGATCACATCCAACACAACTGTAACAATGAACAACTCTTTGGATGTTGTCAAAGCCAGTTGCTGTCCCTCCCCTAAACTGGGAACAGACACCAAGTCAAAAGTAGCCCTAGTGAGTTCAACCTGGTGGTAGCCGTCGATAAAAGCATTGGCTGCAGAGCTCATGAAGTCATCTACATTCTTATTGATCAATGAGATATCCAAAGGTGCTATGTCCTGCACATTGTTCCAATTACCATAGCTACTGTTCATAAACATACTTGCAGCGATAGTGTTGACCAAGTTGTTGAGCCTGAACATCTCAGGCTCACTAAGTGTATCCCAGAACGCATTCAAGAAGATAAGACTTGTTACTTTGGAGGAGAAACTGCCATCAGGTGGTTGTCCCAAAGATATGACGTTGATGGTCCCATCATTTTCTAGACAAACACAGCCACCAGATATTTTGAACCGTGCATTGTACAAAAGAATACTGGCAAGAGGACCAACAAATGATGAATCTGCAGTGACACCAATACCTTGTTCCACGAAAGTGACAGGTAAATTATCTAGATTAATTGCAAACCTTGGAGCTGAACACAAAGTGCTCTTGTAAAATTTGTCCTGGAAGGCCTCGTTCAAAGAGGAATTTCCCCCGATGAATAAGTAAGCACTTGTACTTGTGTTCATCATGGGATTGAAGTCGAGGAAGGCAAGGGGACTGATACTAGAGCCTGAAAAAAAGTAGTATTGTCAGAACATCCCATCATATGCTTATCATGGAGCATACCAATTCTTTCCTGATCCTGACCACCGAGGATGAGTTGATTATAACTATACCAGATTTTTCCTGCAGCAGAAATGTATGGGTATGTTTCATTGTTAAGGGATGGGGCTTCCCAATGACAGTTATGGTGAAATTTGATGATGTCAGTATCATACTCCAGGGTCCTATAGGATCCATTAGAGGGTGGCAAAGACATCAGTGTGTTCGCAGGAAGCTTGAGCCCGAATTGAGCAAGTCCAAATTTTCCTTGTTTAATGATGAGAGTGGTACGTGTTGAGGATGCAGCTAATAAATTGTTGCCACTGTTCCTGGCAACCTGAACAGTAGTCAGACCAGCGATCGCCATAGTACTAATTGTCCCAGGTGCAAGCTGGGCAAGCGCCATAAGGGATAGTGAAGCTAGGAAAGCAAGTCTGAATGTGCTGCTGGCATGCTTTGAAACACTATGAGAGGTACGGTCGATTAATCTGGAGTTGATAGTTGACACACTGTCAGTGGTCCCAGGAATGATTTTTTCTGATTGAACAGACCACTCTCTACTGAAAGCATCGATGGTGATGTATCCACCAGCAAAAACTACCAGACTATGCCATACGATAAAGATGACAGTGAAGTTACCTTTGATTTTAGAGTCACTGAATCTGAGCTTGAGGGGCAATGGTCTGGCTAAGCACACGGAAGCTAAAACGATGAAACCGGTTTCAATGAAGTAAAATAGGAAGAAATGGATGCAAAAATTGACTGTAGTCTTTTGGCCAACTCTGAGCTGTAGATCAGGTGTAATGCTATATGAAGCATGTCTCTCATCATTTTGTAGGAGATTTGCTGTTTGCGATTCAGATATCAAGATAGGATTCATAATGAGGGCAGCTTATAATAACAACAGGAAAGTCAAGTGTCCAAATCATACATTTCTTGTCCTGTGGAGATAACATCAGAGGATCAGAGAAACCGGTGCTTAGACAGTTGCAAACAGCATTGCGGTTACAGGGACCACCAAAAAGGTAGTTCTTTTCTCAGAGGCTGTTCAGACCCATCCAGTAATCGTGCTCCCAGAAGACACTCTGCTGGAAATACCAAGTGTAGCTTGATGTCTACCTGTTCATTATCCCATTAATCAGTAGAAGGTAGGTAAAAAGAAGTTTTTTGGAAGGGAAGCCTAGAGAACATATCTAGCGTCTTGTTTTCACAATAGGGCAAACAACTGTCAAATAGAGTCACAAGGTTTGATGTCAAGTGATCTGTCAATTTAACTGTCAAGTTGGCCCGGTGAATATACTGTCAAGTGACTTACAACTATAATGTTATCTATTTGTCAAGTCTCATGAATTTATAGATTTATAATGCAGTCCATGGTAAAGTACCTAGTACCCTACAATACACAGCCCAAACTACAAAGAGGAACCTAATGAGAAGTATACAAAACCTAGATCACTCACAACTGATCCAGACACAAGAAAAGTGAGAAAAGGAATAAAGCAGGAATAAAGGAGCAGCACTCAATAACTCTGTGAATCACCATGTGATCACCATTTTTATAGATGAGCTGACTGCAATCATGTTATGAGAGCCCCAAAAGGGAAATAGTTTCCTGTGCATTCAAACATCTAATCCACAACCTCAAATCATATAATGGGGTTAAGATATAAATAGCAGGGGACTTAGGTAATCCTATCATGTGACAAGTCAGGTGATTATAGAACATTCTGGAAAGGACATGTGATTGTGGAACTGTAAAGTGCAGCTACTGTAATTGTAGTATAAGTAGGACTGCAATCCAATAAAGAACCCCATCAAGTTCTTCCTAAACAACCACCTTGGTTGAGCTCTAAAGTCTTCATGACTCCATGCTAACAAATCATTCAGAATATGCATGCATGATTATCTTGAAGAAAGAATCTCTTCCTGAATTTTCCAATTGAAGCATGCCATTGTGCCTACCATCTTGTTAGAATTGCAAAAGGAGACAAATGGAAAACTACTTTCTAAATCCAATATAGATCTTACAAGTGGCTGGTAATGCCTTTTGGACTGTTGAATGCCCTCTCTGCCTTTCAGCAACTCATGAATGGAATATTCTCAGACATGTTGGATGTATATGTGATAATCTACTTAGATGATATACTAATCTACTCAGATAATATTACAGAGTACAAGAAGCATGTTAGGGAGGTTTTATGCTGCTTGCATAAAGAGAGGAGAGATAACAAGGGTGTAGTATATAAAGTATAGAAAAAAAGACATAATAGAAGGAAAAATGTTGGAACAAGAAAGAAGGGAGATCCTGTACCCAGAATATAGAACAAAAAAGAAAAAACCATGGTAGAACTAGGAAGTGGTAGTGTGTCCTATAGAGGAAAAAGTGTAGTACACAAACAGAGATTCTAAGAAGCACAGCAATAGAGAAGGTTAGTCAAAGGGATATTGTCATATACTAGAAAATTTGGTATAAATTAATTTTTTTAATTCATTTTCTTTATTATTATTATTCATCTCCTATAGGAGTATCACATTTCAGACTAGAAGCTATTACAAATTGCCACTTACTAATTTGTGAGTTGATGATTTAATAACCAAAAGGCTCAAAAAAGCAAAGTTTAGATAGTAGCAAAAGATGTTGTTAAGTCTGAGGTTTATTCTCAGACATATAGTCCTTAAATATATAATTGTGGTGGTCTGTGCACCAGGATTACCTACCACATGATCACTACCTATTGTTTTACATATAGAAGTGCTATTGTTCTTGAAATAGAGATAACCTAACCATCTTAGGGCAGTCCTTTGTTTTATTCAAGAACAGATAATAATCTATGGATAAAGATTAGTATAAGACCTTAGACTATAATGACTTAGATCCACTTCTAGTCCAAGTTAACAAGAAGAACTTGATAGAGTCCTTATTCAATTGCTATACACTACTTATACATATTTTGTTATTTACTTCTATTTATAAAGTTCTATACATCTCCTTTGAGTCATTCCCTCTCATGCACCTGTTGATTTCCTAATTCAAATGAAAAGAAAAAGAAAAGAAATTAAATAATAACTTAGCTATTTAGCCAAGTCATGATAATCAGTGTCATATATAAACATTGAGGACCTTGTATCTTCATGGGATCTTATTGCCTTAGGATCTATTTATAGCTGAAAAAAGCACATTGAAGAGAGCTTCACAATAGTCATTGAAGTAAACAATTATGTCAAGTGGTTCCTGAGATATCAGCAATTTAGTGTGTGGTGACTTGGTGATTACTGACTAATCTGCTGATAACTCAGTGAATACTAATTGCTTTGAGATGTTTTTGGTACCATTTGAAAGGTCTTCTTAAGGGCTTTTGGTGGCCATTTATATCATTGAAATTGGTCAAGTATTCCTGGAGTTATAGTCTAAATAAAGTTTGTAACAGAAGAGTTTATATAGAAAGTGGCTACATAGATCATAGGACAAGCTAGATACTACTCACCTATACCAATGTATTACTAAGCTCTCCTAGTGTGACTAAGACTCATCCCCTTACAGAAGGTGTACAGACAAAATTTGAAATCTAGAGTGATCATAAAAATCTCAAGTATTTTATGAGTAGTCAGAAATTGAATCAAAGATAAGCAAGATAGGCATTGTACCTGTCTAGATTTGATTTTATGCTAAAATATGTGCCAGGAAGCAGTATGGGAAGAGCTAACAGCCTTAGTAGGTATCTAGACTGGTAGGTAGGAATAAAGAAAAATAATAAAAATAAAATATTAGTGAAAAAGAAATGGCTGAAGGTTAGAGTGATATAGGTAACAGAAGTAGTAATTGAAGGGATAGACCTGTTGGAAAAGATTAGAAAATCAGAGGCAAAAGATAACAAGATAGTAAAAGCTGTAGAAGAAATGAAATGAACAGGTGTTAAAATATTAAGAGATGAGAAGTGGTGAAAAGAGGATGAATTAATGTTGAAGGATAGAAAGGTATATATCCCAAAGGATGAGAAATTAAGAGCAGAGGTGATCTAGCTATACTATGATACACTAGTAGAAAGACATGGAGGATAGTGAAAGACAATAGAGTTAGTGATAAGGAATCTTTGGTAGTCTGGGGTCACTAAGGAAGTCAAGAAGGATATGATGTGTACTAAAGAAATAAAAATTGTACAGAGGCACCTGTAGAAAAGCTCATGCCTAATGCAGTACCAGAAAAGCCTTGGAGTCATATTACAGTAGATTTTATTACAAAATTACTGCTAGCACAGGATTATAACAGCATTCTAGTAGTATGTGATAGAATAACAAAAATGGTATACTTTGTGCCAACTACAGAAAAGACTTCAGCAAAAGGAGTAGCAAGATTGTTCTAGGATAATATCTGGAAACTGTATGGCTTGCCAGAAAGTATTATTATAGATAGAGAAGCACAGTTCACAACAGGGATGATAAAGAAGTTGAATTCAATATTAGAAATTGATACAAAGTTGTTAACAGCCTACCACCCACAAACAGATGGGTAGATGGAAAGGATGAACCAGAAATTAAAACAATACCTGAGGATATTCATTGACCATAGGCAAGAGCAATAGCCTGACTGGTTAGTAATAGCAGAGTTTATATATAATAATAAAGTACAGACTAGTACAAAAGTATTACCATTTAAGGAAAATATTGAACAAGACCTGTGTATGGGATTTGAGATGAGAAAGAAGGGGAAATTTGAAAAGGTAGAAGAATTTGTGACAAGAATGAAAAAAGTTCATAAAAAGGCAGAAGTAGCATTGAAAAAGAGTCAGAAGGAGATAAGAAAGTATACAGATAGGAAAAGAAGTAAAGCAGAAGAATATCAAGTAGAAGACTGGGTGCTTTTAAGCACAAAAGATTTGAAGTACCAAATGCAAGGAAAGAGATCAAAAAAACTAACAGAGAGATTTGTCAAACCTTATCAAGTAAAGAAAATAATTTCAACAAATACAATAGAACTAGATTTGCTGAGTACAGTAAAGATACATCCAGTAGTCAATGTCAGTAGAGTATGTAGATACAAAGATTAAGTAGAGGGCCAGAGAAAAGAGTAGCCATCACCAGTAACAATTAATAGAGAAAAAGAGTATAAGATAGAGAAGATATTAAACAAGAGGAAGTTTAGAGAAAAAGACAGATATCTAGTGCAATGGAAAGAGTATACAGCAGAGAAAGACACTTGGGAGCTGAGAGAAAACTTAGGGAATATACAAGATTTAGTGAATAAATTTGAAGAAGAATATGAAAAAGGTGTCAGGTAAATAAAAAAAAGAAATAGCAGAGAAGACTACAAAGGAGAACTGCTGGAAAGATACACAGTAAAGATATTATATAGATAGAATAACAAGAGGTTTAATAGAGAATATTGGAGGAGAATGGAAAGAAATTGGAAAAAAGGAAAGACAAGAGAATAAAAAACTTTGAAAACAACCAAGAAAAAAATGAAGAAGAGGAAGAAGAAAACGAGCAAGAATTTGAAGGAAGTAAAATAAAAGAATAGGATAAAGATAAAATGGGCAATTTACAGGACCCATACAATAAACTATAAAGTCCTCAGAACAAGAACCTTTATGAGGAAAATACTGTTATGAGTTACCTTGACTATAACAAGAAGCTATAAATAGAACAGATATAGACTGAAGTCAAACTAGTAGCTAATAGACAGCTTATAGTTTAAATAAAGACAAATAGTATACTTGTATATATAATAGACTACAATTGAGTAAGAACTCCATTGAGTTCTTTTCTAATCCTGAAGTGCTACCTTGAGTTAACCCCTGACTTAAGGTTCTTGAGTCAGTTGCTAACAAAATAACTTGTATATCAAGCTAGAAAAGTGTGTATAGAAGACGAAGAGAATTGGATTCCTAGAGATTGTCATAGAACCTAATAGAATAGAAATAGAAAAAGAGAAGGTAAATAGAGTACTAAGTTGACCAGAGCCAAAAAATGTGAAAAATGTCAGAAAGTTCTTGGGCCTTGCAAATTACTATAGAAGGTTCATTAAAGATTTTATGCAAGTAGCTAGACTAGTAAATATATTAACAAGGAAGAATATAAAGTGACAGTAGAGAAGTGAACAGCAAAAAACATTTGATGAGCTCAAATGAGTCTTTACTACCAGACCAGTATTAGCAGCCCTAGATCTAAACAAAGAATTTAGAGTGAAAGTAGATGCTTTAAACTATGCTACTATAGAAGTTTTATCAATGAAATGCTCTGATAAACTATAGAGACTGGTTGCTTTTATTTCCAAATCATTAAGTGATACAGAATGAAATTATAAAATACATGATAAGAAGATGCTAGCAGTAGTTAGATGCTTAGAAGCATAGAGACACTTCCTAGAAAGGACAACCACCAAATTCAAGATCTGAACAGATCACAAAAACCTTGAATACTTTATGAAGGTACAAAAATTAAATAGAAAACAAGCAAGATAGGCCCTATATTTGTCAAGATTTAACTTTATGCTGAAACATGTTCTAGGAAGTAGAATGAAGAAGGTAGATAGTCTGAGTAGAAGGCTAGACTAGAAAGTAGAAGTAGAAAGAAACAATGAGAATAAGATATTAGTAAAGCCTAAGTGGCTAGTAGTAAGAAGAACAGAGAAAGTAGAAATCATTGTGGAAGGAGTAGATTTACTAGAAAAAGTGAGATAGTCAAAAGTGAAAGACAATAAAGTAGTAAAAGCTATTGAAGAAATAAAGTAGATAGGAATAAAGATGTTGAGAAATAAAGAATAGAAAGAGGTTGATGGCATAATGTACAAAGAAAAAAAGGTATATATACCAAAAGATAATAAGTTGAGAACAGAGATCATTAGGTTACATTATGATATGCCAGTAGGAGAACATAGAAGATAGTGGAAGATAGTAAAGTTGGTTACTAGGAACTTTTGGTAGCCAGGAGTTATAAAAAAAGTAAAGCAATATGTGGAGGAGTGCTGTAAGAGGACTATACTAAATCATACTCCTAATGTACTAGTGATAGTCTACCAGAGTGACCCTGCACTAATTAAATGATAATTACATGACATTTAATTAGTTGTCTACTTCTACATTTCTGACTTTAACCCTTAGAATATTCTGTAGCTAAGAGAACTTGTATATATAGTATAGAGTACCTTTCTAGAAGCCTTATTCTATTCTCTAAGGATTCTTCTAGAAGGTAAGTTGTAACATATTCTAGAGTATAATTATAGACTAAGAATTCTCCTAGAAGCCACTCCACTCTGATTACCCTCATAGCAGAATAGGATCTCCTAAAACAGAGCCTTGGATAGTCACAGTAGACAGCTGCCTCTAGGTCACCCTTCTTTGCCAAACACCAACCTTTCATCCCACTCCTAAAATGTCATTATCACCAGAAAACCCCCAGGGCTTTGCAGATGTCCTGGAGTATCTGCAACACTATTTGATGGAGTTGACTAAACAACAAAATTACTCCAAAAATAATATCAACAATACTCTTTTTGCTTTTACCACCTAACTCCAGTAGCTAGCACAACTGGTAGCATACTCTATTTCATCTCTAGTAACACAAAATATCTTTTTGGTGCCTACACCCTCTCCTCCTGCATCCCCAACCCCTACTCTAGTAGTCCCTAGGCAACAGGCTCAGCCCAAACTGTCTCTTTCCCTCTAACTTCTCTAGAAAGTATACTTGTAGTTATATCTTTCTCAACTCCTGCTTTCTATACATATAGTTGGTCCTAGAGTAGTTTAGTTGCAAGAAAGAAAAGGTCCTTTGGGCCTTGATCTTCTTCAAAACCAGATAGGCTACTAAATAGTCTAAAAACCTCTTTTACCAAGAAACAGACACTAGAATTTTTCCTTTGCAAACCTAGTCTGTGTCATAACTTGGCAAAATGACTAAGTCATTATTTTTCTTTTCTTTTCTCTAGACTTACTACACAAGGATAGAGCACGAGAAAGTATTATGTGACTAAGCATCACAAGAGTCACAGGGTTATAAGTCACAGTCAGGTGACATCACATGACTAAGTTACATGGGAACCATAGGAAGAAAGTGCACAGACCATGTAGTAGTTGTATAAGTAGTATAGAAAAATTAATGGAAACTCCATCAAGTTCTTCTTGTCAACTCAGACTAGGAGTAGACCTAAGTCATCACAGTCTAAGACCTTACAGTCTGAGTTCAATATACAATTCTATATCCACTTTTTTCTGGTCAATGTAGAAGTGGATATAGTCAATACCTTGGAAGAGATATTCTACTACTAGGGCAACCATACAATAGATGACTATCTGGATAGTTTCCAAATCTTGGTTTTTAATACCAGATATATTAACCCTTGGACCCTAGTAGTCAAATTCTGTTGAGGCTTGCAAACTGGGATCCAGAATCAAGTTATGACCATGCCATTTGGGAGGTCTGATATAGAGTGGCTAGAAGAATAGACCAAGCAAGAGTAACTAACAAAGTCTTTCAATCTACTCACTATATAGCTCTATTAGTCCCTCTGAGGTCTTTTCTACCCTGACTAACCCCACTCCCAGTAGTATGTCTTCCTCCAATGTTCATTCCCTTCTAGTCCTGGCCTCCAAACCTCTACTGCTTCTGCCAACCCCATTGATAGGAGTACCTATAGATGTCAATGCCACTCATAAAGCTTGACCTCCATTCTTCTATGGCTGTTTTTACTATAGAAATGCCAACCATGTGGTTAGGTACTGTTCCCAAAGGCTAAATATTAGGATGCTGTTAGTAGAGCAATATGAGGAGATCATGGAAGACTTTCTCATATTGCAGAACATGCAGGAAGCAGAGGCACAAGAGGAAAAGGGTTTTGTTAAAGATGACCAGTAACAAGTGTACTCCAGTTGCCTATAAATAAGTTCACTGTACTTGAGATAGAAGAAACAGATGATAACAGTGAGTCTATAGACGTACCTCTTCCCTCTATTTATGAGTATAAGTCTATTTCTTGGAGACCCAAATAGAAGAAAAGATTCCTAGTCAGTACTCCATTAGTATATTAGACATATACAGAACATCCCTATACCTCCAAGTCAAAATTGGTACTATAAACACTAGCAAACTCTACTCCATTAAGGTGTTACTAGATAGCAGAGCCACAGAAAGCTTTATAGACTAAAACTTTGTCCACTTGAAGGGCATGAATACCCAGACCATTTCCCATCCCATCTCCATCTTCAACATAAACAGTTCTTTAAGCAAAGCTAGTCAGATCTTGGAAGTAGTTGATGTTATATTACAATGCAAGACCCACTCCAAAAGAATACTCCTAGTAGTTTTAGACTTGGGAAACAGAACATGATCCTGGGATATAACTGGCTCAGGGATTACAATTCCAAGATTGACTGAGAGACTAGAGAAGTCCAGATGTCCTACTACCCTATTTGCTACAAAGAAAGACATGCTTTATGTCAAGAACAGGCTTGAAGAAAGTGTTCAGAGGTCCAAGCCCTATGTATATTGATAGGGAAATGAAATGGCAAGAATGAGTGGAACAGGTCAGAGAGATGAAATCTCTAAGCTATATCACAATTGTATGCAATTGAATAGGTGCTGGGGAGGTAAATCAAAAAATAAAGAGCTTACAAAAGTTAATATAAAGAGAACCAATGAAAACCTAGAAGCTGAAATATTTTTAGTATCTGCTCAGAAGCAAACCCCAGTTGATTGTAGATCTTGAAGGTATGCATTTGTCTCACACTATGATACTACCCTTCTCAAACTGGTCTAGCAGCCTGGCTTGCCATTGATACAGTAGTACTGTCTAGAACTCCCATGTCCTCATATAGGCTCTACTTTAACTGACTATACAGTTGAAACCTACTTCAAAAATGCATAGTAAGTGGTTAAACTTCTAGTTGAGCAAATGCCCAAGTCCTTCTCAAAGTGAGATGTATCCCTCAAGGGAAGTTTTATAGAGTTTTTATAAAGAAAATAAACAGAAAACTTAGTCACTCAAAAATAGTCATGGAGCTCTAAAGTAATAGAGGGAGGAAGATAATGGAAGTAAGTTGTTATTAGACCTCTCTGTGCCCTTAGAGTATATATTAGGATTACAAATCATAGAATCAACAATTAAGAAAAAAAAGAAACATTCCAATGATCCATTATAGTAGAGAGTGGAATGATAAAGCAGGATCTCCTTCTAATCATACTTCTAGTACTTCTTTTCTTTTCTAATCCTCCTATCTGATCCTCTCTTATGTCTATCCATTGAACCTGGTCTTTGAATACTGCTCAAGGAGCCTTAAGGTTAGTACAGATGATCTGCTCTTAAGGCTGGTGTTTTTCTTGATCCTTTTCAGTTCCAACTTCCTCAATTCCTCTATTTTATTCCCCACAGTCTTGACCTTCCTTCTTAGTCCCTAATATTTCTCCCTTCCTAGATCCTCTAATGGCACTGCCCTCAAGAGGATTGCTAAAACCATTTCTAATTATAGATGATATCAAAAATAATTGCTGAGGTCTAAAGGTCACACTAAAGCCTAATCTATCAAATACAATAGCTGCCAAACTATGATATCCTTCTATTAGAGGAGACTAGTTTCTCCAAGATTTGGACAGTCCTTGAGAGCACTTCTAGAAAGGATTTCTAGTTTGTGTCTAGTACAAAATAACTAGACAGGTCCTATGAGACTGGTATAGTAGTAGTCACAGCTGCTATTTTGCTACTCAGATGATGTACACAAGTCAAAAACTGGAGGTCTAGTGGTATATAATTGGTGTCACCTTTGCTGCTTGAGCTAAATTATAGTATAGACTTGTAATAAATATTACTTAAATTGCCTAAAAAGGCTATCTAGCATAATAGTATTAAACTCAGTCTGGCAGATATATCTGGGAGCTCCTGGGTATCTATAATGGAAGTCTGTTACAAGGTTGGATATAGAAACTTTGGAGGTAGGCTCCTAGGAGTTGTATTCATAGCTATATTTCTTTTATTTGATGAGATATTGGAACTATCTCCAATGCTAGTAGCTGTTGAGAATCTTTTCCACTTTCTACTCCTTTTCTCTATTAATGAGTATAGGTAGGGGATGTTCTTCTAGTTTGTGGCCTAGTATTAGATCTTCTGGGATAATGGACAGTTTAACTATATTAAAGACAAGATAAAGCTATCTTACTGAATATAGTAGTTTTAGTTTATAAGCTATAGGTCTGACTTATTGTTCTATGGTAAACAGACCTAACCTTTGGTGAGAGAGCTTCTAAGAGGATTAGGTAGTCTAGATGTCCAATACATTTAGAACTACCTTGTCTCTGGGCTTGAAGACAGGGGCCAGGGTCCTTTGTTGGTTATAATATCTCACTATATCTTCTTGGGCCTTCTATATTGTAGACTTGGCTTCCTCAGTGGTATTTCTTATTCTCTCTATGAACTTGTTGATAGTCTCTAGGCTAGAAGGGCACTGTCGCAGTTCGAAATCCCATATGAGGGGTCCTTCCAGTGTCTAGTAGGAATGGAGACTATTGAGTGAAAGAGTAGACATAGTTGTTGTACTAGAACTCCACCATTGGGAAGAGGTTATACTAGTTGTCCTGTCATTTGTTTACAAAGACATAGAGGTATTGGTCCAGCTCTGGTTGATATGTTCTGTTTGTCTATCTGTTTGAGGGTACCAAGTAGTAAAGGAGGCCAACCTGATTCCAAGAAGCCTATAGAGTTTCCAAGTGAAAAGTGTAATGAACTGCAGATCTCTATCTAAGACTACTTGCCTAGGAAGTCTGTGGAGTTTCCAGATGTGGTGGAGGAACAGCCTGGCTGCTCTTCCATGGTCACTGTTGTATATGTTGGAATGAAGTGTACTCTCTTTGATACTAAGTCTACTACTGTTATTACTGCATTATATCCAGATGACTCAGGGAGTTCCACTACAAAGTTTATACTCAGGGTATCCTACTATATTTCTGGAATAGAAAGAGGATAGAGTTCATTTACCAGAGAGTATCACATAGGCTTTGTTCTCAAGCACAGGTCATATATGCTGATATACTGTTCAATATACTGAGATATCTAAGGCTACCAGTAGTTCCAGAATACAAGTTCTAGAGTTTCTACCAGCTGGGATGTCCTGCAATCTTTTATATCATGGTATAGTGAGATAATACATCTGTGAAGATCTGGGTTCCAGGGAATGTATATTTTGTCTCAGAAGTAGAGTAAACTATTGACATTTGATTACTCCATAGAGTGTACCATTTGGCTTGAGGACTGTTGGAGTTTGTGAGCTGTCTAGACTATAGGTTCTTTCTGGTCTTTGCTGCAGTTGTCTTTGCAGATATTGGAGAGCACGTTTCTTTCTGCTCCCCTCTAGTTCAACATCTTCCAAGGCTTTGAACAGCAAATATCTCTGGATAGAGGAGAATAACATCTTTGTTGTCAGAAGTCCCTGTACTATGGTCTGGTCTCCAAGAGAGTATGTTTGGCTTCTCTATAGAATAGTCTAGGCAGTGGACAAGTGTAAAGTCAAAATAAGCCAAGTAGAAAAGGGACTAGCAGGCTTGATACAAGGTTAAGTTTCTTGGCATCATGAAGTACTCTAAGTTCTTGTAGTCAGTCCATATTTCTACTAGATACTTTGCTCCTTCTAAAAAGTGTCTTTTATTCTCCAGTGCACAAATGATAGCTAATATCTCCTTGTCATAGATCTCATAGTTCTGTTCTACTAAGACAGGACTTGCTATAGAACCGATACAGGGTACTATTTCTTGTCTCTAGGTAGTTATTGGGAGAGGACTGCTCTAGTGGCAAAATCCAAACTATCAGCCTCAATGTGGAAGGGCTCTAAGTTCTAGAGAGACACAAGGACTGGGGCACTAGTGACTGCCATCTTAAGCACTTCAAAGGCTCTATGTTCCTTATTGTTCCAGGACCAGGATATGTTAGACTTTGTAAGATTGAACAGAGGTCAGACTAGTATGGAGAAGTTGCGGATGAACTAGTGGTAAAAGTTGTCAAAACCCCAAGAAGATTTGTATTTATCAGTCTGATTTTCTGGAGTGGGCTATTCTTGGACTCCAGAGACCTTGACAGGATCCATAGATACTTTGTTCTCCAAAATTATCAGACCTAGGTACTTGATCCTCATTTTTCTGGAACTTGTACTTCTCAGAACAGAGGAATAGCTTATACTCAGTGAAAATCTCCAGTACTCTCTAGACAGCCCAAGTGTGCTCCTCTACTATTCTAGTGAAGATGAGAATATTGTCCAAGTACATAACCACAATTCCTTCTACAATTAAATCTTGGAAGATATGTCATTCATCATGGTCTGAAAGGTAGCTAGACTGTTAGTCATCCCAAAGAACATTACTAGAGGCTTGAAGAGTCCATATGTTTTTAGAATATGGTCTTCTACTTATCTCCAGGGTTTGATGTATACATTGTTGAATCTCAGTAGACATCTAGCTTGGTGAAAATACTTGGCTCTGTAGAGCTGGGAGACAAGCTAGGAGATAAGGAGAGTGGGTACTGGTTCTTGACTGTCATAGAGTTCAGAGTGCAATAGTCTTGTACTAGTTGGAGGGAACTGTTCTTCTTTTTGATAAAGAAGACTGGTGTAGCCATAGGTGACTTAGAGGAGTAGATATGACTAGTGTGTAGGTTCTCCTCCAGGAATGTATCTAACTCAGTTTGCTCTATTGGAGATAGAGAGTATATCTTTGATAATTTGGGACTCAGATCCCAGAATCAGCTCAATGGTGGGGTCCCTCTCTACCCAAATTGAGGGTACAGAGCTTTGCTTTCTTCTGTCTAGTTTACTTCTTATATATAGCATAACCTTCTTTGCAGTATAGAGGACAGTATATCATCTCAACCTTACTAGTTCTCCAATCAATCTTTGGATTGTGGCTCTTCAGCCAGTTGTATTCCAAGATCAAATCTTGCTTTCTGAGGCCTAAGATGGCAAAGTAGTATCCTTTCTAAATAGAGGCTATACTCAGAAGGATATCTACTACTTCAGAGATTTTACCAGCTTCATTTGGGGAAGCTATCTATATTGAAAACAAGAATAGGGGCACAAGATTGTTCAGGTGTTAAGTCCCTTGGAGTAGATAAAGTCTTGGTCTATGAAAGCTTCCATGGCTCTGCTGTCTAGAAGAGTCTTTACAGAGTGGAGCTTGCTTGTATCTGTGGTACTCAGTTCTATAGCAAGTTGCAGAGAGGTTCCATGTACATCCAATACACTGGTAGAAAGTCAAATGGGCAATTTCTTTTCTCACTTTGGTCTCTGGGAAAAGAGGGTTGCATTTAGGGGTGGAAGGAGGGGGATGTCTATAGATTCACCATCATCTATATTAGTCTCTACTTTGAGTACAGTGAACCTATTTACTAGTGGCCAGGGCATACTTGTCACTAGTCACTTTTTACAAAATCCTTGTTTTCTCTAATCTTCCCAGGCTTCCACTTTCTTGTATATTATGCATTGCTAAGAGGTCTCCTATGAGTTCCTCTCATTGCTTGGACAACAGCTATCTCATATCAAGCAATAGAAACAGTCCTTAACTAGGTGGTTTGTATCTCTACACTAGTAGCATCTTTGGGGGGAGGGAGTAGAGGTTTTGACCTTCTAGTAGTATCTATGTCATGGAGATACCTATAGAAGGAGGAGGGGATGTTGGCTTTAGAATCAGGGTTAGAGTTAGAGCAACAGCAGAGGGAATTTAAACCACTAAGAGGGAGAGGGCCATAATAGGAGAGTTCTGACTGGAATGGAGAAGTGCTGTACTGAGTCAACTGGAAGGTCTTTGTTGGCAAGACGTGCTTGGTTGATCCTCTGGGCAGCTCAGTACAAGCTTCCAGATCTGTGTCTGAGAAACATCTATAGAATATAGTTGCAATCTAGTTCTGGATACCAATTCTCAGCCCTTGGCAGAACTTGACCATAAGAGTCTAGAGGATCAGTATAGTCTGTGTTGGAGACCAATGACTGGAATGTATCAAGGTAGTTGTTCACTGTCCAAGTTCCCTAGTGATAGGAGAACCCTTCTAGAGTGTTGACTGTATCTACTTCTGTATTCACTAGAAAGAACTGTGCCTTGAACTGAGCCTCAAAGTTAGTCTAGGTTTGGATTGGAAAAAATCCAGTGTCTGTTTCTTGGCAAAACAGATTCTTAGACTACTTTGCCATACAACTACTTTTGAAGAAAATGAGAGCCTACAGGGCCTTCTTCTCTTTACAGCTGAATTGTTCTAGAGCTAGGTGTATATACAGCATGTAGAAGTTCAGGAACGCTTGTCTGGTGTTGCAGTCACCACTGAAGTCTGGAGAGAAGGAGAGCTTGGGGTAGACTTGAGAGTAGAGGTTTGCTAGAGAGGGAGATACCAATACAGTGGGTGGTAGAGAGTTTGCCACTAGAGCCAGAGGTTGAGAGGGAGAGTTTGATACTAGCTACATGAGTTGTTGCAGCTAGACAGTCAAAGTGGAGAGAGTATTGTTAATGTTAGTTTCCAAGTTATTTTGTCTCTCAGTGACTCCATACAGATAATGCTACAGATAGGCCAGAATATCAGCCATACTCTGGAGGGTGTCTGTGTATGACATCTGGCATGGAGTAGAGACATAGAGGGTTGGATGTGGGCAGTAGAGGACGACTGTGTGGAGGCTGTTCACTGCATTCTTCCAAGGCTCTATTCAGGAGATTCTATTCTACTATGAGAGTGACCAGAGTAGAGCTTCTAGGAGAATTCTCAGTTTACAATTACACTCTGGAGTATGTTACAACTCATCTTCCAGGAGAATTCTCAGAGAATAGGATGAGGCTCCTGGAAGGGTACTCTACACTATATATACAAGTCTCTCTAGCTACGGAATGTTCTGAGAATCAGGGTCAGGAATACAGGAGTAGGCAACTAATCAAAGGTTATGTAATTATTATTTAATTAGTGCAGGGTCACTTCAGTGGACTACCACTAGTGTATCAGGAGTGTGATTTAGAGTAGTCCTCTTATCGCTCCTTACCTCTGCTGATTATAGTAAAAGAAGAGAAAGAGTGGGAGGTAGAAGAGATACTCAATAGTCATTAGCACCAGAGAAGGTTCCAGTTTCTAGTCAAGTAGAAAAGATATGACAGGAAGTATAACTCTTGGGAATCCATCTCTGACATATCAGTACCCAACCTGGTAGCAGAGTTCTACTACAAGTATCTAGTAACCCTGAGATATATCCATAGAATAGACTTTGATACTATTTTTTAACCCAGACCCATTGCTTTGAGACACAGCAATCTTAGAGAGAGGGTGAATATAAGAGGACCACACCAAACTCTACTTCTGACACACCAGTAGCAATGAGCTGAAGTAACTCTAACAACTAATTAAATAAGTGTTACTCCAGGATTAATCAGTTATCTATTCCTGAAACTTCTATCTCTGACAGCCAAGACATCCATAACTAAGAAGGCAGTATATATAAAGTAGATCACTTTCTAAAAACCTCATCCTATTCTTTGAGATTTCTCTTGGAAGTGAGTTGTAACATATTCTGGAATGTAATTATATATTGAGGTTTCTCCTGGAGCTGCTCCACTTTAGTTGCCCTTACAATAGAGATGAGTAGAAATGGACAATGGAGAAAAAGTTTGATAATGAAGTTGAGCTAGACAGAGAGAAAGTAAGAAAAATAGTGCTACAGAAATTCCACAAGTAGCTTAAAGTTTTTGAGAAGGCAGAATCTGAAAGGATACCAGTCAGGAAATCTTGGGACCATGCAATAAATTCAAGAGAAGATTTTGTGCCAAGAAAAGAATGAATGTATTTAATATCAAGAGAAGAGAAAGAGAAGGTTAGAGAATTTATGGAGCAACAGTTGAGGAAGAGGTATATTCAACTCTCAAAGTCATCTTAGACTTCACCAGTCTTTGTAGGAAAAAAGGATGAAAAGAAAAGAATAGTATAAGACTATAGATATCTTAATAAAGGGACAGTTAAGGACAATTAACCTTTGTTTTTGATTTTAGACTTGATTAACACCATAGACATGAGAAAGATGTTTACAAAGATAGATTTACAATGGGTGTTAAGACTCTAGACTACAAGGGTGAATATATGCTTTAACCTTGAGTCTATGTCAATACTTGATATCTCTTCACTCTTCTACAAAGGGTTCAGTTAAGGTTTTCAGAAGAGTTATATCAAAAGGATAAATATCAAGGCTTTTAGTCATACTCTACAAGTTAGTCCAAAGACTGGAGAGAATATAGGGTTCCAAGAGAAGTAGGTTTTTAGATAAACCATAGAAAGAGAGAACTTGTTGTTCTCTTCTCTTTCTGGATTGTATTTATCCTAACTAATAACATTACAGAAACTACTATTCTAAGTACTAGTAAGTAACAGTGAGTGACTAGTTGAGTCAGAGTCTATAAATAGGTTAGTCCAAGGTTTTCCCATTTATCCTAAAGTTTATAACTATAATAAGATTTATCCATAATTACCCCAAGGTTTATCCAATATTTCTTCTTTAGTTCTGTTACAAACTTCATTCAGACCATAACTCTGGGAATACCTGACTGATTTCAATGATCTAAGTGGCCACCAAAAGCCCTTAAGAAGACCTTTCAAATGGTACCAAAAACATCTCAAAGTGATCAGTATTCACTGAGTTATCAGCAGATCAGTCAGTGATCACTAAGTCACCACACACTAAATTGCTGATATCTCAGGAACTGCTTGATGTAATCATTTGCTTCAATAACCATTGTAAAGCTCTCTTCAATGTGCTTCTTTCAGCTATAAATAGATCCTAAGGCAATAAGATCCCATGGAGATACAAGGTCCTCAATGTTTGCATATGATACTGATCTTTATCCATAAATTATCATCTATCCTTGAATAGAACAAAGAACTGCTCTAAGACAGTTAGGTTATCTCTATTTCAAGAACAATAGCACTTCTATATGTAGAACAATAGGTAGTGATCATGTGGTAGGCTGTCCTAGTATACAGACCACTACAATTATGTATTTAAGGACTGTATATCTAAGAATAAACCTCAGACTTAACAATATCTTTTGTTGCTTGTTTAACTTTGCTTTTTTAAGCACTTTGATTATCAAATCAACTAATCACAAATCAGTAAGTGGCCATTTGTGATAAGTTCAATATCTATAATTAGTCTGATCAAGTCTAAAGTCCTAACCTTGGTGTATTGATACATCATCTATTATATTATCTTTGTCTCCCTCATCTTTTACCACTATCATTTCTTCTACCATCCACTTGTTATTAGTCTAGGGCTGATAATAGTCATAATCCCAATGTAATTTCATAACAATAGGGGTACAACAATATATGAATAAAAGAGGGAGATAAGAGAAAGGCTGTGTTTATAATGTATTTTGGAGTATACAAATCCACTATGATGTTTTTTGGTCTCACAAATTTGCCAGCAACATTCCAGGCAATGATGAATGACATATTAAGTGTAAGGACTTAGACTGAGATGTCTTAGAGTTACTCCTAGTCTGAGTTGACAAAGAGAACTCGATAGAGTTCTCATTTGATTATGGTATACTACTTATACACCTCCTGTGTTTACTTCTATTTATAAACTCCTGCACATCTCTTTTAGTTGTTCCATCTCGTGTGTCTACCAATTTCCTAATTAAAAGAAAAGAAAAAGAAAAAGAAAATAAATAATAACTTAGCCATTTTTGGCTGTATCATGATATATAGTGTTATGAGAGCCCTAAGAAGAAATGAGTTTCCATGCATTCAAAACACTTAGTTGCAAATATCAAGTCGTACAATGCAGACAAGATATAAATAGCATGGGAGCTTAAGTAATCATATCATGTGACAAGGTCATGTGATTGTAGAACATTCTAGAAGGACATATGACTGTGGACTAGTAGTGTACAGCCACTTGTAAAAGTAGTATAAGTAGGTAGTCCAATCCAACAGAGAACTCCATCGAGTTCTTCCTAAACACTCACCTCGAGTGGTCCTTGAGTCATCAAGACTTAGCGATAACACTCCCCTGTCATTCTCATGCTCAAATACAAATGAGCTGCATTAATAAATACACTCACTTCTACTAAATAAGGAAGGTTTGGCTATCTCTACTCTGGCTCCTCCATTTTGCTACAATAGGGTGGCCACCTGTTGTTGCAGGTTGGCGATTAGGATAAGGAGTTGCTCTTCCCTGGTAGATGGAGCCTGTGGTATGGAGATGGTGGGTTACCCCGTAGGTTGCTGCTGTTGTTGGGACATCCATGATGGTGATGATGATGATGATGATGATGATGATGATGATTTCTCATAAGAGGATGAGCAATCTTCTTTGTCTGCACTTATAGCTAACTACCAGCTAAGAAGGGTAAAATAGTGTTATCTCTAAGAAGAGAATTCCTAAGCTAGACAGACCTTTAGGAGGTTTCCATCATTCCCCTGCATAGACTGATCACAATGGACCAGTAGCATGGAGCTGATAGTGAAGAAGCTAAATATAAGCCCACTCAGTGTAAAGGTCAGGTCTTAGGCAGGAACACGAACTTTGTCCAGGCCATCTACCCACTGTCCCTAACTGATAGTGAAGTTCCCTTTACAGCTAGGGCCTGCTATCCAAGATGCTTATAAGCACTATACTCACTAGCAAGAGAGATAAGAGAGTAAGTAGGTGGTGAGGCCGCTAGGTACAAGGTCACTGTTGGGTATCAAGTTCTTATGTTATCGATAGGTAGTAAATGTTCTTAGTGATCACCCTAGATGGATGTTCAAGAAGAACTCAATGGAGTTCTTCATTGGATTGGACTACTACTTATACTATTCTTATAGTGGCTGTACTACTATTAGTCCATGGTCATATGTTCTTCTAGAATGTTCCATGATCACTTGACCTTGTCACATGATCTGATTACCTAAGTTCCTATGCTGTTTATATCTTAACCCCTTTGTATGATTAAGTGCTCAAATGCATAGGAACCTATTTTCTTTTTGGGGCTCTTATAATAATATACTTTCTTCATCTTCTTTATGAACTCTTCTGTCTTTTCAAACTTCCCTCTTCTTTCTTATCTCAAATCCCATACATGGATCCTGTCTATTGTTTGCCTTAAATAGTAATACTCTTGTACTTGTTTATACCTTATTGTTATATACAAATTCTGCTATTGCTAACCAATCTGGTCACTACTCCTGACAGTGATCAATGAATATTCTCAAGTATTGTTCTAATTTCTAATTTATTCTTTTCATCTGACTACCTGTTTGTGAGTGGTAAGCTGTTGACAATTTGGTATTGATCTCCAATATTTGATTTAACTTCCTCATTATTCCTACTGCAAACTATGCTCCCCTATCTGTTATAATACTTTTTGGTAATCTATGTAATTTCCAGATGTTATCTCAGAACAATCTTGCTACTCTCTCTACCAAAGTCCTTTCTATAGTAGGCACAAAGTGTGCCATTTTTGTCATTCTATCATATACTAACAGGATTGCATTATATTCTTGTGCTAGTGGTAACTTTGTGATAAAGTCTGCTATTATGTGACTTCAGGGTTTTTCTGGTACTATATTAGACATTAATTTTCCTGCTGGTACCTCTGTGCAATTTTTGTTTCTCTGGCATATATCACAAGACTCTACATACTTTTTGACTTGCTTCATTATTCCTGGCTACCAAAAGTTTCTAGTGACCAATTCTGTCATCTTCTACTATCCTTCATGTCCTCCTACTGGTGTATCATAGTATAGCCAGATTACTTCTACCCTCAACTTTTCATCTCGTGGCATATATATCTTCCTATCTCTTAGTATTAGACTATTCTTTTCTCTCCATTCTTCATCTCTTAACATCTTTACCCCTGCTCACTTTATTTCTTCCATTGCCTTTATTACTTTGTCATCTTTTGCTTCTGATTTTCTGATTTTCTCTAGTAAATCTACTTCTTCAATTACAACTTCTATCACTTGTGTTGCTCTCACTTCTAACTACTTCTTTTTTACCAACATTCTATCTTTATTATCTCTTTCTACTCCAATCTGCCAGTCCAGTTATCTACTCAGGCTATTGGCTCATTCTATACTGCTTCCTGGTACATGTTTCAGATGAAAGTCAAACTTTGACAGATACAGAGCCCATTGTACTTGTCTTCTATTTAACTTTTGACTACTCATAAAATATTCAAGATTTTTATGATCATTCCAAATCTCAAATCTGTCCTATGTGCCTTTTAGCAAGTGTCTCCATTCCTCTAGATATCTAATAATTGCCAACATCTTTCTATTATGAGTTTTATAATTCCTTTTTGCCTCAATCAATGATTTTGAAATAAAGGCCACTGGCCTTCACTTCTCATCTCTACACTTCATCAATAACACTCCTTCTGTTGCATACTCTAATACATCTGCTTCTACTCTCATCTCCTTGTTCAAGTCAGGTGCTATCAGTACTAGTCTTGTTATAAACACTCTTTTCAACTCCTTGAATGCCACTTTCTGTTCTTCTTCCCAGTTCTATTTTTCATCTTTTCTGACCAATTTGTGCAACAGTTTGGCTAACTTAGCAAAATCTTCTACAAATTGCCTATAGTAATTTGCTAATCCCAGAAACTTCTGTATTTCTTTGACCATCTTAGATCTAGACTATTCAAGTACTCCTGCCACTTTTTTCTTCTACATCTTAATTCCTTCTACCTTCATTACCAGTCCAAGGAAGTCAATTTTTTTGACTTTTTACACATATTTTTTTGGCTTTATATAAAGGTTATTCTTCTCTATTCTCTCTAACACTTCCTCTACTATCTCTTTGTGCTTCCTTTCATCCTCTGTTCCCACTAGCATGTTATTCATAAATGCTGCTACATCTCTAGTATCAATTAAGTCTCTAATAATATCATTCATCATTATCTGAAAAGTTGCTGGCGAGTTTGTGAGACCAAAAAACATAACTGTGAGTTCATACACTCTTAGATACATAGTAAATATAGCCTTTCATTCATTCTCTTCTTTTATCCATATATTGTTGTACTTCTATCTCAGATCCATTTTTGTGAACACCTTTTTTGTACCCATAGTATTGATCAAGTCTGGAATTAATGGTAATAGATAGTTATCTTTGACTGTTCCTTTGTTTAGGTACCAATAGTCCTGTACTATTCTTTTCTTTCTATCCTTTTTCCCTACAAAGAATACTGGTGAAGTCTGAAGTGACTTTGAGGGTCTAATATACCCTTTTCTCAACTGTTCTTCTATGAATTCTCTTACTTTCTTTTTCTCTTCTTTCAACATTAAGTATGCTTTTTCTTTTCTTGGCACAAAATCTTCTCTTAGATTTATTGCATGGTCCCAAGGTTTTCTCACTAGTATTTTTTCTAACTCTGCCTTTTTAAACACTTTAAGCCACTTGTGAAATCTTTATGGTACCATCTTCCTCACTTTTTCTTTATCTAATTTGACTTTATTATCAAATTTCTCTTCCATCAATACCTTTCATTCATCTTTGTCTGATTTTTCTACTACTCTGATTTTTCTCTCTACTTTCTTTTTTTTTCTATATCTTCTCTCACTACTATCTTTCTTCTATATATTGGTAGACATCTAGTCATTTTGACTTCTTCTGTCTCCTAGTTTATCTCAGAGTTATGCATTTGTAACTATAGTATATCTAGTATAATATTCATTCTCCCCAAATCATATACATCTATTTTTATCCTTTTTACATGGCTTTTATAATACACATTTATCTCTACTTGGTATGTAATAACCCCTCTACTATTGTTTGTTCTATCTACATTTCTGACTATCACTGGTCTATTTAGTTTCTACAGCTTAAACCCATGTTTTGCTGCCATTTTCTTGTTCATAAACATTCCTGTTGTACTACTATCCAAAAGTGCCTTCACTATTATACTCTTATGAATGTCTACTTTTTCTACTTCAATATTCAGCTATATTTCTCTCAACATTTTGAATGTTCTTCTGATATCCCTTTGCTTATCCTCTTTCTTTACTATGCTGTTCCCTCTATGGGGCACACTGCTACTCCTCAATTCTACTATAGCTTCTTTTTCCCTGTTCTATACTCTGGACACAAGATCTTTCTCCTTTCTTGTTCTGATACTTTCTCTTTTATAGCATCTTTTCTTTTACATTCTGCATACTGCACCATTATCATTTCTCCCCTCCTTGCTTCCCTATCTCTTCAATTTCATGCTTCCTGGCAAAGGTCATACTATATATTTTTCACTTGTCTTTCAAGAAGAATGTCACAAACTTCATTTAGACTATAACTTCAGGAATACTTGACTAATTTCAATGGTCTAAATGGCCACCAAAAGCCCTTAAGAAAATCTTTCAAACAGTACCAAAAACATCTTAAAGTAATTAGTATTCACTGAGTTATCAGTAGATCAGTTGGCAATCACCAAGTTACCAGACACTAAATCACTAATATCTTGGGAACCACTTGACATAATTGTTTGCTTCAATGACTATTGTGAAGCTCTCTTCAATACACTTCTTTTGGCTATAAATAGATCCAGAGGCAATAAGATCCCATGGAGATACAAGGTCCTCAATGTTTGTACATAATACTAATCTTTACCTATAGATTATCATTTGTTCTTGAATAGAACAAAGGACTGTCTTAAGACAGTTAGGTTATCTCTATTTCAAGAACAATAGCACTCCTATATGTAGAATAATAGGTAGTGATTATGTGGTAGGCTGTTCTAGTATACAGACCACCACAATCATATATTTAAGGACTGTATGTCTGAGAATAAACCTTAAACTTAACAACATCATTTTCTACTGTCTAAACTTCACTTTTTTGAGCCCTTTGATTATTAAATCAGCAAATCACAAATCAGTAAGTGGCCATTTGTGATAGAGGGGTGCAGACCCATGAAAATCAAGAGCAAGGCTTTCTCTATTACAAATGGCCACTTACTGATTTGTAAGTTGATGATTTAATAATCAAAAGTCTCAAAAAAGTGAAGTTTAGACAGTAGCAAAAGATATTGTTAAGTCTGAGGTTTATTCTCAGACATACAGTCCTTAAATATATGATTGTAGTAGTTTATACACCAAAACAGCCTACCACATAATCACTATCTATTATTTTACATATAGGAGTACTATTGTTCTTAAAATAGAGATAACCTAACCATCTTAGGGCAGTCCTTTGTTTTATTCAAGGACAGATAATAATCTATAGGTAAAGATCAATGCTATGTACAAACATTAAGGACCTTGTATCTTTATGGGATCTTATTGCCTTGGGGTCTATTTACTGTAAGAACTTAGACTATAACATCTTAGAACTACTTTTAGTCCGAGTTGACAAGAAGAACTCAATAGAGTTCTTATTTAATTACTATACACTACTTGTACACATTTTGTATTTACTTCTATTTATAAAGTCCTACATATCTCTTTTGAGTTATTTTTTTTTGTGCATCCATTGATTTCCTAATTAAATAAAACAAAAAGAAAAGAAATATAAATAATGACTTAGCCATTTGGCTATGTTATGACACCATCTCTCTCTCAAGATTTCTCATTCCAAGGATTTTTACAACTTGTATTAGAGATTGCAGATGTTCTCCATTTCATTATTATCTTCTTCTGCCTATTCCTTGATTTCCAAGTTTTTCTGCTCAATTTTCTTCTCCTCTTCCTTTATTATTTCCATTGTTCTTCATCCCCTTGCTCTCTCTCCTTTCCATCTTCTCCAATTTTTTTCCAACCTTGCCCAGTATTTCTCATCATATCTTTTATCTGACTATCCAAATAATTTTCTCACTGTAAACCTTCTTGGTAATTCTTCTCTCTTGAATATTCTCTTTTTCTGTTCTTGTCTTTGAACATCTTCTATGTCTTGCTAATATTCTTTCTCAAATTCCTCAACTGCTTCTTTTGCATTTCCCAAGTTTTCTATTCCTTCCCAAGTATTGGATTCAGCTGTGAACTCTTTCCACCATACTAGATACTTGTCTTTTCCCTTTACCTATTGCTTGTTCAAAATTCTTTCAACCTTCCATTCCTCCTCTCCCTCAATTATAACTGGAGTTGGTTGCTTCTTTCTCTACCCCTCCACTTGCCCTACATATCTTTGTATTCTACTTACATTAACTACCAAGTGTATTTTTACTGTGCTAGGTAGCTTTAATTCTACTACATTTAGTAATATGATTTTCTTTATCTTATAAGGCCCTACAAATCTCTTTGTCAACTTTTCTGTCCTCTTTCCAACCATTTGGTATTTCAGATCCTTAGTGCTTAGTATCACTAAGTCCCCTTCTTTATACTCATTGACTTTTGTTCTCTTTCTATCTATATATCTCTTTATCTCTTTTGTACTTTCCCTAGTGCTGCTTTTCGTTTCTTCCTGGATTTCTTTCATTTTTGTTACAAACTTCTCTGCCCCTTTGTACTTCCTCTTTTTCCTTACTTCAAACCCTATTCTGGAATCTTGTCCATAATTTGCCTTGAAAAGCAATATTTTGGTACTTAAGTATACCTTATTATTATAGGCAAACTCTGCTGTCCCTAACTACTCTGGCTACTGTTCTTATCTATGGTCAATAAACATTCTCAGGTACTATTCTAGTTCCTGATTAACTCTCTCTGTTTGTCCATCTGTCTAAGGGTAGAATACTGTCAACAATTTACTTTCAATCCCCAATATTCTGTTCAACTCCTATATTACTCCTGCTGTGAATTGGGGTCCTCTATCTGAAATGATACTTTCAGGTAACCCATGCAACTTCCATACATTGTCTCTAAACAACCTAGCTAATCCTTCCACTAATGTCTTTTCCATAGTAGGAATAAAATATACTATTTTTGTTAACCTATTGACTACTACTAGAATTGAGTTGTATCCTTGTACTAGTGGCAACTTAGTGATAAAATCTGCTAAAATGTATGCCCAAGGTTTTTCTGGAATTGAGTTTAGTATTAACTTTCCTACTGGTTATTTTGTATGGTTTTTATTTTGCTGGCAAGCATCACACCCTTTCACATATCACTTTACTTCTTTTGTAACTCCTGGCCACCAAAAGTTTCTAGTGACCAACTCTATCATCTTCCGTTGTCCTCCATATCCTTCTACTGGTATATCATAATATAACCAAATAATCTCTACTCTCAGTTTCTTGTGTTTCAGTACATATACCTTTCTTTCTTTATACATAATGCCATCAACTTCTCTCTACTCCTCATCTCTTAACATTTTTATCCCTGCTTGTTTTATTTCTTCTACTGCCTTGATCACCTCATTATCTTTTACTCTTGACTGCTTTACTTTCTCTGGTAAATCTACTTTTTCTACTATTACTTCTACCTTTTCCATCTTTCTGATTTCCAACTATTCTGGCTTTACTAATATTTCATCTTCATTGTCCTTTTTTACTCCTACTTCCCAGTCTGGCCTTCTGCTTAAGCTATCCACCTTTCCCATTTTACTCCCTGGAACATATTTTAGTATAAAGTTGAACCTCAATAGATACAAAGCCCATCTAGCTTGTCTTCTATTTAATTTCTGTGCTTTTATGAAATATTCAAGGTTTTTGTGATCTGTCTAAACTTCAAACTTTGTTGTAGTTTCTTCTAGAAAGTGCTTCCTATCACAAATAGCTACTTACTGATTTGTGAGTTGATGATTTAATAATCAAAAGGTTCAAAAAAGTGAAGTTTAGACAGTAGCAAAAGATGTTATTAAGTCTGAGGTTTATTCTTAGACATACAGTTCTTAAATATATAATTGTGGTAGTCTGTGCACTAGGACAGCCTACCACATGATCACTACCTATTGTTCTACATATAGAAGTGCTATTGTTCTTGAAATAGAGATAACCTAACCATCTTAGAGCAGTTCTTTGTTCTATTCAAGGACAGATGATAATCTATGGGTAAAGATCAGTGTTATGTGCAAACATTGAGGACCTTGTATCTCCATGGGATCTTATTGCCTCTGGATCTATTTATAGCCAAAAGAAGTGTATTGAAGAGAGCTTCACAATAGTCATTGAAGCAAACAATTACGTCAAGTGGTTCCTGAGATATTAGTGATTTAGTATCTGGTAACTTGGTAATCATAGACTGATCTGCTGATAACTTGGTGAATACTGATCACTTTAAGATGTTTTTGGTACCATTTGAAAGGTCTTCTTAAGGGCTTTTGGTGTCCATTTAGATCATTGAAATTGGTCAAGTATTCCTAGAGTTATGGTCTAAATGAAGTTTATGACACCTCTATGCTTCCAAACATCTGACTATGGCTGTTATCTCTTTGTCATGTATTTCATAGTTCCTTTTAGTGTTACTTAAAGATTTTGAGATAAAAGCCACTGGTCTCCACAAGTTGTCTGAGCACTTTATTGAGAGTACTCCTTTAGTTGCATAATTTGAGGTATCTGCTTCTACTCTAAATTTCTTGTCTAAATCTGGGACTGCCAATACTGGTTTTGTTGTGAAGATCCTTTTGAGCTCATCAAATGCTTGTTACTGCTTATCTCCCCATTTCCACTCCATATCTTTTCTCATTAGCACATTTATTGGTCTTGCTACTTGAGCAAAGTCTTTGATAAACCTCCTATAGTAATTTGTAAGGCCTAAGAACTTTCTAACATCTTTTACATTTTTTGGTTCTGGCCAACTCAGTACTCCATCCACTTTCTCCTTTTCTATCTTTATTCCATTGGTCCTATGACAACTCCAAGAAACCCAATCTTTCTCACTTTTTATATACATTTTTCTGGCTTCACATAGAGATCATTCTCCTCCAGCCTTTTCAGTACTTCTTTTACAATTTTATCATATCTTTTCTCTGTTTTGGGTTCTACCAATATGTCATCTACAAATGTAGTGACTTTACCTTTGTTTACCAGGTCCCTCAGGATCTTATCCATTATTGCTTGAAATGTAGCTGGTGAGTTTGTCATCCCAAAGAATATCACAGTTGGTTCAAACAATCCTATGTGTATTATAAGTGCTCCCTTTCACTTATCCCTTCTTTTATCCTTACATTGTTGAAGCCCCACCACAAGTCCATCTTCATAAATATCCTTTTACTCCCCATGTTATCAATTAAGTCTGTTATTAATGGTAACGGGTAGTTGTTCTTTATGGTTTGTTTGTTTAGACTGTAGTAGTCCATAACTATCCTCTTGCTTCTATCCTTTTTGCTCACAAAGAATACCAGTAATGTCTAAGAGGATTTAGATGGTCTAATATACCTCTTCCTCAATTGACCATTCACAAAGCTCTGGACCTCTTTTCTCTTGTTTTTGGATAGAGGGTAGATTCTTCCTTTTTGTAGTTTGAATATCTCCTTGAGATCTATAGCATGATCCCAAATCTTCCTAGTTGGCATCCTTTCTGATTTTACCTTCCCAAATACCTTCTTCTACTTTAAAAACCTTTTATAAACTATTTCCTCAATTTTTCTATAGTCTGCTTCAACCTTTTCCTCTCTTCTCCAGTCTTTCTTATTGTCTATTGCCCATCTTACTACCTTCTCTTCCTCTAGTGTCACTATTCTTTTTTCTTTCTTTATTTTATTCCCTTCTTCCAATTTCATATTTCTTCCAAATAGTGGTGGACACTTCATCATCTTGACTTTTTCTATTTCCCAATTGATTTCTGGGTTGTATGCTTACAACTACGGTATTCCCAATATAATATCTGTTTTTCCCAGATCACACACATCTATCCTTATTCTTTCTATATGACTTTTATAGTACACATTCACCTCTACTTGATAGGTAATAGCTCTTGTACTGTTGTTTGTTCCATCAACATTCCTGACCACTATTGGCTTTTCCAATTTCTGTAGTCCAAATCCATGTCTTGCTACTGTTATGACTTGGCCAAACAACTAAGTCATTATTTATTTTTCTTTTCTTTAAGAAATCAATGGATGTACAAGAGGGAATGACTCAAAAAGAGATATGTAGGACTTTACCAAATGGAAGTAAATACAGAATGTGTATAAGTAGTGTACAGCAAATGAATGAGAACTTTATCAAGTTTTTCTTGTCAACTCAGACTAGAAGGAGATCTAAGACATCACCATCTAAGTTCTTATACCAGAACTCAATTCTCTCATTGGCACTGCTCATCATAGAGCCTTGCTGCCCTTACTCTCTTATCTTCCTCAGTATCTGAGTAATACAACTTAGGATTACTATGATATAGCTGGGCCCTAGGCTTAAGAGGACTTTGTAGTTAGTTAGAGACTATAGGTGGAGGTATGGTACCAAGCTCAGGTATTACTACTAAGATCTGACCTCACAATCGAGTGGGCTGGATAATTACTTGTACTCATTTCATACTATAAACTCCATGCTACAGGTGCATTGTCATCTGTCTACACAGGAGATTAATGCCACATCCTTAAGAAGGTGTTTAGATTAGAGATCCTCTCCTTGGGCGATAGTATAACCATAGCATTAGGGCAGTAGTAAGTAAGGCAGTAGGAGTCTAGCTGGGTGAATATCTCATGCCTCAGTAGATATAATATTAAGTGAGATCATCTCAAAACTCTCTAGGGACATAGCATCATGTCTCTAGAACAATACAACTCTCTTATGAGCGGAATGCTCAACCAACAGCATGCCCTCGCCAAACTAAGGATGGAAATAAAAGGGAAGAGGGAAAGGACACACTAGAGGTGTAAAAGGTTTGGGCACCTGGCCTGTAACTGTAGGAATAGGAAAGAAGAGACAAAGGGAAAACCAATCCCTCAAAATAAATTTGAAGTAATAGCAAGTAGAGTAATGCAGTGTGGAGTGAAGGAAAAAGTAGGAATAAAGAGACAGGAGACAGTAGAAGAGGTAAAATGCTTCAGATGTTGGGGAGAAGGGCACTACAAGTGGAAGTATTCAAATATTAAGGTTGAAAGGAAAAGAAGAAGAGAAGAAGAAGCAACACATATGGCCAGGCCACAAAAGGTGCAGTAGGAGGGGAAGCCAGTGCATCCCAAGTGGGAAAAGGCATAGGAATATTGTAGAATGGAGAATATGCTAGAAGATGTACAGTTGTTGGAATTAGGGTGGATGACAGAGGAGGTTATAGTGACCTACGTAGAGTGTAGATGGTATAGAAAGAAAGGGACATACAGGAAAAACAACAGAGGACAAAAGTTCTCAGAGAAAGAAAGTTAGAAGAAGCTAAGTAGTGTGGATACCCAAGATAGGAAAAAGAGAAGAAAAGAAAGTGTGCCCTATAGAGCAAAAAATACAGCAAAATGACATGCCAATGGAAGGTACAGTAAGAAGGGGAGGTGAACAGAAAGAAGTTAGGAGGATATTCAAAATGCTAAGAGAAATATGGATGAACATTGGGATAGAAAAGGTGGATATGCACAAGGGTATAACAGTGAAAGCACTCTTGGACAGTGGCACAACAGGAATATTTATGGACCAGAGAATGGCAGCAAAACACGGATTGAGGCTGCAAAAATTAAAGAGGCTGATAACAGTCAGAAACGTTGATGGGACCAACAACAGTGCAAAAGCTATCACTTATTAGGTAGAAGTGAATATGTACTACAAGGGTTATGTAGAGAGAATGAGAATAGATGTATGCAACCTAGGGAAAATGGATATTATATTGGGAATGCCATGGCTACAAGTACACAACCCAGAAATCAACTGGGAAATGGGAGAAGTAAAGATGATGAGATGTCTGCTGCTGTGTAGAAGGAACATAAAGCTGAAAGAAGAAAAGAAAGCAAGAAGAATAAAAAGAGTGGTAACAACAGAAGAAGAGAAAATTGTAAGATGGGCCATAAATGAAAAGGAAGACTGGAGAAGGGAGGAGGAAGTCAAAGCAGACCATAGGAAAATTGAGGGGATGGTACTACAAAAATTCTTAAAGTGGAAAAAAGTATTTGGAAAAGTGGAGTCCAAAAGGATGCCAACAAGGAAAATTTGGGATCATGCTATAGATCTCAAAGAAACATTCAAACCCAAGAAAGGAAGAATCTACTCTTTATCTAAAAATGAAAGGGAAGAGGTTCAGAACTTCATAGAAGACTAACTAAGGAAGGGGTACATTAGACCATCTAAATTCCCTCAGACATCACCAGTTTTCTTTGTGAGCAAAAAGGATGGGAGTAAGAGAATAGTAATAGACTACCAAAGTCTAAACAATCAAACAGTGAAGAACAACTACCCACTGCCATTGATTACAGACTTAATAGATAATATGGAAAGTAAAAGAATATTCACCAAAATGGACTTATGGTGGGGTTTCAATAATGTGAGGATAAAAGAAGGAGATGAGTGGAAGAAGTGTTCACAATATATATAGGATCCTTTGAACTAACAGTTATGTTTTTCGGAATAACAAACTCACCAGCTACATTCCAGGCAATGATGAATGAGATCTGTAGGATATAATCAATGAAGGAAACATAGCAGCATTTGTGGACAATGTGTTGGTAGAAACGGAAATAGAAGAGGGACATAATAAGATAGTAGAGGAGGTGTTGAAATGGTTAGAAGAGAACAACTTATATGTCAAACCAGAAAAGTGTATATGGAAGGTGAGAAAGGTCAGATTTCTAGGGGTTATTATAGGATCCAATGGAATAGAAATGGAGAAGGAAAAGATGGATGGAGTATTAAGTTGACCAGAGCTAAGGAACATGAAAGACATCAGAAAGTTTTTGGGTCTTGCAAACTACTATAGGAGGTTTATCAAGGACTTTGCTTGGGTAGCAAGGCCCAATGAACATACTAACTAGGAAGAATGTAAAGTGGCAGTGGGGGAGCAAGCAGCAACAAGCATTCAACGAGCTCAAAAGGATTTTCACAACTAGACCAGCATTAGTAGCCCTAGATTTGAACAAAGAATTTAGGGTAGAAGCAGATGCTTCAAACTATGCAACTGGAAAAGTACTCTCAATAAAGTACTCAGACGACCTGTGGAGACTAGTAGCCTTCATCTCAAAATCTCTAAGTGACACAGAAAGGAACTATAAGATACATGATAAGGAAATGTTAGCTGTAGTTAGGTGCTTGGAAGCATGGAGGCACTTTCTGGAAGGGACTATGACCAAGTTTAAGGTTTGAATAGATTACAAAAACCTCAAATACTTCATGAAGGCACAAAAGTTGAATAGAAGACAAGCTAGATAGGCCCTATATGTTATCGCTAAGTCTTGACGACTCAAGGACCACTCGAGGTGAGTGTTTAGGAAGAACTCGATGGAGTTCTCTGTTGGATTGGACTACCTACTTATACTACTTTTACAAGTGGCTGTACACTACTAGTCCACAGTCATATGTCCTTCTAGAATGTTCTACAATCACATGACCTTGTCACATGATATGATTACTTAAGCTCCCATGCTATTTATATCTTGTCTGCATTGTACGACTTGATATTTGCAACTAAGTGTTTTGAATGCATGGAAACTCATTCCTTCTTAGGGCTCTCATAACAGGGAGCCAGAAGCAACAAGGATGGTCTAGGTGCTGTCCTACATGTAGGGAGGGGTAGCAGAGGCATGGAAGAACAATCTGTTGGATGAATTATCAAAAGGAGAGTCAGAAGTAGAAACTGTGAAAGAGCTATTCCAAAAGATGAGGAATGAGTTTGAAGAGACAAGGGAGGAAGAAAAAAAGATAGAGCAGCTGAGAACGATTGAACAAGGGAGGAGAACTTGTGACGAATACGTCTAGGAATTTAGAAAGGTGGCTAGAGGAAGCAGCTACAAGGGATAACCTCTCATTGAAGAGTTCAAAAGGGAGCTAAGTGGAATACTGAAAAGAAAACTAGCAGAGGCAGAAACTTCTCCTAGTATGATAGAAGAATGGTAGGAAAAGGCAGTGAGATTAGATAGGAATCAGAGATAGAGCAGAGCAGAGGAAAGGATACTGGGGAAGAACACGGTGTGTCCACAGAGAAATATGCAGCCAAGAGGGGGCTTGGGAGGAGGATCTTATGGAGAAAAAGGGGAACAGATTACATGGAGGCCAGGAGGCCAGAATAGAGAAGGATACTAGAATAGAAGTCAACTGGGGCTAGGAAGAGACCCCAATGCAATGGATATAGATAAAGGAAGAGGAGAGGATAGAACGTGTTTTGTGTGTGGAAAATAGGGACATATGGTCAAAAATTGTTGGGAAAGACATAAAGGGAGGGTAGTGGAAACGCTGCAGGAGTCGGCAAAAGAAAGTGGAGGACAGTAAGCTCTTGGCTGGCCTTCAATAATTTGTACAGTATATTGCGCCCAGAAAAGCTGGGCAATAAATTAAAATTCACTAATACAGCTGAGAGAGTGAGAGATATGTGCGGTACACTCTAGGCTGCTAAGAGAAGTCTGGATGAAGGTAGGGACTAGAAAAGTTGGAAAAGCCATAAAGGGGTAGCAGTAAGAGCACTGCTAGATAGCGGGGCAACAGGTCTATTTATGGATATGACCTTTGCCAGAGAAAAGGGGTTTAAAATGGAGAAGTTAAAAGAAATCCTCTGTTAGTTAGAAATGTGGATGGAACAGTAAATGCAGGAGAGCTATAACACACCAGGTAGAATGCAATATGTTTTTCAAAGAACATGTGGAAAGGGCAAGGATGGATGTATGTAATTTAGGAAAAACAGAGGTGATACTGGGAATGCTGTAGCTAGCAGCCCATAACCCAGAAATAGATTGGGAAAAAGGGAAAGTAAAAATGACATGTTGTCTGCCTATATGTGGAAAGAGAAAGCAAGAAGGAAGAAAGAAGGAAGTAAAGAAAGTGGAGAAGAACGAGGATAAAGAAACATTAAAGAAGATTGGTGCCTAAAAGGTTTTAGAAGTGGAAGAAGGTATTCAGAAAAAAGAAGTTGGAAAGAATGCCAGTGCAAAAGACCTGGGACCATGCCATAGAGTTGAAAGAAGGATTACACTGAAAAAGGAAAAGGTGTACTCATTATCGAGGGAAGAAAGAGAAGAAGTCAAGCATTTGTGGAGAATCAGTTGAGGAAAGGATACATCTGACCTTCCAAGTCACCCCAAATATTACTAGTACACTTTGTGGCAAAAAAGGATGGCACACAAAGAATGGTGCAGGACTATCAACACATAAACCAGTAGACAATAAAGAATGGGTATCCTTTACCCCTCATCATAGACATACTGAGATAGAGTAGGAAAGAGGAAGGTGTTTATGAAGCTGGACCTGAGGTGGGAATACAATAACATCAGGATCAAAGAGGGAATGAATGGAAGGCAGCATTTACAATGCATATTGGAGCTTATGAGCCCACAGTCATGTATTTTGGATTAACGAACTCCCCTACTACCTTCTAGACAATGATGAATGACCTGTTCAGAGATCTCAAACCAAGAAAATATGGCAACATTCATCGATGATATCCTGGTAGCCACAGACACCGAAGAAGAACATGACGAGTTAGTAGAAGAGGTACTAAAAAGGTTGGAAGAGAATGACCTATTTGTGAAACCAGAAAAGTGTAAATGGAAAGTAAAAGAGATAGAATTTCTGGGAGTAGTAATTGGTCCAAGGGGAGTGGAAATGCAGAAGGAAAAGGTGAAGGGAGTACTGAACTGGTCAGCACCCAAAAATGTCAAAGAAGTACAAAAGTTCTTAGGTCTTGCCAACTATTACAGGAGGTTTATAAAAAAACTTTGCTAGGATAGCAGCACCGCTACATATGCTGGTCAGGAAAGAGCAGAAATGGAAATGGGAAAAGGAACAGGAGGAGGCATTTGAAAGACTTAAGGTGGTATTCACCACAGAACCCATTCTAGTAATCCTAGATATCAATAGGGAAATGAGAGTAGAAGCAGATACCTCAGACTATACAACAGGGGGAGTGTTGTTGACAAAGTGTGAGGACAGGAAGTGGAGACCGGTGGCCTTCATCTCTAAATCATTGAACACCATAGAGCAAAATTACAAAATTTACAATAAGAAGATGCTGGTAGTTATTAGGTGCCTAGAAGCATAGAGGCACTATCTAGAGGGAGTGAAACTCGAATTTGAAATCTGGACAGACCATAAGAATCTCCAGTATTTTATGACGAGCCAAAAATTAAACCATAAACAAGCAAGATGGGTCCTATACCTATCACAATTTAATTTTGCACTAAAACATGTTCCAGGGAAGAGCATAGGGAAGGCAGACAGATTAAGCAGGAGACCAGACTGGCAGGAGAGAGTGGAAAAGGACAACAAGGATCAGAAATTGATAAAACCAGAATGGATTAGGAGAGCAGAAATGATAATAGAGGAAGAGAATCTAAAGGAAAGAATCAAAAAGGCACAGGAAGGGGATAAAAAGGTAGTAAACGCAGTAGAAGAGTTGAAGAGGGCAGGAATAAAAACATTGAAAGATGAAGAATGGAAAATAAAAGATGGGATAGTAATGAAGGAAGGAAAAATATATGTGCCAGAGGGAGAACTCAGGGGGAAGATAATACAATTGTACCATGACACCCTAGTAGGAGGGTATAGAGGGAGATGGAAGATAACAGAGTTGGTTACCAGAAATTACTGGTGGCTAGGAATAACAAAAGAGGTGGGAAGATATGTAGATGAATGCGATGCATGCTAAAGATACAAGAATTGAAGCAAAGCACCAGTAGGAAAGCTGATATCCAATGCAATTCCAGAAAAACCATGGAGCCATATCTCAGCAGACTTCATTATCAAACTGCCATTAGCCCAGGGATATGATGCTATCTTAGTAGTATGCGACCACTTTAGCAAAATAGTGTATTTCATAGTGGCAATAGAGAAAATATCAGTAGAGGGACTTGCAAAACTGTTTTAAGATCATGTATGGAAGTTGCATGGACTTCCAGAAAGCATCATACTGGATAGAGGAGTGCAGTTTGTGGCAGGAATGATGAGGGAATTAAATAACTTGTTGGGAATCCAGACAAAACTCTCAACAGCTTATCACCCTCAAACAAATGGGCAGATAGAAAGGATAAACCAGGAGTTAGAGCAATATCTGAGGGTCTTTATCAACCATAGACAAGAGCAGTGGCCAGATTGGTTAGGAACAGCAGAATTTGGGTACAATAACAAAATTCATACAGCAACAAAAATATCACCATTCAAAACAAACTATGGTCAAGATCCAAGGATGGGATTTGAGGGGAGAAGAAAGGAGAAGTATGAAGCAGCGGGAAGATTTGTGGAAAGGATGAAAAAAATCCAGGAGAAAGCAAAAGCAGTGCTAGGAAAAGTGCAGGAGGAAATGAAGAAATTTGCAAACAGAAGGTGAAGGGAGGAAGAAGAATACAAAGTAGGAGACTTAGTACTGCTAAGTACAATGGACTTAAAATGGCAGATGAAAGGGAGAAGAACAGAGAAGTTAACAGAGCATTTTTTGGGCCTTTACAAAGTCAAGGGAATTGTTTCTAGTAACACAATAGAGTTAGAACTACCTAAATCTATTAAAATATACCCTATAGTTAATGTAAGTAAAGTACAACTCTATAAACTGCAGGTAGAGGGATAGAAGAAGATACCACCAAAATGGGTCATTATTGAAGGGGAGGAGGAATTCAAGGTAGAAAAAATCTTAAACAAAAGAATGGTTAGGAGAAAGGAAAAGTTTCTGGTGAGGTGGAAGGGGTATACAGTAGAAGAAGATACTTGGGAGAATAGAGAAAACTTGGAGAACGTGAAAGAGCTGGTAGAAGAGTTCAAGAGGATATATGGAGAGGAGGTTAAGGAACTAAGGCAAGAGGAGCTAGAAGAAGAGGAGAAGGAATTCAGTTGGGAATTATCTAGGGAGTTTATGGTAAAATTGTTATATGGTTGGGGAAAAAGGAAATACAAAAAAGAAAGGGAAAAGAGATGGGACGAGAACTGGAGTCAATGGAAAAATTCCTCAGGATGAGGAAACTTGAAGGAGGGGCCATGTTATGAGAGCCCCAAAAAGAAAATAGGTTCCTGTGCATTTGAGCACTCAATCATACAAAGGGGTTAAGATATAAACAGCATGGAAACTTAGGTAATCAGATCACATGACAAGGTCAAGTGATCATGGAACATTCTGGAAGAACATGTAACTGTGGACTAATAGTAGTATAGCCACTGTAAGAATAGTATAAGTAGTAGTCCAATCCAATGAAGAACCCTATCAAATGCTTCTTGAACATCCATTTAGGGTGATCACTAAGAACATTCATTATCTATTGATAATATATATGAAGAAGCAGAGACAGTACTGAGAAAGAGCCAAGAAAAAATAAAAAAATATGCTGATAGAAAAAGAAATGAGCCAGAGGAGTACAAAGTGGGCAACTAGATGCTCTTGAGCGCAAAAGATCTTAAATTCCAAATGTAGGGAAGATGTTCAGAAAAATTGACGAAGCAATTTGTGGGTCTTTATAAAGTAAAGAGGATCATATTAACAAATGCAATTAAACTAGAACTACCAAGTACAATAAAAATACATCTAGTAGTAAACATCAGTAGAGTACATATGTACAGAGATTAAATAGAAAGCCAAAGGAAAAAATGATCTCTCTCAGTGGTAATCAAAAAAGAAAAAGAATATGAGATGGAAAAAATACTATAAAAAGAAGTCTAGAGGAAAAAACAGGTATTTGGTATAATAGAAGGGGTATACAGCAGAAAAGATACTTAGGAACCAAGGGAGAATTTGGAGAATGCAAGAGACCTGGTGGAAAAGTTTGAAGAAGAATATAGAGAAGAGTTAAGATGAACAAGGAAAGAAGATCATAAAGAGTTTTATAGAGGAGAATTACTAGAAAGGTATATGGCAAAAACATTGTATAGATGGGACAATAAGAGGTTTGATTAGGAATATTAGGGGTGATTGGAAAGAAATTGGAGATGTTGGAAAGAAGAACAACAAAAAGAAAGAAAGATATTAAAAATAATCTAGGAGAAAGAAGAACAAGAACAAGAAATGGTAGGACCAAGATGTTATATACCAAATTTTCAGTTATAATTAGTATTATTTATTTATTTATTTTCTTTCCTTATTATTATTTATCTCCTACTTAATTTAGAGTAGGAGTATTATATCTTAGACTAGAAGAAGTATTGCATTTCAGACTGGCTCTCCCCTATTCCAGCTAGGGTATATATACAGGGCAGATATATGGTAGCCATCTAGTCTACAGATTAACATCTCTTTACCCTTTGTTCATATTCTTCTCTTTTATATATATATATTCCTTAAACTTGGACTTTGGACTTCTGTTCAATATCTAATAACATCTTCTTATCTCTGAAATTAATGATCACCTGCAATAGGAGATTAGAGTGCAATACATATGTTGAAGCCAAGATTGTCTCTCTTCATCATTTCTGAACTCCTACTCCTCGACACATATATCTTGGAGTATAAGTATATTCTTTTTCTATCTTAGCTAATACTCCTTTTCCATGATATATACTATCTTGGAGTTATTATATTAGCTAATTATTACTCTGATTCTTTCTTCCTAACACAAGAATAGAAAAGTAGAACAAAAAAGACAAAATAGGCAACCTACAGGACCTATACAATAAACTATGAAGTCTTTAGGATAAGGACCTTTAAGAGAGGGATACTATTATAAGTTACCTCAACTATAACCAAAGAATATCTATTTATAGAATGATGGACAAGAGAATCAAACTGGCAGCCTCTTGGCTAGTTGTAGAATACTATCATACCATCAATGTAAATGAGAGCAAATAGTATACTTGTATAAGTAGCTAGCACAATTGATCAAGAACTCCATTGAGTTCTCTTTGTAACTCTCAAAGACTTAGTGTAAGAGGATAGTACAATCCCTAACTACTCTAGTATTAGTAAAGAGAGCAGACTTAGAGTCAGAACAATAAATAGCCCAGAATTTCCAATCAATGTTGGGGTAAGGTATTCTACTGTATATTCACTAGTATATATATTTATACTAGGTAGTCTGTGTACATTGCCAGGCAATCACATGACTTACACATTAATAACTACATTACCTTATAAGGCTACCTAGTACTGATAGAAGATACAAACCAAGGAAGAAGAGATATAGGTGTCATAACTTGGCAAAATGACTAAGTCATTATTTTTCTTTTCTTTTCCTTTCTTTTTCTGGACTTACAACACAAGGATGGAGCATGAGAAAGTATCACGTGACTAAGCATCACAAGAGTCACAGGGTTATGAGTCACAGTCAGGTGACGGCACATGACTAAGTCATATGGGAACCATAGGAAGAAAGTGCACAGACCATATAGTAGTTGTATAAGTAGTGTAGGAAAATTAATGGGAACTCTATCGAGTTCTCCTTGTCAACTCAGACTAGGAGTAGACCTAAGTCATTACAGTCTAAGGTCTTACACAGATACTAAATCACTGATATCTTGGGAACTGCTTAACATAATCATTTGCTTCAATAACCATCATAAAGCTCTCTTCAATGCACTTCTTTCAGCTATAAATAGAACCAGAGGCAATAAGATTCCATGGAGATACAAGGTCCTCAATGTTTGTATATAACACTGATCTTTACCCATAGATTATTATCTGTCCTTGAATAGAACAAAGGACTGCCCTAAGACAGTTAGGTTATCTCTATTTCAAAAACAATAGCACTCCTATATGTAGAACAATAGGTAGTGATCATATGGTAGGTAATCCTGGTGCACAGACCACCACAATTATGTATTTAAGAACTGTATATCTAAGGATAAATCTCAGACTTAACAACATCTTTTGCTACTTGTCTAACTTCACTTTTTTAAGCACTTTGATTATTAAATCATCAACTCACAAATCAGTAAGTGGCCATTTGTGATACTAGGACTGTAGGGGCTTGTAATACAGCAAAATAAATTGTGTACAGGGGAAGATGAGAAGAAGTAAAAAAGACTTAATAGAAGTATAACTACATTTCCATTTATATATGAAAATATCTGAAGCAGTGCTCTGGCAAATGGAGTTTCCAAGGCAACTTGATGTTACTCTATGACAATAATATAATCCTGCAATAGCTTGGCCACAACTCTGTATTATATAAGGGCGACTGCAGTGGAGTGGACTCCAGGAGAATCCCTAGATAGTATTGAAGAAATGTAACTCAGACATCTCAAGTAGACAAATTATATTAATCACCTGAAAAAATGTAACTACAAGTATTAATGAGCAAACAAAGACACTTTGAGAAACAATGCCCTTACCTTAGATATCTTGAGTAGACAAATGAGGTGTAACAATAGTTTATCTACATATATATACCAATCAGGTGTAGTTGGGTGAGTGTATTATAATAGAATGATGAAATAAGATAGGAATGTATCAGAAGAAATAAGAGGTTAGACTGTATTTGTCACAAACTTCATTCGGACCATAACTCCAGGAATACTTGACTGATTTCGACAATATAAATGGCCACCAAAAGCCCTTGAAAAGACCTTTCAAATGGTACCAAAAACGTCTCAAAGCAATCAGTATTCACTGAGTTATTAGCAGATCAGTCTGTGATCACCAAGTCACCAGACACTAAATTGCCAATATCTTTGGAACTGCTTAACATAATCATTTGCTTCAATAACCATCATAAAGCTCTCTTCAATGCACTTCTTTCAGCTATAAATAGAACCAGAGGCAATAAGATCCCATGGAGATACAAGGTCCTCAATATTTGCACATAATACTAATCTTTACTCATAGATTATCATCTATCCTTGAATAGAACAAAGGACTGCCCTAAAATAGTTAGGTTATCTCTATTCCAAGAACAATAGCACTCCTATATGTAGAACAATAGGTAGTGATCATGTGGTAGGCTGTTCTGGTGTACAGACTACTACAATCATGTATTTAAGAACTGTATGTCTGAGGATAAACCTCAAACTTAACAACATCTTTTGCTACTTGTCTAACTTTGCTTTTTTGAACACTTTGATTATCAAATCAAGCAATCACAAATCAGTAAGTGGCCATTTGTGATAGTATTTCAACACTCCTCCAGGTTTAACCTATCCATTCAAACCAAGTAGCTCAATAAAGCTAGTATAAAGTATGGGTGTAAGGGCTTTCATAAAGATATCTGCAATGTTGCCTCCACTTGCAACTTGCTCAATATTGACTTTATTATATTAAACAAATTTTTGAAGTTGGTGATACTCAACTCGAATGTGCTTTATTTTTACTACCCCTTTATCACTTCTTGTAATATTGATGGATGGTTTATTGTCACTATAGACTGTAATCAGTTGTTTAAACTAAATGCCAATTGCTTTGAACCACTCTGTTATCTATAGAACCTGTTGAACAGCTTGGTTCAAACCTGTATATTCAGCTGCTATAGTTTATTGAGCTATAGTTGGTTGATGCTTTGAAGTCCAGGAAACAGGGCCTCTTGCTAGTATAAAGATATATCCATTTGTTAAATGGTCTGTGTCTAGACATTTTGTATGATCAGCATCAGAAAAGGCAAATGAAGAGATGTCAGGATATATTAGTGACCTATGATTGGCTTTTGTATTGATGAGTTATTGGGGATGTTTCAAATTAACATAACCAACTGGAAAAGTATTCTTTAAAGAGCTTCAGTAAGTGATATGATAGTGAGTTGTTCTATGAACATATGCAAAAACATGAGTAAGAGCTTTCCAATACTATAGGCCAGAAGCAGATTGATATCTAGCTAGAACTGAAATAACATAGGCAAGATCTAGTTGTATACAAAGTTGTAACTATTGTAGTGATCCCAGAGCTTCTCAATAGGGTTTATTGTGCATATATTGGTGATTTGCTTCAGTTTTAGATGAATTGTCATCAGAAATATTTATACCTGGTAGAAAGAGTGTTTTCTTTGGATTACAATCTTCTATTCCAAACCAGTTCAAGGTTTTTTATATGAAAATCTCTTGGAACAGGTGCACATTTCTAGTACTATCATCTCTTGTTATTTGTATTCCAAGAATTACCCTTCTCTCTTCCTGGTCTTCAATCTGTTTAATCTTATATATCTCCCCTAGTTCTTTCTGTACCTTTTGTTCTTCTTTATTTAATGAGAATAGTCTAATAATATTATTGGTATATGTCTCTGTTATTGTCCATTTTTCATTTCTCTTCTGAAATCTGACACATGGATCAGCTCTAGATTATGTATAACCTAGTGCCTTATATGATCTATCTAGTTCATGTTCCTAGTTGCATGTCCCTTGCATTATCCCATAAATTATACAATCCAATGCCCATACTATGTTCTTTCCTTTCTCAAAGCCTGGTGGTTGCTCCATGTACATCTCAAATCCATTTTTGCTATTTAAATAGGCAGCAACAAAGTCTGCCTACCATGTCTTTTATTGTTGAATTGCTGAAATTGCAGCAATTATCCAAACTGATTCTAATCTTGCCACTGATGCATATATACTTTTATAATCTTCACTATAGATCTGAGTAAAGCTCTTTGCTACCAAGCAAGCCTTTTGTTTTACTATATTTCTGTCTGGTCCATATTTAAAAGCAAAAACCCATCTTGATTCAATAATATTTTTCCTAGGTAGATGTTTGACCAGTTAAAATACTCCTCATTTTCTTATGACTTCTAACTCCATTTTCATTAGTTCTACTCATGCATTATCTTTCATTACCTCCTTATAAGACCTTGGAATATGTTCATCAATTGATGAAGCCATCATAATAATATAGTCTTTATTGTTATCTGCTGTCTTGTACACAAAAGTTAAGGCTAATAGTGCATAAGGTAGATGTTCTGCCTATGCTTCATCTCTTTTCCTTACTAAGTTTTCTCTCTATTCAAACTCTTTTGATTGTAATAATGCTTCTAATGGTTTTGATGTCCATTCAGTTCATTGTGGTTTCTAATTCTTGGTTTGTGTAGTAATAGTAGTAGTATTCATTTGCTTGTGTATTTGTTACCTTATTAGATGCTCTATATGAATCCTTGATGTGATTGTAGGTTGTTTCTGAATTTGACTATTTTCCTTATCTATTGAAGATATTGGTACTATATGGACTGATAGATCATTGAATCTTAGGATAAAAGGTGATTCATTAGGAGATAGTACTGGAATGGATTTCTTATTTGTTGTGTGACCAGTTCCTTCTTTAAAACATATGTCTCTGCTTTTTATGATATTGCTTGTCATCCTATTAAGTAACTTATATGCACCCTTGCCATAGTATCTAATCAGAGTATACTTTATGGATGTAGGGTGAAATTTTGAAGTCTGTTTTTCCATAAGAACCTTTGCATATGCATTACAGCTAAAAGAATATAGATATGATATATCTTGTCTTTTCCTAGTCCATAATTCAGCAGGGATTTTACTAGGGTGATGTTGGGTTGGTACTAGGTTGTAGATAAATACAGAAGTGGCAGCTGCATTGGCCCAAAGAGAAGGTGGTAGTTCTGAGTCATTGAGGAGTGTTCATATATCATCAAGAACTGTTTAATGGGTCCTTTCTGGAATACCATTTCCTGTATGGTCATATGGTACAGTTCCTAGATCTACCATGATTCCTTCATTCTTGTACCAAGCCTCCATTATACTATTTAGAAACTCCTTTCCATTGTTAAAACATAGTCACTTCAATCTTTTTCCTGTTTGTTACTCCCCTTCTGTCTGATATTCTTTTATACATCTTATTACCCCTTCAGTATTCTTTGTTGCAAGAAAATATACCTTTTGGAAGCTTGTAGCATTATCTGTTAATATCATTATATACAATACTCCTCCTGCTGATTTGACTGTTGAAGGTCCCCATAAGTCTATATAGACAAGTGCAAGTAGTTCTGTCTCTGGTTTGACATTTGTATCATGTGGGCATGTACTTCTCTTTCCCATGATACAATCTTCACAAGTAACCTTTGTCTCTTCATTTGGTATTAGTTTTACTTCTAGTCCATCTAATAATTCTTTTTGTAGTGCTTCCTCAATCTTCCCACTTTCAACATGATCAAAATGCCAATACTATTGATATAAGAATACTGGTTTATCCAAAGATTTTGCCACTGACACTTGTGAGCTCATTATTTTGTCTAGTTAGTACATTTTTCTTAGCCAGGGTATGACTAAGAGAGTTATGCCATACTTATTTGTGATAATTGCTTGTCCATCCTTGGTATTGGTTATATATTCTTTTTCATCAAGGTGATTGATAGAGACAAGATTGGTATCAAACTTGGGTGTATATAGGATATCATGAAAGATAACTGTTACTGTTTGTCCATTTGGGAGTGAGAAAGTTTTTCTGACTATGTCTTTTCCAATGATACAAAACTTGCTATTTTTCATGGCTGCTTGGCCATATTGTAGAATAGAAAATATAGTATAGGTGGAGAAATCAATGTCATTGGCAAAACAGTGGTTATTAGCACCAGAGTCAAGATAGATGAGTGTGGTAGGGTGATTTCTATTCATAGCTAGAGTTCTAACTTCTTCCTCAGATATTTCTATTATCTCTGTTCATGTTATCATCCCATTATATATTCCCATTATTTTGAGACCTTCATTTGCATTTGTAGTATTGATAGCCCTGGCATTTGCTAGAGATTGTGAATTGGTTGTATTACTAGATTAATGAAAAGTTTGATAGCTAGCTTGTTTTATCTTTTCAAAATGAGGTAGAAACTGTTCTTTATTTCTTTCACCTGGCCAATAACAATTACTGAAAACATGTGTTGTAGAGGCACAACATTTTGGGTTTGTGCATTGGGGTTAGGCTGCTGTTGAGACAAGTGCCTATATTATATAGTTTGTACCAGAGACTAGGATTTTGGGGTTGTTACGAGTCATATGCATATATAAATGTTATAAATCTGCTATTGTACTATTTATATTTTTCTTCGATATAAGGAGCACTCTAACATTGTTGTCCTATGACTGTGGAAGAGATTCAAGGACCATATAACAGAATTTAGCATTACTAATCTTTACTCCTATTGCATTTGCTTTTATCTAGTTTGTTCTAAAATCTTTAATGTGTACTTCAAAATCACCATCTTCAGCAAATTTGATGTTAAGAGTACAACATGATCTAATAATAGCCATTTCATCTACAATATTATATGAGTTTTTGAGATGGGTCTATATTTCTGTAGCTAAGTATCATAATATAGCCAAAATGGCTAAGTTATTATTTATATTTCTTTTCTTTTTCTTTTTATTTAATTAAATAGTTCTATTGTGGGCTATACATGCAGAGGAGTAACACTACATCCTTAGAAAGGTATTTAGATTAGGGATCCTCTCCTTGAGGTAATAGTATAACCATATTACTAGGACAGTAGTAAGTAGGGCAGTTGTTAGCAATGAACAGTGAATGTCCTTAGTGATCACCCTAGGTGAATGTTCAAGAAGAACTTGATGGAGTTCTTTCTTGGATTGGACTACTACTTATACTACTTTTACAGTGGCTGTACTGCTACTAGTCCACGATCACATGTCCCTCCAGAATATTCTACAACCTTGTGACCTTATTACGTGACTTGGCTTCCTAAGTTCCCCTGCTATTTATATCTCAACCCCATTGTATGCTTTGAGGTTTTGGACTAAGTGTTTAAATATATGGGAGACTTTTTTCTGCTCGGGGCTCCTATAACAGCAGTAGGTATCTAGCTGGGTGAAAATTTTGCACTCTAGTAGATGTAACATTAGTAAGATCATTCCTTATTTAACTTTTCTGGAGATGTAGCATTATGTCTCTAGAACAATATAACTCTCATGAGTGGGATGCTCAACTAATGGCATGCCCTCACCAAACTAAGAGTAGAGATAGAGGGAAGAAAAGGAAGAGTGTGTTGGGAGTATAAAAGGTTTAGGCACCTGGCCCATAACTGTAGGAATAGAAAGAAGAAGATGAAGGGGAAACCAACTCCCCAGAATAAATTCAAGGTAATAGTAAGTAGAGTAATACAATGTGGAGTAAGAGAAGGAATAAGTATGAGGAAACAAGAGATAGAAGAAAAGGGAGTACAATACTTTAGGTATTGGGGAATGGGATACTACAAGTGGAAGTGTCCAAATAGAAAGGTAAAGAAAGAGAAGAGAAGGAGTGAGGAGGTGGTATATGTGGTTAATTCACAAAAGGTACAGCAAGGGAAGATACTGGTGCACTTCTTATAGAAAAAGGTATAGGAATATAGTAGTACATGGGGTATGCCCCTAAGAAGTGCAGCACTAGAGGGAAAAGGTTGGAAGATGAGGTGGAAAGTGGTAATGTTTGTAGAGTATAGAGAATGTGACTATAAAGACACCAAAATAGAGGAAAACCAAGAACAGGATTTTGTCTCTAGAGAAAAACTAAGGAATATATAGTGCAAGGGTTGTCTAGAGGCATGGAAATGGAGGAACAATGAAGCAGGAAGTAAAGTTAAATATACAAAGTGTAGAAGAAAGAACATAATAGTAGAGGAGAAAATATCAGAAAAGAAAAAAAGAAATATTTGGTGTTCAGAATATAGGACAGAGAGAAAGTAACTATGGTGGAACTGAGAGGTAGCGGTGTACCCTAAACAGGGAAAAGTACAGTAGAGTAGTACATAGACAGAGGCTCTGAAAGACACAGAAAGAGAGAGAGGTGAGCAGAGAGAAGTGAGGAGAATGTTTAAAATACTGAGAGAGATGTAGCTGAATATTAGAGTAGAGAAAGTAGATATACACAAAGGTATAACAGTAAAAGTGCTCTTGAATAGTGGTACAACAGAGATGTTTATGGATTGGAAAATAGCAGCAAAACATGGATTTAGGCTACAAAAGTTAGAAAGACCAATAGTAGTCAGAAATGTCAATGGAATGAATAATAGCACAAAAGCTATTACCTATCAAATGGAGACAAATGTATACTATAAGAGTCATGTAGAAAGGATGAAAATGGATATATGTGATCTGGAAAGAACAGATATAATACTAGAGATGCTGTGGTTACAAGTATATAATCCAGAAATAAACTAGGAGACAAGAAAAGTAAAAATGACAAGGTACCCACCACTGTATAGGAGGAATACAAAGTTAAAAGAAGAAAAGAAAGAAAAGAAAGGGAAGAGAGTAGCAACCCTAGAAGAGGAAAAGATTGTGAGATAGGCAGTAGATAATAAAGAGAATTGGAAAAGAGAAAAAGAAGTTGAAGTAGACCACAAAAAGATTGAAGAAATGATGCTGCAGAAATTTTTAAAGTAGAGAAAAGTGTTTGGAAAAGTAGAGTCAGAGAGAATACCAACAAGGAAAATCTGGGATTATGCTATAGATTTCAAGGAGACATTCAAACCTAGAAAAGGAAAGATTTACCTTTTGTCTAAAAATGAAAAGGAAGAAGTTCAGAATTTTGTAGAGGATCAGTTAAGAAAAGGGTATATTAGACCATCAAAGTCCTCTCAAATTTTACCAGTTTTCTTTGTGAGCAAAAAAGATGGAGGAAAGAGAATAGTAATGGACTACTGTAATCTAAACAACCAGACAGTAAAGAATAACTACCCACTCCCATTAATTATAGACTTAATAGACAATATGGAGAGCAAACAAGTATTCACTAAAATAGATCTTTGGTAGGAAGTCAATCTCTTTAACCTTCCATATACACTTTTTAGGTTTCATATATAGATTGTTTACTTCTATCCTCTTCAGTACCTCTTCTACTATTTCATTATATCTTCTTTTATCCTCTATTTCTACCAATATGTTATCTATAAATATTGCCATATCTTCTGTATCTATTAGATCTCTCAGAATATCATTTATTATTACTTGAAATGTTGCTGGTGAATTTGTGAAACCAAAAAACATCACAGTAGGCTCATATACTCCAAAATGTATTGTGAATGTAGTCTTCTATTTATTCTCCTCTTTTATTCATACATTGTTGTACCTTCAGAGCAAGTCCATCTTTGTAAACACCTTCTTTGTTCCCATGGTGTTGATCAAGTCTGAAATCAAAGATAGAGGGTAGTTATTCTTAACTGTTCCTTTATTTAGGTATCTATAATCTTGTACCATTCTTTTCTACAAGGAACACTGGTAAAGTCTGAGGTGACTTTGAGGGCCTAATGTACCCTTTCCTAAACTGTTCCTTCACAAATTCTCTTACTTGCTCTTTTTCTTCTTTTAATATCAAATATGTTTTTCTTTTTCTTGGTACAAAATCCTTTCTCAGATTTATTGCATGATCCCAAGACTTTCTTACTAGTATCCTTCTCAACTCTGCCTTTTCAAATACCTTAAGCCACTTATAAAACCTCTGTGACACTATCTTCCTTACTTTTTCTTTGTTTAATTTGACTTTATCATTGAACTTCTCTTCCATTAACATCTTCCACTTATCTCTATCTGCCTTTTCTACCACTCTAACTCTTTTTCTTATCTTTTTCATTTTCTCCTTTCACTGCTAAGCTTCTCCCACAAATTGGTGAGCATCTTGTCATTCTGACCTCTCCTGTCTTCCAATTTATCTCTAGGTTATATGTCTGTAACCATAGTATACCTAATATAATGTTCATTCTCCCCAGATCACATACATCCATCCTCATTCTTTCTATGTGATTTTTATAATACACATTTACTTCTACCTGGTGCATTATAGCTCCTCTGTTATTATTTGTGCCATCTATATTTCTCACTATCACTGGTTTCTCTAGCTTCTATAGTTTGAATTCATGCTTTGCTACTATCTTTTTATTCATAAACATCCCCATTGCACTACTATCCAAGAGTGCTTTGACTGTTATTCCTTCATATATATCTACTTTTTCTACTCCAATATTCAACTATACCTCTTTCAACATTTTGAACATTCTTCTGACATCCCTTTGGTCAACTTCCTCTATTGCTGCACTTTTCAGAATCTCTGTTCATGCACTACCCTACTGTACTTTTCCCTCTATGGAGTGCACTACCACTCTCCAGTTCTACCATGGTTTCTTTTTTTCTGTTCTATATTCTGGGTATAAGATCTTCCTCTTTTCTTGTTCCAACACTCTTTCTCCTATTGTGTCTTTTCTTCCATACTTTATATACTGCACCCTTGTTATCTTTCCTCTCTTTGTTTCTTCCTCTCTCTAGTTCCATGCTTCCTGGCACAGGTCACACCACATGTTTCTCACTTGTCTTTCAAGAAGAAATTCTTGTTCTTAGTTTTCATAGGTTTGGATTCTCTTGCCTTTATATCTTCCATAGTCCACATACATTGCTATTACCTCTTCTGTCAACCATCCTCTTTCAAGCAAAAGTGTGTCTTCTGGAGACATGCTCCCCTCCTCACAATATTCTTGTGCTTTTTTCTATATAGAACATGCTGGTCTCCTCTCTTACTGTGCCTTTTGTGGCCTGGCCATACATACCATCTCCTCTCTTCTTCTTCTCTCTTTCTCTACTACAATGTTTGGACACTTCTATTTATAGTGCCTTATCCCCCAACATCTAAAACACTTTACTTCTTCCTTTTCTCTTTCTTATCTTTGTACCTTGATCTCTTCTTTTATTCTACACTTGTTATGACTTGGTAAAATAGCTAAGTCATTATTTTTCTTTTCTTATTTGAACTTACTACACAAGAAGGAGTATGAGAAAGTATTATATGATATATCATGGGTAATGTGTCACAAAGTCAGATGATATTATATGATAGAGTCATATAATGAGCATGGGAAAAGTAATGCATAGACCATGTAGTAAATATATAAGTAGTATACAAAATTGAATAAGAACTTTATTAAGTTTTCCTTGTCAACTCAGACCAGGAGTACAGTTAAGTTATCTCAGGCTAAGTCACTACAATATCTCATTACTCAACTTGCCAATACTTCAAACTTGTTTTTGGGGATTAGTTTTCCCTTTTTTCTTTTAATCCTATTTCTGTAGTTACAGACCAGGTACCTAAACTTCCTATACTTGAAACATTCTCTTCTTTTTCTTTCTTCTAGCTCTGCCTTTAATTTGACAAGAGCCTACTGCTGGTTGAGCATACTGCTCATTAAAGAGTTGTATTGTTTAAGAAATATAATGTTATGTCCCTCAAGGTCAAATAAGGTTTTGATCTCATTAATTACTACTACATCTATTAGAGAGCAAGATCTTCACCCAACCAAATACCTATTGCTCTACTGACTACTGCCCTAATCAAATAGTAAATAATCATCTCAAGAAGAGGATCTCTACTCTAACAACATCTTCTTAAGGGGTTGATGCTATTTCTCTGCGTATATGGATGACAATACACCCCTAGCATAAGGTTTCTACTAATCAAAAGAGTACAAGTAATCTACTTAACAATACTATCCAATTGCTAGGTCAGATCTTGAATATGATACCTAGATTTGGTACTGAGTCTCTACCAGTAGTTTCTAACTGACTACCAAGTCTCCTTTATAGCTAGGGTCCACTATCCAAAAAGACCAGTAATTGAGCTGATCACCAATCAAAGATGATAAGAGAATAAAGTTTAGGCAGGGTTTAAAGTGAATAGTGTCTAGAGTATAGAATTAAGTTCTTCTATCAGTGACTAACTGAAAAACCTTAAGTTAGGGGTTAACTCAAGGTAGCACTTCAGGGTTAGAAGAGAACTCAATAGAGTTCTTACTTAATTGCAGTCTACTGTAAGGGTGACTAGAGTAGAGTAACTCCAGGAGAAACCTCAAAGAATAGAATAAAGCTTCTGGAGGGTAATCTATACTATATATACAAGTCCCCTTGACTACAAGATGTCTCAGCTGTCAGGAATGGGAATGCAGGAGTGGGCAACTAATTAAATATAAGGTAATTGGGATTTAATTAGTTGCAGGGTTACTCTAGTATACTATCACTAGTATATCAGAAGTGGACTTTGGTGTAGTTCCCTTATATCTACTATATATATACAAGTACACTATTTGTCCTTGTTTAAACTACAAGCTATCTATTAGCTACTAGTTTGACTCTAGTCTATGTCTGTTCTATTTATAGCTTCTTGTCATAGTCAAGATGACTCATGACAGACACCTTAGCTATAGTAATATATATATACTGTAAGAGGACAAGTCTTAGTCACACTAGAAGAGCTTAGTAATGTATTGGTATAGATGAGTAGTATCTATCTTGTTGTTGTATACAAACTCAACTATTCCTAACCAATCTGGCCACTGTTCTTGTCTGTGGTCTATGAATATCCTTAAGTATTGTTCCAATTCTTGGTTGACTTTTTCTATCTGCCTATCTGTTTGAAAGTAGAACACTGTTGACATATTAGCAATGAATAGTGAATGTCCTTAGTGATCACCCTAGGTGGATGTTCAAGAAGAACTTGATGGAGTTCTTCCTTGGATTGGACTACTACTTATACTACTTTTACAGTGGCTGTACTGCTACTAGTCCACGATCACATGTCCCTCCAGAATATTCTACAACCTTGTGACCTTATTACGTGACTTGGCTTCCTAAGTTCCCCTGCTATTTATATCTCAACCCCATTGTATGCTTTGAGGTTTTGGACTAAGTGTTTAAATGCACGGGAGACTTTTTCCTGCTTGGGGCTCCCATAACATGACAATTTACTTTCAATCTCCAATATTTGATTTAACTCCCTTATCAATTCTGCTATAAACTATAGTCCTCAGGTAGTTTATGTAACTTCTACACATTGTCTCTGAATAGCCTGGCTAGTTCTTTTACTGATGTTTTCTCTGTAGTAGGAATGAAGTAGACCATTTTTGTTAACCTATCTACCACTACTAAGATTGAGTTGTATCCCTGGACTAGTAGCAACTTAGTGATAAAGCCTGCTGAAATATATATCCAAGGTCTTTCTGGAATTGAATTGGGCATTAACTTGCCTACTGGCTACTCTATATCATGGCTTGGCAAAATAGCTAAGTCATTATTTTATTTTACTTTCTTTTCTTTTCTTATTTGGACTTACTACACAAGGAAGGGGTGCAGAAAAGTGTTACATGACAATGTCACATGTTAGGATGTTACAATGTCACATCACATGATGGTGTCATATGATAAGTGTGGGAGAGTAGTGCACAGACTATATAGTAGTTGTATAAGTAGTATACAGAACCAAATAGAAACTCTATCAAGTTCTTTTTGTTAACTTGGACTTAGAGTGTAATTAAGTTATCTCAGGCTAAGTCGCTACACTCTGTGCAGTTTTTATTCCTTTGGCAGGAATTATATTCTTCTATATATTGCTTTACCTCCTTGGTTACTTCTGACTACCAAAAATTGTAGGTGATCAACTCTACTATCTTTTACTGCCCTCTACGTTCTCCTACTGGCATGTCATGGTATAGTCTAATAATTTCTGCCCTTAACTTATCATCTTTAGGTATGTATATCTTTTTCTCTTTGTACATGATGCTATTTACTTCTTTCCATTTCTCATCTCTCAACATTTTTATGTCTGCTCACTTTATTTCTTCAACTGCCTTTACTACCTTGTCATCTTTTACCTTTGACTGTCTTACTTCTTCTAACAAATCCACTCCTTCTATGATGATTTCTACCTTTTCTGTTCTTCTTACTTCTAGCCATTCTGGCTTTACCAATGTTTTATTTTTGTTATCTCTTTCTACTCCTACTTTTCAATCTAGTCTTCTGCTTAGATTATCTGCCTTTTCTATTCTACTTCCTAGAACATGTTTTAATGTAAAGTCAAACCTTGACAGGTACAATACCTATCTTGCTTATCTATAGTTTAACTTTTGTGCCTTCATAAAGTATTTGAGATTTTTATGATCTGTCCAGATCTCAAACTTCACTGTCATCTCTTCTAGGAAGTGCCTCTATGCTTCCAAGCATCTAACTATGGCTAGTATTTTCTTATTATATATCTTATAGTATTATGATATAGCCAAAACAGCTAAGTTATTATTTATATTTCTTTTCTTTTCCTTTTCATTTAATTAAACAATCAGTGAACGTGCAAGAGGAGATGACTCAAAAGAGATGCACAGGACTTTATAAATAGAAGTAAATACAAAATATGTATAAGTAGTATACATGTAAGGACTTAGACTAAGGTATCTCAGAACTACTCCTAGTCTGAGTTGACAAGAAGAACTCAATGGAGTTCTTATTTGATTATGGTACATTAGTTATACACCTCCTGTGTTTACTTCTATTTATAAACTCCCATATATCTCTTTTAGTTGTTCCATCTCACATGTCCACCAATTTCCTAATTAAAAGAAAAGAAAAAGAAAAAAAAATAAATAATAACTTGGCTGTTTTTGGCTGTGTTATGACAATACAGCAATCAAATGGGAACTCTATCAAGTTCTCTTTGTTAACTTGGACCAGAAGTAGTTCTAAAGTACCATAGTCTAAGTGCTTACATATAGTTTCTTTCTGTATCACTTAGAGATTTTGAAATAAAAGCCACTGGTCTCTACAATTCATCAGAGCACTTCATTGACAGTACTTTTCCAGTTGCATAGTTTGAGGCATTTGCCTCTATCCTAAATTCTTTGTTTAGATCTGGAGCTACTAATACTGGCTTTGTTGTAAATATTCTTTTGAGTTCATTAAATGCTTTCTGCTACTCTGGCCCCCACTGCCACTTCACATCCTTTCTTGTCAATGTGTTCATTAGTCTAGCTACTCAAGCAAAGTCTTTGATAAACCTTCTATAATAATTTGTGAGGCCTAAAAATTTTCTGATGTTTTTCACATTCTTTGGTTCTAGCCAGCTGAGCACTCCATCTACTTTCTCTTTCTCTATCTCTATTCCATTAGGCCCTATGACAACCCCTAGAAATTCTATCTTCCTTACTTTTTACACACATTTTTCTAGCTTAATATAAAAGTCATTTTCTTTTAGCCTCTTTAGTATTTCATTTACAATCTCATTATACCTCCTCTGTTTCTGTTCCTACTAGCACATTATCTACAAATGCAACAACCTTTTCTTTTGTTTATTAGGTCTCTCAAGATTTTGTTCATCATTGCCTAGAATGTGGCTGGTGAATTTGTCATCCCAAAAAACATTACTATTGGTTCAAAGAACCCCATATATGTTGTAAATGCTCCCTTCCACTTATCTTCTTCCTTAATCCTCATATTGTTGAACCTCTACCTTAGATCCATTTTAGTGAACACTTTCTTGCTCTCCATATTGTCTATTAGATCCATAATTAATAGAAGTAGGTAGTTGTTTTTTACCATCTGGTCATTCAGGTTATAGTAGTCTATCACCATCCTCTTACTTCTATCCTTTTTGCTCACAAAGAATACTAGCAACATCTAAGGGAATTTAGATAGTCTAATGTACCCCTTTTTCAGTTAATTATCTACAAAGCTCTGGACCTCTTCTCTCTTATTTCTAGATAGAGGGTAAATCCTTTCTTTTTGTGGTTTAAATGTCTCCTTGAGATCTATAGCATGATCCCAAACCTTCCTTGTTGGCATTTTCTCTGACTCTACTTTCCCAAATACCTTTTTTCTACTTTAAAAATTTCTTTGGAACTATCTTCTCAATTTTTCTGTAGTCCACTTCAACTTCTTCTTTTCTTTTCCCAGTCTTCTTTATTGTCTACTGCCCATCTTACTATTCTTTCTTCTTCTAGGATAGCTACTCATCTTGACCTCTTCAGTTTCCCAGTTGATCTCTGGGTTATGGGCCTGCAACTAGAGCATCCCTAATATCATCTCTGTCCTCTCTAAGTTGCATATGTCTATTCTTATCCTTTCCATATGACTTTTATAATACATATTCACTTTTACTTGATGTGTAATTGTCCTTGCACTATTGTTTATTCTATCTATATTCCTAACAATTACTGGCCTCTCTAGCTTTTACAGCCTAAATCCATGTTTGGCCACCATTTTTTGGTCCATAAACATCTCTATGGCACTACTATTTAAAGGTGCCTTTATTGTCATGCCTTTATGTATATCTACTTTTTCTATTCCAATATTCAGCCATACCTCTCTTAGCATCTTAAACATCCTTTTCACTTCTTTTTGTTCACTCCTCTCTCTTGCTGTGCTTTTTGGAGCCTCTGCCAGTACACTACTCTACTGCATTTTTTCCTGTTCAGGGTGTACCACCACTCTCCAGTTCTACCATGGTTACTTCTTCTTGTCCTATACTCTAGACACTAGATATTCCTTTTTTCCTTCTCTGATATTTTCTCCCCTACTATCATGTTTTTTCTTTCACACTTTGCATATTTAACCCTACTTTCTGCTTCATTATTCCTCCATTTCTATGCCTCTAAACAACTTTCATACTATACATTCTTCAGCCTCTCTCTAGAGATGAAATCCTGTTCTTGGTTCTTCTCTGTCTTGGTGCCTTTATAGTTGTATCTACCATACTCTACAAATATCACCATCTTCTACCTTGTCTTCCAACCTTTCTCCTCTAATGCTATGCCTCTTGGAGGCATGCCCTGCACACTACTGTACTCCTGTGTCTTTTTCCATAGAGGACATACTAGCTTCTTCTTTTTCTACTATGTCTTTTTTGTAACTTCACCACATACACTGCTTCTTCCTCTTGTTGTCTTCTTTCCACTTCTATATTAGGATATTTTCATTTATTATGTTCTATTCCTCAACATCTGAAATACTTTACTTCCTCTTCCTCTACTATCTCTTGTCTTCTCACTTTTACTTCCTTCCTTACTCCATATTGTATCATCCTACTTGCTATCATCTCAAATTTATTCTGGAGAATTGGTTTCCTCTTTATCTCCTCCTTCTTATTCCTGCAGTTATGGGCTAGGTGCCCAAATCTTTTATAGCATTGACACATTCTTCCTCTTCTTCCTTCTAGTTTTGCCCTTAGTTTAGCAAGGGTATGCTTTTGGTTGAGCAAACCACTTATGAGAGAGTTATATTGAGATTAAGACATTATGTTAATACCTCACTGGTATGGAATGAATAGTTAATCTCACTAGCTATACTATGTCTGCTAGAGTGCAATATCAGCAACTGACTTAAAAACCTTAAGTTAGGGTTTAACTCAAGGTAGCACTTTAGGATTAGAAGAGAACTCAATAGAGTTCTCGCTCAATTACAGTTTACTATATATATAAGTACATTATTTGTTCTTATTTAAACTATAAGCTGTCCATCAGCTATCAGTTTGACTCTAGTCTATGTCTGTTCTATTTATAGCTTCTTGTCATAGTCAAGGTGACTCATAACAGTACTCTTCTCTTAAAGGTCCTCATTCTAAGGACTTTATAGTTCATTATATGGATTCCGTAAATTGCCTATTTCATCTTTATTCCATTCTTTTATTTTACTTCTTTCAAATTCTTGCTCGTTTTCTTCTTTCTCTTTTTTATTTCTTTCTTGGATTATTTCCAAAGTTCTTCATATTGTCTTTTCTTTCTTCTATTGTTTTTAATTTCTTTCCATTCTTTTCTAGTATTCTCTATCAAACCTCTTGTTATTCTATCTTTATAATATCTTTGCTATGTATCTTCCTAGCAGTTTTTCTTTATAGTCTTCCCTGCTATTCTTTTTTTTTATTTGTCTAATGCCTTCTCTATATTCTTTTTCAAATTTATCTACTAAATCTTGTATATTTCCCAAGTTTTCTCTTGGCTCCTAAGTGCCTTCCTCTGCTGTATACTCTTTCCATTGCACTAGGTATCTGTCTTTTTCTCTAAACTTCCTCTTGTTCAATATCTTCTCTATCTTATACTCTTCTTCTTTATTGATTATTACTGGTAATGGCCATTCTTTTCTCTGGCCCTCTATTTGATTTTTGTACCTATATACTCTACTGACATTGACTACTGGGTGTATCTTTACTGTACTTGGCAAATCTAGTTCTATTGCATTTATTGAAATTATTTTCTTTACTTGATAAGGTCTAATAAATCTTTCTGTTAGTTTTTCTAATCTTCTTCCTTGTATTTGGTACTTCAAATCTTTGTGCTTAAAAGCATCCAGTCTTCTACTCAATATTCTTCTGTCTCACTTCTTTTCCTATCTGTATACTTTCTCATCTCCTCCTAACTCTTTCTCAACACTGTTTCTGTCTCTTCATGAACTTCTTTTATTCTTGTCACAAATTCTTCCACTTTTTCAAACTTTCTCTTCTTTCTCATTTTGAATCTTATGCATAGGTCTTGTCCAATATTTGCCTTGAACAGTGATACTTTTATACTAGTCTGTACTTTATTATTATATACAAACTCTACTGTTACTAACCAGTCAGGCCATTGCTTCTATCTATAGTCAATGAACATCCTCAGGTATTGTTCTAACTTTTGATTTATTCTTTCCGTCTGTCTATCTATTTGTGGATAATAGGCTATCAACAACTTTGTATTAATTCCCAATATTGAATTTAACTCCTTTATCATTTCTGCTACGAACTGTGCTTTTCTATCCATAATGATACTTTTTGGCAAGTCATACAGCTTTTAGATTTTAGATATTACCCTAGAACAATCTTGCTACTCTTTCTACTGAAGTCTTTTTTGTAGTTGGCACAAAGTGTGCTATTTTTGTCATTCTATTGTATACTACTAGAATGCTGTCATAATCCTGTGCTAGCAGTAATTTTGTAATAAAATCTGCTATAATATAACTTCAAGGCTTTTCCAGTACTATATTAGGTATGAGCTCTTTTGTGGGTGCCTCTGTATAATTTTTATTTCTTTGGTATGCATTATATCCTTCTATATACTTCTTGACATCCTTAGTGACCCCAGGCTACCAAATGTTTCTCATCACCAACTCTATTATCTTCTACTGTCCTCCATGTTCTTCTATTAGTGTATCATGGTGTAGTCAGATCACCTCTGCCCTTAATTTTTCATCTCTTGGGACATATTATCACAAATGGCCACTTACTGATTTGTGAGTTAATGATTTAATAATTAAAAGGCTCAAAAAAGCAATGTTTAGACAGTAGCAAAAGATGTTGTTAAGTCTGAGGTTTATTCTCAAATATACAGTCCTTAAATATATAATTGTGGTAGTCTGTGTACCAGAACAGCCTACCATATGATCACTACCTATTATTCTATATATAGGAGTGCTATTGTTCTTGAAATAGAGATAACCTAACTATCTTAGGGCAGTCCTTTGTTCTATTCAAGAACAGATAATAATCTATGGATAAAGATCAATATCATGTGCAAACATTGAGGACCTTGTATCTCCATGGGATCTTATTGCCTTAGGTTCTATTTATGGCTAAAAGAAGTGCATTGAAGAGAGCTTCATGATAGTTGTTGAAGCAAACAATTACATCAAGTGGTTCCTGAGATATTAGTGATTTAGTATCTGGTGACTTGGTGATTGCCAACTGATCTTCTGATAACTCAGTTAATACTGATTACCTTGAGACATTTTTGGTACCATCTGACAGGTCTTCTTAAGGGCTTTTGGTGGCCATTTAGATTGTTGAAATGTGTCAAGTATTCCTGGAGTTATGGTCTGAATGAAGTTTGTGACATATATATCTTTTCATCCTTCAACATTAATCCATTCTCTTCTTACCACTCCTCATCTCTTAACATTTTAACACCTGCTCATTTCATTTCTTCTATGGCTTTTACTATTTTGTTGTCTTTTGTCTCTGGTTTTCTAATCTTTTTCAATAGGTCTATCCCTTTGATTACTACTTCTGTCACTTGCATTACTCTAATCTCTAGCCATTCCTTTTTCACCAGTATTCTATCTTTATTATTTCTCTTTACTCCCATCTGCCAGTCTGAATGCCTACTGAGGCTATTAGCTCTTTCTATACTGCTTCCTGGCATATGTTTTGGCATAAAATCAAACCTAGACAGGTACAATACCTATCTTGTTTGTTTTTAATTCAACTTCTGACTGCTCATGAAATACTCAAGATTTTTATGATCACTCTAGATTTCAAATTTTGTCTGTGTGCCTTCCAGCAGATGCCTCTATTTCTCTAGACATTGAATTATTGCCAGTATCTCTCTATTGTGAATTTCATAGTTTCTTTCTGTTTTATTCAATGATTTTGAAATAAAAGCTACTGACCTCCACTTATTATCTTCACATCTCATTGAGAGTATATTCTCTGTTGCATATTCTGATGCATCTGCCTCCACTCTTATCTTTTTATTCAAGTCAGGTACCACTAACACCAGTTGTATTGTGAACATCTTCTTCAATTTCTTGAATGTCTTCTCTTGCTCTTTTTTCCAATTCCAGTTCTCATCCTTTCTAACCAGCTTATGCAGTGGTTTAGCTATTCTGGCAAAATCTTTCATGAATTGCCTAGTGTCATGACTTGGCAAAATGGCTAAGTTATTATTTATATTTCTTTTCTTTCATTTTCTTTTTTTTTATTTGGACTTACTATACAAGGAAGAAGAAGTGTAGAAAAGTATTACATGACAAATGTTATACATAACAAATCACATGTTAGGATGTCATAGTGTCACATCACATGATGGAGTCATATGATAAGTGTGGGAGAGTAGTATACAGACTATATAGTAGTTGTATAAGTAGTATACAGAATTCAATAAAAACTTTATCGAGTTCTTCTTGTCAACTTGGACTTGGAGTATAATTAAGTTATCTCAGGCTAAGTTACTACATATAGTAATTTGCTAATTCCAAGAACTTCTGCATATTGTTAACTATCTTAGGTCTTGGTTATTCTAGAACTTCTGTTATCTTTTTTTCTTGTATCTTAATACCCTCTACTCCCATTACTAATTCTAGGAAGTTGATCTCTTTAACCTTTTACACACACTTCTCAGGTTTCACATATAGATCATTTGCTTCTATCCTCTTCAGTACTTCCTCTACTATTTCATCATATTTTCTTTTATTCTTTGTTCCTAGTAATATGTCATCCATAAATACTGCCACATCTTCTATATCTATTAGATCTCTCAGAATATCATTCATTATCACTTGAAATGTTGCTAGTGAATTTATGAGACCAAAAAACATTACAGTAGGCTCATATACTCCAAAATACATTATGAATGCAGCCTTCTATTCATCTCTCTCTTTTATCCATATATTGTTGTATTCCTAGTGCAAGTCCATCTTTGTAAATACCTTCTTTGTTCCTATGGTGTTGATCAAGTCTGAAATCAAAGGTAGAGTGTAGCTATTCTTAACTGTTCCTTTATTTAGGTATCTATAATCTTGTACCATTCTTTTCTTTCTATTTTTCTTTTTTACAAAGAACACTGGTAAAGTCTAAGGTGACTTTGAGGGCCTAATGTACCCTTTTCTAAACTGTTTCTTCATAAATTCTCTTACTTCCTCTTTTTCTTCTCTTGACATCAAATATATCCTTCCTTTTCTTGGTACAAAATCCTCTCTCAGATTTATTGCATAGTCCCAAGGCTTTCTTACCAGCATTCTTTCTGACACTGCTTTTTTAAACACTTTAAGCCACTTGTGAAATCTCTATGGCACCATCTTCCTTACTTTTTCTCTGTCTAATTTGACTTCATTATCAAATTTCTCTTCCATTAATATTTTCCACTTATCTTTATCTGTCTTTTCTACTGCTCTAACTCTTTTTCCTATCTTTTTCCTTTTCTCTATGTCTTCTTTCACTGCTAAACTTCTTCTATAGATTGGTGGGCATCTTGTCATTCTAACCTCTCCTGTCTTCCAATTTATCTCTAGGTTATGTACTTGTAACTATAGCATACCCAATATAATGTCTATTTTCCCCAGATCACACACATCTATCCTCATTCTTTCTATGTGATTTTTGTAATACACATTTACTTCTACCTGGTGTATTATGGCTCCTTTGCTATTATTTGTGCCATCTACATTTTTCACTATTACTAGTCTTTCTAGCTTCTATAGCTTAAATCCATGCTTTGTTGTTATCTTTTTATCCATAAACATCACCATTGCACCACTATCCAAGAGTATTTTGACTGTTATATCTTTATATATATCTACTTTTTCTACTCCAATATTCAACTATATCTTTCTCAATATTTTGAATGTTCTTCTGATATTTCTTTGACCAATCTCCTCTGTTGCTGTGCTTCTCAGAATCTCTATCTACATGCCACCCTGCTATGCTTTTCCCTCTATGGGGCATACTGCTACTCCCCAGTTCCACCATGGTTTCTTCTTTTCTGTCCTATGTTCTAGACACAAGATCTTCTTTCTTTCTTGTTCCAACACTTTTCCTCCTATTGCATTTTTTCTTCTATACTTTATACACTGCACCCTTATCATCTCTCCTCTCTTTGCTTCTTTCTCTCTCTAGTTCTATGCTTTCTGGTACAGATTGCACCACATTTTTCTCACTTGCCTCTCAAGAAGAAATTCTTATCTTCAGTTTCCATAGGTTTGGACCCCTTTGCCTTTATACCTTCTATAGTCTACATATGTTGCTACTATCTCTTCTATCAACTATCTTCTCTCAAGCAAAAGTGTACCTTCTGGAAGCATGCTCCCTTCCTTATAATATTCCTGCATTTTTTCCTATGTAGGATATACTGGTCTCCTCTCTTGCTGTGCTTTTTATGGCCTGGCTACATATGCTGCCTTTTCTTTTCCTCTTCTCTCTTTTTCTGCTACAATGTTTGGTACAAGATCTTCATCCAACCAGATACCTACTGCTATACTAACTATTACCCTAATCAAATAGTAAACAATCACCTCAAGAAGAGGATCTCTACTCTAACAGTATCTTCCTAAGGGGTTGATGCTATTCTTCTATATGTATAGATAACAATGTACCTCCAGCATAAGGTTTTTACTAATCAGAAAAAGGTATAAATAATCTACTAAACAATACCGCTCAATTACTAGGTCAGGTCTTGAACACAATACCTAGGTTTGGTACTGAGTCTCCACTGGTAGTCCCTAACTGACTACCAAGTTTCCTTTATAGTTAGGGCCCACTATCCAAAAAGACTAGTAATTGAGTTGATTACCAATTGAGGATGATAAGAGAGTAAAGTTTAGGCAAGGTTTGAAGTAAACAGTGCCTAGAGTATAAAATCAAGTTCTTCTATTAGTAACTGACTCAAGAACCTTAAGTTAGGATTTAACTTAAGGTAGTACTTCAGAGTTAGAAAAGAACTCAATTGTAGTCTACTATATATATAAGTATACTATTTGTCCTTGTTTGAACTACAAGCTATCCATCAGCTACCAGTTCAGCTTCAGTCCATGTATGTTCTATTTATAGCTTCTTGTCATAGTTAAGACAACTCATAACATAGTTCTAATTCTATAACATTGGTTGAGACAATTCTCTTGACTCTGTAGGGCCCTACAAACTGCTTTGTCAACTTCTCTGATCTCCTTCTTACCATCTGCTACTTAAGATCCTTCATACTTAATAGTACTAAGTCTTTAATTTTATATTCCTCTACTTTTCTCTGCTTTCAGTCTGCATACCTTTTTATCTTTTTCTAGGCTTTTCCTAATATAGCTTTTGCTTTCTTCTAAATCTTTTTCATCTTTTCTACAAACTTCCCTACCATCTCAAATTTTCTCTTCTTTCTTTCTTCAAATCCCATCCTTGGGTCCTAACTATAGTTTATCTTAAATGGGAAGATTTTTGTTGCCAAATAAATCTTATTATTATATGCAAATTCAGTGGTCTCTAGCCAATCTGGCCATTACTTCTATTTATGAAAACCCTTAGGTACTATTCTAGCTCCTAATTGATTCTCTTTATCTGTCCATTTGTTTTGGGGTAATAGACTATTTATAGCTTTGTCTAGATTCCTAATAGCTTATTTAACTTCTTTATCATCTCTACTGCAAACTGCACTCCTTTGTCCAATATGATACTTTCTGGAAGTCTATGCAACTTCCAGATGTGGTCCCTAAACAGTCTAGCAAGTTCTTCTGCTGACATTTTTTCTGTAGTTGATATAAAGTAGGCCATCTTATTGAACCAATTACAAACTACTAAAATTGTATTATAACCCTGTGCCAATAGTAGCTTGGTAATAAAGTCTGCTGAAATATAACTCCATGGCTTTTCTGGAATTGCATTAGGTATTAGTTTTCCTGCTGGGATCTTGCTTCTATTCTTATAATATTAACAAGCATTGCATCTCTCTACATATCTCTTCATCTTCTTTGTTGCTCCTGACCACCAATAGTTTCTTGTAACCAGCTCTGTTATCTTCCACCTTCTACCATATTCTCCTACCAGTGTATCATAATGCAAGTATATTATCTTTTTTCTTAGTTCATCCTCTAGAACATATATTTGTTTTTCTTTTATGACTAGCCCTTCTTCAACTATCTATTTCTCATCTTTTAGCATTTTTATCTCTGCTTTCTTTAGTTCTTTTACTATTTTTACTACCTTCTTGTCTTTTCCCTGTACTTTTCTAATCTTTTTTCTTAAGCTATCCTTTTCTACCAATGTTTCTGTTCTTTTTATCTATCCTGGCTTTATCAATATCAATTCTGTTGTCTTCTATCTTTCCCCATGTTCTTCTACTGGTATATCATAATACAGCTGTATTACTTCTCCTCTTAGATCTTTCTCTGGTATATATATTTATCTCTCTTTCATGACTATTTCTTCCTCTATTATCCATTTCTTGTCTTTTAGTATTTTCATCCTTGTTTTCTTTAGTTCTTCTACTACCTTAACTACCCTTTCATCTTTCACTTGTGCCTTTCTAATCTTCTTTCTTAAGTTATTCTTTTCTACCAACATTTCTGTTCTTTTTATCCATCCTGGCTTTATCAACATCTAGTTCTCGTTATCATTTTCCACCCTCTCTTGCTAGTCTGGTCTTTGACTTAATCCATCTGCCTTTCCCATGCTTTTTCCTGGAATATACTTTATAATAAAATCAAACTATGACAGATACAATATCTATCTAGTTTGTTTTTAGTTCAACTTTTGACTAGTCATAAAGTATTGGAGGTTTTTATAGTCTGTCCAAATTTCAAACTTTATTTTTGCACCCTCTAAATAGTACCTCTATGCTTTCAAGTATTGGATCACCACTAATATCTCTTTGTCATGGATTTTGTAATTTTGCTTGGTTGCATTTAACAACTTAGAGATAAAGGCTACTACTGGCTTCTACTTCTCATTTTTACATTTCACTAACAGTACTTCCCCTATAGTATAATCTAAAGTATCTGCCTCCACTCTCATTTCCTTATCCAGTTTTGTTATAAAGACCTCCTTCAACTTTTTAAATGCTTCTTTCTGCTCTTTTCTTTACCTTCACTTCTATTCTTTTCTGACTAGTAGGTACAGTAGAGCTGCAATTCTAGCAAAGTCCTTAATAAATTGCCTATAGTAGTTGGCTAGTCCTAAAAATTTTTGTACTTCCTTTACATTTCTGGGTGCTAGTTAGTTTAAAATCTCTTTTACTTTCTCTTTTTGTATTTCAACCCTCCAGTGATAGGGAACTAAAACAACAAGGGTAAATAGAACAGGTCAGAGAGATGAAATCTCCAAGCTACATTGCAGTTGTATGCAATCAAGTAGGCACTGGGGAGGTAAATCAAATAATAGAGAGCTTACAAAAGTTGATATAAAGAGAGCCAATAAAAACCTAGAAGCTGAAACATTTTTGAGTATTTGCTTGAAAGCAAGCCCTAGTTGATTGTAAATCTCAAAGATGTACATTTGTCTCATACTATAACACTACTCTTCTCAAACTAGTCTAGTAGCCTGGCTTACCATCAATATAACAGTACTGCCTAGAACTCCCACATTTTTGTGTAGGCTCTACTTCAACTGACCATATAGTTGGAAATCTATTCCAAAAATACATAGCAAGTAGTTAAACTCCTAGTTGAGTGAATGCCCAAGTTCTCCTCAAAGTGAGATATATCCCTCAAAGAAAGTTTTATAGAGTTTTTATAAAGAAAAATAACAGAAAACTTAGTTACTCAAAAATAGCTATGGAGCTCTAAAGCAACAGAGGAAGGGAGATGATAGAGATTAGTTATTATTAGATCCCTCTACACTCTTAGAGTATATATTAGGATTACAAATTATAGAATTAACACTTAAGAAACAAAAGAAACATTCCAATGACCCATTATAGTAGAGAGTAGAATGATGAAGCAAGGTCCTCTTCTGATTATACTTCTAGTGCTCCCCTTCTTTCCTAATCCTCTTATATGATCCTCTTTTATGTCTATTTATTGAATCCAGACTTCAAATGCTACTCAAGGAGCCTTGAGATTAGCACAGGTAACCTGTTCTCAAGGTTGTTATCTTCATTGATCCCCCTAGCTCTAACTTTCTTAATCTCTCTATCTTATTTCCCCACAGTCTTGACCTTTCTTCTTAGTCTCTGATGTCTTTCTCTTCTTGAATTCCCTAACAGTATTGTCCTCAAAAGAATTGCTTATGACATTTCTAATTATAGATGACATCAAAAATAATTGCTGAGGTTTGAAGGTCATACTAAAGCCTGATCCATCAAATACAACAGCTACCAAACTATGATGTCCTTCTATCAGAGGAGACTAGTTTCTCCAAGGTTTGGACAGTTCTTGAGAATACTTCTAGAGAGGATTTCTGGTTTGTGTCTGGTACAAAATGGCTGGACAGTCCCTATGAGGCTGGTATAGTAGTGGTCACAACTGCTATTCTGCTACTCAGATAATATATATAAGTCCAAAACTAAAGGTCTAGTAGTATATAATCAGTGTCACCTTTACTGCTTGAGCTAAATTATAGTATAGACTTGTGATAAATATCACTTAAATTGCCTAAAAAGGCTGCCTAGTATAACACCAGGGTCCAATTACTACATCTAGGAATTCTACTTTTCTTATTTTCCAAAGGCATTTCTCTAGTTTAATGAATAAATTGTTTTTCTCTAGTCTTTTCAATAGCTTCTCTACTAGTTTGTCATATCTCTCCTTGGTATCTGTTGTGACTATTATATTGTCAATAAATATTGCTGTCTCTCCTTGGTTTATCAGGTCATGGAATAGATCATTCATTATTGTTTGGAAGGTAGCAGGAGAGTTGGTCAGTCTAAAATACATAACTATTGGTTTATACACTCTAATATGTATTATGAATGCTGCTTTCCACTTATTGCTCTCCTTGATCCTCATATTGGTATATCCTCATCTGAGGTCAAGTTTAGTGAATATCTTTTTCTTTCCCATTCTATCTAGGATGTCTACAATTAGAGATAGCAGATATCTATTCTTTACTGTCCATTGATTGATATGTTGGTAGTCCTGTACCATTCTCCTTTTTCCATTTGTTTTTGCCACAAAGTAGACTAGTGAGGTTTGAGGTGATTTTGATAGTTGAATGTATTCTTTTCACAACTGGTCTTCTACAAATATCTGCATCTTTTCTCTTTCTTTTCTTGACAGTAAGTATACCTTCCCTTTTCTTGGTACAAACCCTTTTTTCAACTTGATTGTATGGTTCCATGGTTTTCTTGTAGGTATTCTTTCTAACTTCTTCTTTCTAAATACCCTTTTCTACTTCCAGAATTTTCTAGGCACCAGTTTCTCTACTGTTTTTTCCTCCCCTGTTTTTCTTACATACTTCTATTCCTTTTCTTTAGGTATTTCTTGCTTTCTCTTCCCAAATATAGGTAAGTATCATGTTATTTTGATCTCTTCTTTTTTCCAGTCTATCTTTGGGTTATGAGCTACTAGCCAAAGTATATCCAATATCATTTTTGTCTTTCCTAGGTTATACATATCCATTTATGCTCTCTCAACATGTCCTTTAAAGAACATGTTGTACTCCACCTAATAAGTGATTGCTTCCCCAATGTTTATTGTTTCATTTATATTCCTTACTAGCAAGGAAGTTTTGAACTTTTCTAGCTTAAATCCTTTCTCTTTTGCAAACTTTATATTTATGAACAGGTCTGTTGCTCCACTGTCTAACAGTGCCTTCACTGCCACTTCTTCATGACTTTCCAACTTCTCTAACCCTACTTTCATCCACACTTTTCTTAGTGGTCACAGTATATACTATATATCTCTTGCTCTCTTAGTGTTACTATAACAATTTAATTTACTTTCCAGTTTTTCTGGGTGCACACACTGTACAAATTATTGGAGACCAGCCAGAAGCCCACTATCCTTCTTTCTCTCCCCTTTCTTTGCTAACAATTTTTGGTTATATGATCCCACTTTTCATATACAAAACATATTCTATTCCTCTTTCTTTCTCTGTTGACATCCATTGCATTGGGGTCTCTTACTAGCTCCAGCTAACTTCCTCTATTCTGAAAACCTCCTCTGTATTGATCTCCTGTCCTCCATGTAATCTGCCCTTCCCTTCCTCTATACAATCCTCTTCTTTTTGGCTGTGCATTTCTCTGTGGGTATGCTATATTCTTCCCTAATACTCTCTTTTTTACTCTGCTCTGTCTCTAATTCCTATCCAACTATACAGACCTCTCCTGCCACTTCTCTATTGTACTGGGGGGAGTTTCTGTTTCTGCCAACTTCCTTCTAATTGCTTCATTTAATCCCTTTTTAAATTCCTCTATGAGGGACTACCTCTTATATCTACTTTCTCTTACAGTTTTCTTAAACTCTTGGATGTATTTGTTATATGTTCTTTCTCCCTGTTTTATTGTTCTTAACTGCTCTACTTTTCTTTTTTCCTTTGTTGTTTTCCCAAACTTGTTCTTTATTTTTTTGAACAATTCCTCTACTGTTTTCAACTCTAATTCTCCTTCTAATAACTCATCCAATAGATTGTCTTTCTACATCTCTACCACCTCTCCCTGCACATAAGACAGTACCTAGGTTATCTTTATTGATTCTTGTTTCTTTGTCATCTTTATGCTTAGATATAAGTAAATTACATTAATAAACATGCTTACTTCTTCCATTTTTCTCTCAAATAGAGGGGGTTTGGCTACCTCTATCTTAGCTTCTCTATTTTGCTATAGTAGGGTGGCTACCTACTGCTACAGACTAGTGATCAAGGTAAGAAGCTGCTTTTCCCTCATTGGAGGAGAGAGTTATAGTATAGGAGTAGTAGATTGCTCTATAGGTTGTTGTTGTTGTTGTTATTATTATTGTTGTTGAGATATATTTGATGGTGGTAGCAATGGCAGTAGTGATGGTGATAATAATGATAATGATAATTCCTTATATAAAAATGAGTGGTCTTCTTCATCTGAACTTATAGCTAGCTACTGACTAAGAAGGGTAAAACAATATTATCTCTAAGAAGGGAATTTCTAGGCTAGATAGGCCTTTAAGAGGTTACCATTGTTCTCCTGTGTAGACTGATCACAATGGACTAGTAGTATAAAGCTGATAGTGAAAGACTAAATACAAGCCTACTTAATGTAAAGGTCAGGTCTCAGGTAGGAACATAAGTTTTGTCCAGACTTTCTATCTACTGTCCCTAACTGACAGTGAAGTCCCCTTTATAGCTAGAGCATACTATTCAAGATACTTGTGAGTGCTGTGCTTACTAGTGAGGGTAATGAAAGAGTGAATGAGAGTAGGAATATTAGAGCTATGAGATGCAGAGTTGACAATGAGTATCAAGTTCTTATGTTAACACTAAGTTGTGAAGACTTAAGGTTCATCCTAGATAAATGTTCAGGAAGAACTTGATAGAGTTCTTTATTGGATTATACTAACTACTTATACAAATATCTGTTGGTCTGTATATCCATTTTCTATAATTACATGACTCTTACTAATTACTATACATATCTTACATAATTCTTCCTATACTATTTATATTCTTCCTGTATTATACTTCTGGATGTTTCCTACTAGGTTGATGAACATATAGAAAATAGTTTCCTTTCTAGGAACTATCTCATAACACCTCTATCCTCTCTATCCTCTCTAATTCCTGTCTGGTTTTTCTTACTATAGTTTGCACTCCTCTGGTTGTTCTCCCTTCAACTTTGCCAATGCTTCTATATCACAAATGGCTACTTACTGATTTGTGAGTTAATGAGTTAATGATTTAATAATCAAAAGGCTCAAAAAGGCAAAGTTTAGACAGTAGCAAAAGATGTTATTAAGTCTGAGGTTTATTCTCAGATATACAGTTCTTAAATACATGATTGTAGTGGTCTATACACCAGAACAGCCTACCATATGGTTACTATCTATTGTGTTACATATAGGAGTGCTATTGTTCTTAAAATAGAGATAACTTAACCATCTTAGGATAGTCCTTTGTTCTATTCAAGGATAGATGATAATCTATAGGTAAAAATCAATGTTATGTACAAATATTGAGAATCTTGTATCTCCATGGGATCTTATTGCCTCAAGGTCTATTTATGGCTGAAAGAAGCACATTAAAGAGAGCTTTATGATGGTCATTGAAACAAATGATTATATCAAGTAGTTTCTAAGATATCAGCAATTTAGTGTTTGGTAACTTGATGATTACTAACTGATCTGTTGATAACTTGGTAAATACTAATTTTCTTGAGACATTTTTGGTATCATTTGAAAGATTTTCCTAAGGGCTTTTGGTAGCTATTAAAATTGTTGAAATTAGTCAAGTATTCCTGGAGTTATGGTCCAAATGAAGTTTGTGACACCCTCTACTAATTTTGAGTGAAGCTGATATTGTGTTGTCTATTAGGTTATTGTGCTTTCTTTTTCCAACAGTCTGTATAATAGTGTATAGTATTGTCTATTAGATTGCTGTGCTTCTTTTTTCCAATAGTTTTAGTATTGTCTACAATGTGCTATACTCTCTTTCTCCAATACTTTGTAGTAGTCTTGTCTGCAGTATGCACAGTTAGTAGTATTGTATGCAGTCCATTATACTCCATTCCTCCAACAGTTTACAATTTGTTATACTTTTTTTTTCTAATAACTGACAGTAGTCTTGTCTGCAGTTCACTATACTATTTTTCTCCAACAGTTTCCAGTTTGCTATACTTCTTTCCTCCAATACTTTGCCTAATTTTTTGTACTTTTTTATGATTTTTCCTGAATTTATTTGAATTTTGTGGAATTTTTGAGTGAAAAGAGAAACTATGGGAAGGGTTAGCTAAATTTGACTAAGCAGTTACCAAGCCTCATCTTCCCACATCCTTCTCACATACTTTCTTAGACAAGGTTTTCATTCAAGCCTACAGCCCAACTTGAATCCTCTACTAATTCTAAATAGTTAAGTATATATTGAAGTTAGTCTACTATGCTTTCTTCTTCAACTTTCTGTGTACTCTGTAATATTTTTTCAACTACTTACTAACTTAACTATTCTGACTGACTTTACTCACTTACTTCTAATATTATAGTAGAAATTAATCTCAAGTCCATTGTCCATATATATACAATCTATAATCTGATACTATTGAATACCTCTTTATATACTATATTAAGTATCCTTTTGCTTTTCTAGCTCTGTTCTGGAAGAAGTACTAAAATGTTCAATAGTGAAGTACATCTTGAAAATGCTACATAAAGTTGTTTATGTAAGAATACTGATATCTGCAAATTAATCTCCATATACTCCACTGACTGTTCTTGATACTTGTTAATGGTTATAGCAAACACCAACCTGTTATGACTCAGCCAAATGACTAAGTTATTATTTCTTTTCTTTTTCTTTTTCTTTTTATTGAATTAGGAAATCAATGAATATACAAGAGAGAATGACTTAAAGAAGATGTATGGAACTTTATAAATAGAAGTAAATATAGAATGTGTATAAGTAGTGTATAGCAATCAAATGAGGACTCTATTGAGTTCTTCTTGTCAACTCAAACTAGAAGTAGTTTTAAGGTATTACAGTCTAAGTTCTTATACAACCTGACTGGGAATTGAAGTCTCTTGAGTGGTACAGGCAATGTCTCTGTATTAGGTGATAACCTGATCCTTGGAATCAACACAACCTTTTCTCTAAACCTTCTGTTTTTACTAATAATCCTGCACTGGGGTACTTTTCTCCTCATATTCAACACTACTATTCTTGTCCCATTGCAAAGTCCTTCTCCTAGATCTAAGTTTCTCAGTAAGATAACTGGATAGCCAACCTTGAGACAAAGTAAAGTAGGAGACAATCTACTACTATTGAGTTGTTGAAGAAACTTTGCAGGATAAGTATGGTGCATTTCATCTTCCTTAGACACAAAGTCTATACTTCTCAGCATATGGACCTCTGTATTTGGTACTAGGTTAAACTGTTGAAGAATAGCTTTATTAATATTATGTACCTCATCATTTCTAGAACAGAGAATAATGCACTCCAAGAAGTATTGGTCATCTTGAACTCTTGGGTTTTCAATTCCTAGATAGTGTTAAGATATGGACTTAGAACTGAAGTTCTGACTCCAACCAGTAATGATTGAAAGAAAAAAACTCAATAGAGTCCCCTATTGGATTTCTACTAGTATTTATACAAATATCCCATGGTCTGTATGCCTACTTTCCATGGTCACAAGACTATGACTAATAACTATATAGTTCTTATATAATGCTGCCCTACACTATTTATATCTTCTCTGCATTATATTTCTGGAGATTTCCTATCAAGTTGATGAATGCATAGAAGATATTTTCCTTCTTTGGAGCCAACTCATAACAAATAGATCTTGTTAATAAGAGTACTAAGATTAGTGTAAACCATAGACTGAGGAACCTGTATCATCTCATTATCATCTATAGTTGATCTGGCACCAATTTTTAGCAATTACTGAGCATATTGATTGTCAGCTTTAGAGTGGCCCAAGCATATATTATGTCTAAGATAAAGAAACTTGATATTTCTTTATAAGTTTCCTCTACAAAGAGATATTACTACCACTTGTTGACATGTTCCTTTAAACACCACAGGTAAAGTTTAACAGAAATCTCCTCCAAATACTATTGTGATTCCACTAAATAGATGGTCATTCTAGATAAAATATCAATTCAATAGCTATCAAGTGCAAGTTATTACATACTTTAAGTAAATCTCTTAGGCATTGATCAACAGTATCAATGTCATACTTGTACTACATAGGAACTTCATCCCAAATAATAACCCTAGTCTTCTAGATAACTGAAAACATATAACTATTCTGTTTGAGTCCAGCTACAGAGTTCTTATGAATAGAAATAGGAATTTTAAAGTATGAGTAAAATGTTCTTTCACTGTTCAACAAAAGAGCAGCAATTCTAGATGATGCTATACATAGTACTACTTGTTTTCTTCTTCTGATCTCAGTAGCAATAGTGTTACAAAGAAAAGTCTTTCCACAACCACCAGTAGTATCAATGAAGAAAAGATAACTTTGGTTGTTAGTAATAGACTCTAGAATAGCATCAAAAGCAGTAGCTTGTTCAGGGTTAAAGATCACCCTTTGTTTATCTACCAAAGTTGCTATTTCATCTATATCATACTACTCAGCCTGTAAAAGAGAGTTGGGTGTTCTGTGACCCCACTTTTGTTGTAGAAGAGGCATAGATAGAAAATCAGCAAGATTTCTTCCCATTTCTTCTAATATTCTGTTCAGATTCCAAAAACCATAATTATAAATATCATTCTCTGGTATCTCCTGGTTATCTTAGTAGTGACTCATATAATAGAGTTTGTTCTTGATATCATCACATAGTTCAATTCTAGATTGGTTTTAAAGAAGATGAAGCTCAGTTATAAAAAGAACTGTTTTTCTTTTGATAATAATACAAAATACATCCTTCCAATTACCTTAGTACATTGTCTTAGATACCATGACTTAGCTTTGGCATTCCAGGTATAGTGTTGAGAAAACTGCCAGTAAATAAGGCCTAAACTATTATCATATGCAGAGTTGTAATCAAACCAAGCAGTAAGCTAAGTTTTCTCTATATTCTGTCTAGCCAATACTTCATTGACAGTCTGGTGTACATAAAATTTGACATAGTACTTATTGGGAAGATAGACAGGAAGACATTGGACAGCTAGTGACTCTTCATGCATGTTGAACTCAAAGATCTTCTAGCAAGCTTCTCTTGGACCAATAAACCAACCATCTAAATGAGCTTTGATCTCATCATGTACTCCATCACCAATTTCCATAGTTGCCCTGTCAGGACCCTTGTAGATGTATTTGCTTAGATACTTGACAGTTCCTAATCCAGCAGAGACCTCTACATTGATATGACAATCAAAGAAAAGAAAAAGTTGAGGAAATAAAGGACCACATATTGATTGGTGAACCTAGCCCTATTGTGTTCAAATACCAAGCCATTGTTAGGTCTAGTATAGAGTGGATAACTGTCCTCAGCCTAGTCTATTCTTTCTCTATAGTCTTTAGAAAAGCATTTACTACATTGTCCATTAACCATACACTTAGCTTGGGGATTATCAGCACTACATGGACTATACAACATATACTTAGTAACTTTTGCATAAAGAAGTAGCTGAAGCTGAGGATCAGAAAGCTAGGCTGAAATCATAAAGTTAATATAATAGAAATCCTAAGTACAATCTTGAGATTGTAGAAAGGTAAACAAATAGATATGAGGGAGACCTCTTTTCTGGAACTCAATAGTATAAACATGAGTCACAGGAGTACCAAAAAAACTACTGTCAATGAGTTTAAGAAGTGCTTTTTTCTTCCACTCAAAAACCCATGATATAATATTAGAACAATCAGTAGCTATCTGTCCAGAGAAAAGACTCTGAACAATTTCTGGCTACTTGGGATTGGTAGTTATAGTGAAAAAGAGGTCTGGTTTGTGAAAATACCTGCAAATGGCCATAGTATCTTAGAATAGCTGAGTTATGAATCTAGGACTTCCTACATGAAAAGAAGAAAGAATGATTTTGCATCCTAAAGGTTAAGCATTTTCTCTATCATGTCTATCATATATAGTAGTATCCTGTAGTCTCTGGTAGAGCTCAGATCTGAGAGTGTTTTAATGTATTCTAGCCCAGTTCAGTCTCCTCTGCTTATAGTTTATCTGTGTATCAATAATAAACTGCTGGAATAACTTTCTACCATAGAAGAGAGATAGCTGAGGACCTTCTCTAACATGAAGACAATAGTTATAGTAGTATCTGTCAGAAACCACCTGTGAGCAAGCCTATTCCTTTCTATTTCTCTATTTTCCATTTTCCTCTTATTTTCTCAGTTGAGCACCATAGATTGGAATTCTTGGATGCCACCTATTCTCTCCCTTTGGAAATAACAGAACATAATAGAGAGCAGTATATAAAGGACTGTTTTGGCTGATTTGTTCAAGTTGTTCTTCTCTTGCCCATAATACCACATCTTTATTATCTATTGCATGATGAAGTCCTTTCTTTGGAATAATAACTGCAATCTCTTTAGCAGTAGACAGATTATGAGTTCTTGGGTTATACTATAAATCAATATATAGCCTAATCCTAATTTCTTGTTGTTCATCAACCAGCTTTTCTCTAATAAGTTCATAGGCATGATAATATTGATCTATATATGAATGGATATTCAGGAGTATTGTCTGAATATCATCTATTACTATAGAAACAAGATTTCTGTTATTGTTCCTTCTGATATTCAACTGTTCTGCTGTGTCCAAAATATAGATTTGTGCATAAACAGGATCATAATCACTATGAGAGAAGAGAGCACCTGTGAGATGGTACAGTTTATCTTGGATCTTGAAACAGTAAGGACCTGACTATCTAGTAACAGAGTTGTTGATTTTCACTCCTACTGAAGTCATTGCAAATACTACATTATACTATTGAATATTGTTACAGAACTCTCTGGAGTAATAGTCATCTCCTGTTAAGTAATTGTACAAGACTCCAGTTAGAGCTTGCAGAAATGGTAGCTGAATTTGTCCTTGTAGACAATACATTCCAAACTTGGAATGATTGACCTGTAAAGATGTAAGTTTTTCATAGTCAAAGTGAAGAGTGTGACAGTAAGGACAAATAATGAACAGTATGCTCAAGTCAAAATAATGAACAGTATGCTCAAGTCAATATACTGTATATCAGCCTCTAGAAATAGTTGGCCAGCAGGTAGATAATATATAGGCTGAAAAACAAGCAGTGGAATGTCATCTTTAATAATGGTTTCTTAGTTCTAGTTGAACTTTTGAGCATATAGAGTTTTAGTATAGAGAAACTATCATACCTGACTTATATGATCATTTTCATCATGTTCTTGAATATTTCCATCTTCAACATTCTGTAATATCTAGTTAAAATCTATTAAGTAGCAGTACTTAAATTACTTATAACTCTCAGGAGATTTTCCTGTATGTTTCTGTCTATATGTAGGTCTCCATCATCCCCTCTCTGCTGTCCTTCATAATCAAGAGCATCTACATCTTTATTCCTCCATTCTTCTATTATTTGGTTGATTTGAATCCCTTTTATCTATCTCTATCTCTCTTTGCTTCTACTACTATGATCTGTACTCTAGATTCCTGAGTTGTTCTTTGTTGCTATTTAGCAAGTTGATGTCTGCACAAATCAAGTATAGCATCCTCAAGATTTTGTAGAACATATATAGAAGCTAAGTAGAATTTTGTTCTTCTTCTTTCTCTTTTTCTATTCAGGACAGGAGCTGGAGAAATATAATAGGGATCTTACTGTGCTTGCTTCTCAGCCCTTCTCTCTTTATGTTCTAATTTGATATAATCTATCTCTCACAACTGTCTTGCTGTCTTACTTACAACTACTCTAAGAATAAAGGTATACTATCACTCCTAAGAAGGAGATCCCTACTCTAAACAACTCTCTTAGAGAGTAGTTGTTATTCTCTTGCATATAAGAATTACAATAGATTCTAAGTACTAGATTACTAATAGAAAGGTATACAGGTATACTACTGCAGTACTGCTCAAGGAAACAGTTTGTCTAGAAGGGTAGACCTGAGCTTAGTTACACTAACCATGCTCTATACCACAGTTGCAGAGTACTGTCCCCTTTACACCTAGGGCCCAGTATCCAGTTAAGGTATAGAGAGAATAAAGGGGTAAAAGAGCAAAGAGGGAGGACAGAGAATAGTGATCAAAGACAGAAAAGTCAATGAGCTGGCACCATCACTGTATATTTGTATATATTTGCTTCCCTCCCATACATCCAATTTGGGTTGAATATGAAAAGAGAAGGGTTTTGATGGTTAAACTTATTTTTCAAATTCCATTAAAATAAGAGGAGAAAAAAGGAAGTCAATTACAATTTTTTCAAAATTTTTATGAATTTATCTGAATTTTGTGGAATTTTTGAGTGAATTAAGTGAATTTGAGTGAAAAGAGAAGGTGTGGGACCAATTACCTAAAAATTTGACTAAGCCCCATCTTCCCACATTCGGTCTTGCATACTCTCTTGAATACTAGACTAGATGATGATAGAAGATAGATAGAGATAGTAGATAGATTGATTGCCTAGAAGATGATCAGTACTACTCACTACTAGTTGTATATAAACACTATCAGACTGGAATGTATAGTAGTTGCTTTTTACCTCCCACTTCCAGTGTCCCACCTTGAGCTCTTATCAGGCGAGTCAGACAGTGTGCACAACCACTACGCTATGCTCGCTGGCCCCATTTAAACAGTAGATGATCTCAGGCCAGAATTGATATCCATGGAGCTCTATTGTAGCCAATTGGAAAACAACAAAAAAATTGAAGTGCGAATGTTACTCACATATGTATGTGGCATAGCAATTAATGTTGGATCTGGGAGCGGCCTCGATTTGACATGGTCTAGAGGGAATGATTGACGTTGTTTCATGTTGAAGGGATCCACTGATCCATGTTCTTGCGTGGAACTATGTCTGCTCCTTGCAAGCATGCGCCAGAGCATGAAAAAAAGGATACAGACGACAGCCATAAGAATGCCGACAGTGATTCCGGCAATTGCCCCAGGACTGACTCCCCTAGATGAGCCACCTGGAGGTGGTGTGCTAGAAGACTGCGTTGGCAATGTCGTGCTGAATGGCACGTCATTTTCGGCAGCCTCTTGCAAGTTTTTCAGCGATAGATACATTTATTAGGCAAGACAAACTCACCTCGTGCAGCATCGGGATTGAAAACCTTATGTGATTGGTGAGTTTCCCCGAGGATTCTGAGGGTTAGCCAACTTACGCCAAGGATGTTCAGCTTAGCCCAAGACGGGACCTCTATCCCAGAAGGTAATAATGGTGATGGAAGTCTAGGAGTCCAATGAGCAAAAAGTCAGTGGTCGCGATGGCAAAAAAAGTTACATCAAAGACTGACTCGCCGATTGGCCCAACCTGAGCCTGAGTACGTTAACATCCATTGAGCGAATGAAATGAAGGAGCGATTTTGGCATCCACCACAAGCCTCTACCAAAGAATATGCGATACTACTGCATGTACAGGGGTTGGCATCAGACAGAGATGGACCGATGTAGTGAGTTCCTGCGGGTATCCGGTTGACCAGGTGGACTGTTGGAGACCGTGAGATCAGTAAATGGCATTGACCAACGTATCCGTAACTCACGCATACCGCAAGCTGACTCGAAAAGGGCTGCAATTGAGCAAGGAGTTTGGTTGTGATAAATTGCCTGAATTATTCATGAGGATACTATGTGGATATTTCCTGGGGAAAGAGCTTTTGCATACCCACTGATAATCGGGTATGCATGTTATGACATCTGATCCTACAGATCCTACAGATTGAGCATTGAGTTGGATGACAAAAGCCACCAGCCCCAGGAGTTTTAGTCCCTTCATATTGAATTCGTAGAGCGATTGTAGTAGACAGGTAAGCAATAGAGAGGAAAATTACAAGACCGAGCGTGGCAATTGATGAACCAAAGTTTTGGTGAAGAGCAAACAGCTTTTGCACAGTCATTTATGAGCCATCACATACAACCATGGAAGCTCTCATGATACAATGGAGCCTCACAACTCTAGGTACATGTTCCTCAGAAATCATGTTGTAAACAAAGCAGTGCTTGTAACATTTGTATTTGGCAAGAATTACTATACACATCAGGAAAAATACTGATCCCAACTTTTTTCATTTTATTAATACCAATAAGTTGGATATTGAGTGCTACACTAAAAAAATAGGTAATATTTCATCTCTTACATCATGGACAAACAACTGTAAGGGGACCCTGTTGAGGATTGCTAGCTTTGATCTTGATGTGACACATGCCAGAATAACTTTAGGTGAAACATGATCAAGTGGTTATATATATTTTCTTTTTCTTTTCCAATTGATATAAAAACTTCACCATCACTCATTGCCCCCTCAGCTGTTCTATCTTATAATGTCTGAGAGTGAGCATCTTTTACATACTTCTTTCTTATTATTTTACTTACTCTTTACTTTGTAGAATATTCTAATCTTGTTGTCTACAGATAAATAATAAACAGCTGTTCTATCTTATAATGTCTGAGGAATATCCTAATCTCATCATCTACAGACTCTACCAACACCACCCCTGGAACACCAGACTCACATTCTGGAATGACCCTATACTTAATTAAATATTACTATGTAATATTTAATTCCCCTTAGCTTAACTTGGACATCCCTGATCCTAACTAACAGAACTATAGGCTCAAGGACACCTCAGTGGTAGGAGTATATATACTGTAGAAGTACACTCCAGGAGCCTTATTCTAATCTCTAAGAATTCTCCTAGAGGTAAGTTGTAATGTATTTAGGAGTGTAATATTATTTAAGGATTCTCCTGGAGTCCACTCTACTCCAGTTGCCCTTACAGCAGATTAGGATCTCCTAAACAGAGCCTTGGTAGAATGCAGTGGACAGTCTCCCCCTAGATATCCTCTCCTGTCTGCAACCAACCCTCCAAATACTCCACTTTACATAGATGTCACATATGGACATCCTCTAGAATGTAGCCGACACTCTAGTTTATCTACAGCACCATCTGCACAAAGTCTCCAAGAGACAAAATAACTCAGAAACCAATATCAACAACATACTCTCTATCTTAACTGCCCAGCTATAGTAGTTTATACAGCTGGTCTTAAACTTCTTTCAGTCTCCAACTCTGGCAATTGCCTCACCTCTATTGCCTGTAGCAGTATCTCCTCTACTGACTGCTCCTAGGTCTTGAGCCTGGCCAAAACTCATATCTCTTCCAGACTTTCATGGAAAACAAAGCTCAGACCATATATTCCTTAACTCCTGTATTTTGTACATTCACCTAGTCCTAGAGCAGTTCAGTTGTAAGGAAGAGAAAGTGCTCTGGGCACTGATGTTCTTCAAAGGAGGTGTTAGCATGTAGTTATGAGGACTTAGAGCTCAACCAAAATGGCTATTCAGGAAGAACTTAATAGAGTTCTCTATTAGATTGCTTAACTACTTATACAAATATCTATTGGTCTGTGTACCCATCTCCTGCAATCACATGACTCTTACTAATAACTATATATATCTTACATAAGCTTTCCTATGCTATTTATATCCCTCTTTTATTATACTCCTAGATGTTTTTTACTAGATTGATGAATATATAGGAAATAGTTTCTTTTCTTGGAACCATCTCATAACAGGAGGCCAGACCACAAAATAGTCCAAAAACCTCTCTAGACAAGAAGCAAACACTGGCATCTTTCTCCTTCAAACCTGGGTTGACTTTGAGCAACAGTTCTGAATGTAGTTCTTCCCAGTCAATGCAGAAGCAGATATAATAAACATCTTGAAGAGATTGTTCTACCACCAAGAGAACTGGATGGTAGATGACTACTTGAATAGCTTTCAGACTCTGGTTTTTGATACTGGATACATGGACCTCTGAACTCTAGTAGTAAAATTCAAATGAGGACTTAGGACAAAGATCCAGAGCCAGATTACTACTATGCCCTATAGAAGACCTACTAACACAGATCTGGAAGACTAGTACCATACAGCATAGAGGATCGATCAAGCTTGACTAGTCAACAAAGCCTTCCAGTCTTCATAACACTTGATACCTTCTGTCCCCTCTAGAATTCCTGCTCCTCATCTAGCCTTACTAACTATAGTTTGCACCTCTCTAGTTTTTCCAACATCTATTTCCCCTAGACCTTTGTCTCCACCTCTACCTCTATCTCTCAGAGCCCCCATAGACATTGGTGCTGCTCACAAGACCCAGTCCCTTTCTCTACACAGCTGCTACTATTGTGGAGAAATGGGCTATCTCATTAGAGACTGCCCATATTGCCTCAACATATAATAGCTAATAGTAAAGCAGAGAAGGAATTGATCAAGGATTTAATAGCTCTCAAGAATACAGTTGTCATAGAGAAAGTGGAGCCCTCTGTTAAGGAGAATTTTGTGTAGAGTAGCTAATAAAAAATATGCCCTGATCACTTCCAGTAATAGGTTCACTGTACTCAAGATAAAAGATATTAATACAAGTGACAGTAAACCCAAAGATATATATCTCTCTGCTCCAGTCAGCTATCTTATATTCCAGAGACCAAAGTGGGAAAAACAATTGCCCAAAGAGCTCTCTACCAATATCCTTGATATATGTGGAACGTCTCTAGTTCTTACCATAGAACTCAGTACAACTAGTACCAGCGAACTCCACTCTATTAATGTACTTCTAGACTGCAGAACTACTAGAAGCTTCATTGATTGTGACTTTGTCTACTCCAAGGGAATTAATACCCAAACTATTTCTTGCCCTATACTGGTCTATAACATTGACAGCTCTCCCAATAAAGTAGGCCAAATATCAGAGGTGGTGAACATTGTCCTCTGCTACTATACATACTCAGAATGGATGCTTCTGGCCATCTCTAGTCTGGGAAAGCAGAAGTTAATCCTTGGCTATACCTGGCTCAAAGATCACAGTCCCAAAGTTGACTGGCAGAAAGGAGAAGTCTGCATAATACAATGCCTATCCTGTCATGATACAGCTAAATGGCTAAGTTATTATTTATATTTCTTTTCTTTTTCTTTTCATTTAATTAGAAAATTAATGGATATACAAGAGGGAATGACTCAAAAGAGATGCATGGGACTTTATAAATAGAAGTAAATACAAAATGTATATAAGTAGTATATAGCAATCAAATGAGAACTCTATTGAGTTTTTCTTGTCAACTTGGACTAGGAGTAGTTCTAAGGTATTACAGTTTAAGTTCTTACACCAGAACTCAATTCCTTCATCAGCACTGCTCATCACAGAGCCTTGCCACTTCTTATTCTCTTATTCTCCTTGGTACCTAGGTGACACAACTCAGAACTACTATGATATAGCCAGGCCCTAGGCTTAAGAGAACTTGATAGTTAGTTAGAGACTATTGGTAGAAGTACAGTACCAAGCTTAGGTATTGTGTCTGAGACCTGACCTCACAATTGAGTGGTATTGTGTAGTATACTTGTGCCATTCTTAGTAGAAACCTTGTGCTAAAGTCCCATTGAGGGCTGTATATACAGAGGAGTAATACTGTATCTTTAGAAAGGCATTTAGGTTAGGGATCCTCTCCTTAGAGTAATAGTATAACCATACTACTAGAGCAGTAGTAAGTAAGATAGTAGATGTCTAGCTGGGTAAAGATCTTGTACCCCAGTAGATATAACAGTAGTAAGATCACTCTTCATTTGACTTCTCTAGAGACATAGCATCATGTTTCTAGAGCAATATAATTCTCTCATGAGTGGAATGCTCAACCAACAGTATACCCTTGCCAAACTAAGGACAAAAATAGAAGGTAGAAAAGGAAAGATATACTGGGGGTGTAAAAGGTTCAAACATCTGGCCTATAACTGCAGGAATAAAAATATGGAGGAGAAGAAGAAGCCAATTTCCCAAAATAAATTTGAAGTAATAGTAAGTAGGATGATACAGTGTAGAGTGGGAAAAGAGGTAAAAGTGAGAAGACAAGAGATGATAGAAGAAGTGAAATGCTTCAGGTGTTGGGGTGTTGGGTATCTCAAATGGAAATACCCAAATATTGTGGTTGAAAAGAAGAAAAGAAGAAAGAAAGAGACAGCATATATAACTAGACCACAAAAGGCACAGCAAGAGAGGAGGCTAGCATGTTCCATATAGAAAAAGGTACAGGAGTACTGTGGAAAGTGGAATGCACCTCCAGAAGGTATACTCTTACTTGAGAGAGGATGGATAATAAGGAAAGTAGTGACAACATATGTAAACTGTGGAGGATATAAAGGCAAGGGGGTGTAGACCTACAAGAATCAAGGATAGGGATTTCTTCTTAAGAAACAAGTAAAAACATATAGTGTAGTTTGTGCCAAGAAGTATAGAACTGGAGAGAAGAAGAAGCAAGAAGAGGTGAAATGACAAGAGTAGAATGTGTAAAGTGTAGAAGAAAAGATGTAATTATGAGAAAAGTGCCAGAATGAGAAAAGAAAGAGATCTTATGCCCAGAATGTAGAATAGAAAGAAAAAGAGAATGGTGGAACTAGAGAGTGGTGGTGCAGTCCATAGAGGCAAAAGCACAATAAGGCAGTACATGGATAGAGGATCTGAAAGATATAGCAAGAGAAAGGGGTAAGCAGAGAGAAGTAAGAAGAATGTTTAAAATGCTAAGAGAAGTATGGTTAAGTATTGGAATAGAAAAGATAGATACACACAAAGGAGTAATGGTGAAAGCACTTTTGGACAGTGGTGCAATGGAGATATTTATGGATTGTAAAATAGCAGCAAGACATGGATTCAAGCTACAAAAATTAGAGAGACTGATAGTAGTTAGGAATGTCAATGGAACAAACAACAGTGCAGAAACTATTATCCATTAAGTAAAAGTAAACATATACTACAAGGGTCATGTAGAAAGAATAAGAATGAATGTATGTAACCTGGAAAGAACAGATATAATACTGGAGATGCCGTAGTTATAAGCACACAACCTAGAAATAAACTGGGAGACAGAAGAAGTAAAAATGACAAGGTGCCCACCACTGTGTAGAAGGAATATGAAGCAAAAGAAAGAAAAGAGAGTAAAGAAAGGAAAGAGAGTAGCAACTCTAAAAGAGAAAAAGATTGTAAGATGGGTGGTAGACAATAAAGAGAATTGGAGAAAAGAAGAAAAGACTAAAGTAGACTATAGAAAGATTGAGGAAATAGTGCTGCAAAAATTTTTAAGGTGGAAAAGAGTGTTTGGAAAGGTAGAATTGGAGAGAATGCCAACAAGGAAAATCTGAGATCATGCCATAGATCTCAAGGAAATATTCAAACCTAGAAAAGGAAAGATTTACCCTTTATCTAAGAATGAAAGGGAGGAGGTTCAGAAATTCATAGAGGATCAGTTAAGAAAGGGGTACATCAGACCATCAAAATCCTCTCAGATATTACCAGTTTTCTTTGTGAGCAAAAAAGATAGAGGAAAGAGAATAGTAATAGACTACTATAACCTGAATGACCAGACAGTGAAGAATAACTATCTATTTCCACTAATTACAGACTTAATAGATAACATGGGTAGTGAACAAGTATTCACTAAGATAGACCTTCAGTGGGATTTCAACAATGTGAGAATTAAGGAAGGAGATGAGTGGAAGAGAGCATTCACAACCTATATAAGGTCCTTCAAACTGATAGTCATGTTCTTTGGAATAACAAATTTGCCAGCTACATTTCAAGCAATGATGAATGAAATCCTGAGAGACATAATTAACAAAGGAAAAGTTGTGGCTTTTGTAGATGATATACTAGTAGGAACAAAAATAAAGGAAGAACACAATGAGATTATAGAAGAAATACTGAGGAAGCTAGAGGAAAACAATTTTTATGTGAAGCCAGAAAAGTACATATAGAAAGTGAGGAAGATTGGGTTCCTTGGAGTTGTCATAGGATTCAGCAGAATAGAGATGGAGAAGGAGAAAGTGGATGGAGTACTAAGTTGGCCAGAACCAAAAAATGTAAAAGATGTTAGGAAGTTCTTAGACCTTGCAAATTACTACAGGAGGTTTATCAAGGACTTTGCTTGAGTAGCAAGACCAATGAATGTGCTAACAAGAAAGAATATTAAGTAGTAGTGGAGAGGCGAACAATAGCAGACATTCAATGAGCTCAAAAGAATCTTCATAACAAGACCAGTATTGGCAGCCCTAGATTTGGACAAGGAATTTAGGGTAGAAGTGGACACTTCAAATTATGCAACTGGAGGAGTACTTTCAATAAAGTGCTTAGATAATTTGTAAAGACTAGTGGCTTTTATCTCAAAATCTCTAAGTAACACTGAAAGGAACTATGAGATACATGATAAAAAAATATTAGCTGTAGTTAGGTGCTTGGAGGCATAGAGGCACTTTCTAGAAGAAACTACAACCAAATTTGAGATTTGGATAGATTACAAGAATCTTGGATACTTCATGAAGATACAAAAGTTAAATAGAAGACAAGCTAGATGGGCCCTATATCTGTCTAGGTTTGACTTTACACTGAAACATGTCCTGGGAAATAAGATAGGGAAGGCCAATAGCCTAAGTAGGAGGCCAGATTGGGAAGTTGGAGTGGAAAGAGATAACAGAAATGAAACATTGGTTAAGCCAGAATAGCTGGAAGTACAAAGGACTGAAGGAGTAAAGGTAATCATAGAAGGAGTGGACCTACTAGAAAAAGTAAGACAGTTAAGAGTAAAAGACAATAAAGTAGTAAAGGCAGTTGAAGAAATAAAGCAAGCAAGGGTAAAAATGCTGAAAGATAAGGAGTGGCAAGAAGTAGATGGTGTTATGTACAAAGAAAGAAAGGTATATATACTTAAAGATGATAAGCTGAGGGCAGAAATCATTAGACTATACCATAACATACTAGTAGGAGAACATAAGGGGTAGTGGAAGATAGTGGAATTGGTCACCCACAATTTTTGGTGGCCAGGAGTAACCAAGGAGGTAAAACAATATATGGAAGGGTGTAATTTCTGTCAAAGGAATAAGAACTGCATAGAGCAGCCAGCAGGCAAGTTGATATTCAATTCAATTCTGGAAAGATCTTGGACATATATTTCTGCAGACTTTATCACTAAATTGCCACTAGCATAGGGATACAACTTAATCTTAGTAGTAGTAGATAGATTAACAAAAATGGTTTACTTAATCTCTACTACAAAGAAAACATCAGCAGAAGGACTGGCTAGGCTATTCAGAAACAATATGTGAAAGCTGTATGAACTACCAGAGAGTATAATTTCAGACAGAGAGCTATAATTTGTGACAGGATTAATGAAGGAGTTGAATAGGATATTGGGAATCAAAAGCAAGATGTCAATAATATTCTACCCTCAAACAGATGGACAAACAGAGAGAGTTAACCAGGAGTTGGAACAGTATTTAAGAATATTTATTGACCATAGGCAAGAGCAGTGGCCAGACTGGTTAGGAACAGCAGAGTTTGCATATAACAATAAAGCACACTCAAGTACAAAGATATTACTCTTCGAAGCAAATTATGGGCAAGATCCTAGAATGGGGTTTGAAGTAAGAAAGAAAGAGAAATATAAAGGAGCAGAAAAATTTACAATGAGGATAAAAGAAATTCAGGAGGAAGCAAAGATAGCATTAGAAAAGGCATAGGAAGAAATAAAGAAATATGCAAATAGAAAGAAAAAGGAGGTTGACAAGTATAAAGTTAGGAACTTGGTGATACTCAGCACCAAAGATTTAAAATATCAAATGGTTGGGAGGAGGACAGAGAAATTGATGGAAAAATTCATAGGGCCTTACAAGATAAAGAAAGTTATATTATTGAATACAGTAGAACTAGAACTATCTAACACAGTAAAAATACATCTAGTAGTTAATGTCAGTAGAATACAAAAATACATAGAATAAGTAGAGGGGCAGAGAAAGGAGCAACCAGCTCCAGTTGTAATTGAGGGAGAGAAAGAATAGAAGATTAAAAAAATTCTGAACAAACAATGAATAAGAGAAAAGGATAAATACTTGGTACAATAGAAAGAGTTCACAGCTAAATCCAATATCTAGGAAGGGAGGAAAAATTTGGAGAATGCAAAGAAAGCAGTAGAAGAATTTGAGAAAGAATATTGATAAAATATAGAAGATGTTAAAAAACAAAAAAGAGAAAAAGGAATGTTTAGGAGAGGGGAACTACCAGGGCAATTTATGGCAAGAAAGCTATTTGGTTAGTCAGATAAAAGGTATGATGAGGAATATTGGGCAAGGTTAGAAAGAAATTGGAGGAGATGGAAAGGTGGAAAAGCAAGGGAACAAAGAACAATGGAAACAATAAAGGAGAAGAAGAAGGAAATTGAGCAGGAAAACTTGGGAATCAAGGAATGGGTAGAAGAAGATAACAATGAAATAGAGAACATCTACAATCTCTACCATGAGTTGTAAAAATCCTTGGGACAAGGAATCTTGAGAGGGGGGTAGTGTCATGACATGGCCAAATGGCTAAGTTATTATTTATATTTCTTTTCTTTTTCTTTTTCTTTTCTTATTTAGACTTACTATACAAGGAAGGAGTGTGGAAAAAGTGTTACATGACAAATATCATATATCACAGTCACATGTTAGGATGTCACAGTGTCACATCACATAATTGAGTCACATGATGAGTATGGAAGAGTAGTATACAGACCATATAGTAGTTGTATAAGTAGTATATAGAATCCAATAGGAACTTCATCAAGTTCTTCTTGTCAACTTGGACTTGGAGTGTGATTAAGTCATCTCAGGCTAAGTCACTACAGTAAGTGGTGTCTAGTAATGTTTTATAGCAAGTCCTTGTTTCTAGTAGAACAAAACTATAAGATCCACAACAAGGAAATGCTCACTATCATCCATATACTAGAGAAATGGAGACACTTCCTAGAAGAAGTAATTAATCTGGTGGAAATTTGAACAGACCACAAGAACCTGGAATACTTCATAACTGCCAAGAAGCTAAACTGCTAGTAAGTATATTGGTCTCTCTACCTAGTATGATTTGACTTCACTCTTTATCACCATCTGGGGTAATCTATGGAGAAGCTAGATACCTTATTGTAGAGACCAGACTATAGTAACAGGTTTTCTGATAACAAGGATGTAGTATTACTTTACCTAGAATTCCTAGCTGTCTGTGCCCTAAAAGAAGTAGAACTGACAGAAGTAGAACAGAACATTCTGTCTGATATTCATAAGGGCAGCTATTCTAGAGACTTAAAAGAGCCAGTTATGAAAGCTGCCCAAGAACTCCAATACTCTACTACCAAGATGGTGTACTTTTCAGAGTAGTCAAATGTAGATGGTATAAGAGTAACTAGAGTAGAGTAGACTCCAGGAAAATCCTTAGTAATATTATACTCCTAAATAAGTTACAACTCACCTCTAGGAGAATCCTTAGAGATTAGGATAAGGCTCCTGGGGTGTACTTCTATAATATATACTCCTACTACTGAGATGTTCCTGATCCTATAGTTCTGTTAGTTAGGGTCAGGAGTCTCTGAGTCAAGCTAAAGGAAATTAAATATTACTATGTAATATTTAATTAAGCATAGGGTCACTCTGGGCTATGAGTCTGGTATTTCAGAGGCAGCATTGGTAGGGTCCCCTTACAGATAGCCTGTTCTATTTCTGAGAAAAGATTTACATGCTCCAGACCCCAAACTTACACAAGAAGATAGTCTCTCTATACCATAATACCAAGGTTGCAGGACACCCTGGTAGTGTCACACCCTGTGACACTATGTGATAGAGTATTCTTACTTACTATTGCAGACTTTGGTACACTAGCATCAGCTTACCAAGAACTATACTATTATAACTCATTACTCTAGTCTACCTAGCCAAGAGTACCAGTAGTAATCTAGCTTCATTATCAACTAAGTCTCCTCTCTAATCCTCTATTTTCTTAGAGAATCCATCTTTTACTACTTGAGGGCAAGCATAGAGAAAAACATAACCTGATTGGTTAAAATTAAGCCTATCAACTTAAAGACTAAGGTTTGATAGTATAACAAAACTAACAATCTCCTGTGCTATTAGTACCATCTCTCATATCAATATCTAATCCATCCACCCTAAACTCACATCTGGAATAATACACCTACCATAAGAGCCTCTGTTCTACCCTCTCTAGGAAAGCAACCTCAATGTCAATAAAGTGCCCTTTTACAGTCTCATAGGCTTGGATCCAATAACTCTTCTTCCAGAAACCAGAAGAAAAACCAGTTGAGCTATCAACCCACAAAAAAGTCACAACCCCTACTAACCTGGAAGAGAAATATCCTGTTCCTCTATCCAGAACTAATTAAAAACCCTTACAACTTTTTTCAAATCTGGACTTATAACCATAACTATTGTTACTAGCACTCATAAAATAAGCCAATATACCTTCCAAGAAAAGGTACCAGGGTATTAGAGAGCTAGATCCATTTTTGGGGGACTTTCTAGACAAACTTCAAGTATTTATCTTCTAGTACTAGATTTACTTTTGCATCTGTGAGAGGAAGTTTAGTAAGAACTTAGAGAAAATTTTCTTTGTCACCTCCTATCCTTGCAGAGTGGCCCTAGACTATTTCAAACTCTTTATTAATAAACCAAACCCCTACTAAAGCCTTGACTTTCTCAAAGACTGGTCTTTCTTTGTTCAAAAATTGTCCAATATCTTTTGTTCTTATATACCTAAGGATAATAATGAGGATGTTATTATAGCAATCCCCTTTCCCAATAAAGGAAAGGCTATTAACTGCTTTATTTGTTTTGTGAAGTACCAAAACTATATTTGTTGGGATGACCATTTCTTCCAGAAGGTGATCAAGAATGCTCTACTGGCTTATATCCAGGATGAACTGTACTTTAGTCACAAAGATTTGTCATTTTTTGAGGGATTAAAAAGAGTAGTATTAAGGATAGATAATGACTACTGGAAACATTAGCTAGAAGACAAGTACAAATTTTGGGGTATTTGCACCTCCACCAGTTATCTGATAAAGCTACCAAGAGAGAAACTCCCAAAACTCACATCAACTTCTGAGTTTACAATACCCTCAGACAGATTCTTCTAGAATATACCAAGATCCCTGGTTTCTTTTTTATGTAACAACCTCTTATTGCCTCCAACAAGTGGTATCCTAGGGTCTAATAGCTATCTAACCTCTATTAAACAACAACAGCAATAATTCTTGGGACTTTGCATATACTGTGGGCAGACAGGACATCTAGTATGTTCCTGCCTTCATTAATTACTTTGCCCACCTAATGTCACTGAGGTGCCTACTGCCCTTATAGAACCCTCTAATAACCTTAAATCCCCAAAAAAAAATTTAGCAGTCCTCTCATTTTCCTGGGAGTTGACTGTGTAAAACTCACTAGGGACCTAGTCCTATACCTGGGTACTGCAACACCTTCCCATCTCTAATTGTTGTATCTTCTTATCCAGTTGTCATGTATTCTAGGAAATTTTATAGAGTTAGTGGACTTGGGTTTCTCTGGTTGTTTCATGGACTCAAATTTTATTGCATCAAATGAACTTCCTTACCAAGCAATTGTGCCCCTTCCTATTGCCTTAATAGACAGTACTGTAAATGCTTGTATGATTCACACAGTATCACTCCCAATTGATTTTGCTTGTAGCTACTTGTGCATATCTGAGTTTTTTGTAACCAAGTTAGAAGAAACCTATCCAATTATACTTAGACACAATTAGTTAGTTAAGTACAACCCAAACATGAACTGGAAGACAGGTACCTTGCAATTCTCTGTCCCAAAGACCCAAGAAGCAACTCTAACAACCAAGATCCAATCTGAAAATACCTCTGAATCTAGTTCCAGTCTTCTAGAGAAAATCAACTCTACTATCTCATCAGAATCAGAATCAAAATCCTCAATACATTTAGCATTAGTACTTATCTCAAGTAATACCTATAGAACTACCAAAGAGAAATCCTCAAACTCCCATAGTTTCTAGAAACTCTCAATCACCTTTGTTAATGCAGTAGCCTTCCAATGAGCCTGCAAAGCTCAGGAAGCATTAGCTTACCAACTATCAGCAGAACTAACCTCCCTAGTGTCATGACACAGCCAAAAACAGCTAAGTCATTATTTATTTTCTTTTTCTTTTCTTTTAATTAGGAAATTGGTGGATGCATGAGATAGAACAACTAAAAGAGATGCATGGGAGTTTATAAATAGAAGTAAATACAGGAGGTGTATAAGTAGTGTACTATAATCAAATGAGAACTCTATCGAGTTCTCCTTGTCAACTCAGACTAGGAGTAGTTCTAAGACGTCTCAGTCTAAGTCCTTATACCTAGAAGGATGATTTGCACTTCTACTCAAAGACATGGCCAACTGTTAGCAATGAACAGTGAATGTCCTTAGTGATCACCCTAGGTAGATGTTCAAGAAGAACTCAATAGAGTTCTTCCTTGGATTAGACTACTACTTATACTACTTTTATAGTGGCTGTACTGCTACTAGTCCACGATCACATGTCCCTCCAGAATATTCTACAACCTTGTGACCTTATCACATGACTTGGCTTCCTAAGTTCCCCTGCTATTTATATCTCAACCCCATTGTACGCTTTGAGGTTTTGGACTAAGTGTTTAAATACACAGGAGACTTTTTCCTGCTCGGGGCTCCCATAACATGGCCCCCCCTTCAAGTTTCCTCATTCTAAGGAATTTTTCCCATCGATTCCCAGTTTTTGTCCCATCTTCTCTCCCTTTCCCTTTCATATCTTTTTCTTCCCTACCATACAGTAGTTTTGCCATGAATTCCCTAGGTAATTCATGACTGAACTCCTTTTCTTCTTTCTCTTGCTCCTGTCACCTTAGTTCTTTGACTTCTTCCCTGTACTCCCTCTTGAATTCTTCTACCAATTCCTTCGCATTTTCCAAGTTCTCTCTATTTTCCCAGGTGTTTTCTTCCACTGTGTAGCCTTTCCATCTCACCAGAAACTTTTCCTTCCCTCTAATCATTCTTTTGTTTAAAATTTTCTCTACTTTAAACTCCTCTTCTCCCTTGATGATGACCGGTTTTGGTGGTATCTTCTTCTGTCCCTCTACCTGTGGTTTATAGAGTTGTACTCTACTTACGTTAACTACAGGGTGTATTTTAATAGATTTAGGTAATTCTAACTCTATTGTGTTACTCGAGATGATTCCTTTTACTTTATAGGGGCCTACAAAGCATTCAGTCAGTTTCTCCGATCTCCTTCCTTTCATTTGCCACTTTAAATCCTTTGTGCTTAGCAGTACTAAGTCTCCTACTCTGTATTCTTCCTCCTCCCTTTTCTTTCTGTTTGCAAATTTCTTCATTTTCTCCTGTGCTTTCCCCAACACTGCTTTTGCTTCCTCCTGGATTTTCCTCATTCTCTCTATGAATTTTTCTGCCACTTCATACTTCCTCTTCCTTCTTCCTTCAAATCCTATCTTTGGGTCTTGACCATAATTTGCTTTGAATGGTGATGTTTTTGTTGCTGTATGGACCTTGTTATTGTATGCAAACTCTGCTGTTCCCAACCAATCTGGCCACTGCTCTTGCCTATGGTCGATGAAGACTCTTAGGTACTGTTCTAGCTCCTGGTTTATCCTCTCTGTTTGCCCATCCATCTGAGGGTGATAGGCCATCAAGAGTTTTGTCTGGATCCCCAGCAAGTTATTCAGCTTCTTTATCATTCCCGCCACAAACTGCACTCCCCTGTCTGATATGATACTTTCTGGAAGCCCATGCAACTTCCATATGTGGTCCCAAAACAGCTTTGCAAGTCCCTTTGCCAATGTTTTCTCCGTTGTTGCTATAAAATGCGCCATTTTACTAAAACAATCACACACTACTAGGATTGCGTCGTATCCCTGGGCTAAGGGCAGTTTGGTGATAAAATCTGCCAATATATGACTCCATGGTTTTTCCGGGATTGTGTTGGGCATTAGTTTTCCTGCTGGTACCTTGTTTTGGTTCTTGTACCTTTGACAAGTATTGTATTCCTCTACATATCTTCCCACCTCTTTCGTTATTCCTGGCCACTAGTAATTCCTGCCAATCAACTCCATCATTTTCCATCTCCCTCCGTGCCCTTCTACCAGGGTGTTGTGGTACAATTGTATTATTTCCCTTCTGAGGTCCTCTTCTGGCACATATATCCTTTCTTCCTTCATTACTATTCCATTCTCTACTTCCCATTCTTTGTCTCTCAGTGTCTTGATTCCTGCCTTTTTCAGCTCCTCTACTGCTTTTACGATTTTCTCATCCCCTTCCTGTGCCTTCCTGATTCTTTCTTTTAGATCTTCCTTCTGTATCAACATTTCCATTCCCCTAATCTATTCTGGTTTTATCAGTGTCTGGTCTTCGTTATCTTTTTCCACCCTCTTCTGCCAGTCCGGCCTTCTGCTCAGTCCATCTGCCTTCCCCATGCTCTCTCCTGGGACATGTTTTAATGTAAAATTAAACTGTGATAGGTATAGGGCCCATCTTGCTTGTCTGTAGTTCAGTTTTTGACTCATCATAAAATACTGGAGGTTTTTGTGGTCTGTCCAGATTTCGAATTCAAGTTTTGCTCCTTCCAAGTAATGCCTCCATGCTTCTAGGCATCTTATAACTGCCAGCATTTCTTTATCGTGAATTTCATAGTTTTGCTCCATGGCATTTAATGACTTAGAGATGAAGGCTACAGGTCTCCACTTTCCATCTTTGCACTTTGTCAACAGTACTCCCCCTGTTGCGTAGTCTGAGGCATCAGCTTTTACTCTCATCTCCCTATCAATGTCTAGGATGGCTAGAATGGGTTCTGTGGTGAATACTGTCTTGAGTTTCTCGAATGCTTCCTCCTGCTCCCTCTTCCACTTCTACTTTTGTTCTTTCTTGACTAGCACATGTAGCAGTGCTGCTATCCTAGCAAAGTTCTCTATGAACCTTCTATAGTAATTAGCAAGGCCTAGGAATTTTTGCACTTCCTTGACGTTCCTAGGTGCTAACCAGCTTAGAACTCCTTCTACCTTCTCCTTCTGCATTTCTACTTCTTTTGGACCAATCACTACTCCCAGAAATTCTACCTCTCTTACTTTCCATTTGCATTTCTCCGGCTTTACAAACAGGTCATTCTCCTCCAATCTCTTTAACACTTCTTCTACCAGTTTGTCATGGCCCTCCTCTGTGTCTGTGGCTACTAGGATGTTGTTGATGAAGGTTGCTGTGTCCCTTTTGTTTATGAGGTCCCAGAACAGGTCGTTCATCATCACTTGGAAGGTGGCAGGGGAGTTCATTAACCCAAAATACATGACTGTGGGTTCATATACTCCAATATGTATTGTGAATGCTGTCTTCTATTCGTTCTCTTCCTTAATCCTGACGTTATTATATCCCCATCTTAAGTCCAACTTCATAAACACCTTCCTTTTTCCTACTCCATCCAATATGTCTGTGATGAGGGGTAAAGGGTATTCATTTTTTACTGTTCACTGGTTTAGATGCCGATAATCCTGTACCATCCTCTGTGTGCCATCCTTTTTCACCACAAAGTGTACTGGCGACATTTGGGATGATTTGGAGGGTTGGATATATCCTTTTCTCAGTTGGTCTTCCACAAATTTTTGTACTTTCTCTCTTTCTTCTCTCGATAGTGAGTATACCTTCCCTTTTCTTGGCGTAAACCCCTCTTTTAACTCTATGGCATGGTCCCAGGTCTTTTGCACTGGCATCCTTTCCAACTCCTTTTTTCCAAATACTTTCTTCTACTTCCAGAATCTCCTAGGCACCAGTTTTCTTAATACTTCCTCATTCTCATCCTTTTCTGTCTTTCTCACTTTCTTCTCCTTTCCTTCTTGCTTTCTTTTTCCACATATAGGTGGGCAACACATCATCTTCACCTTTCCTTTTTCCTAATCTATTTCTGGATTGTGGGCTGCTAGCCATGGCATCCCCAGTATCAACTCTGTCTTTCCCAAGTTGCATATGTCCATTCTTGCTCTTTCCACATGTCCCTTGAAGAACATATTGCACTCAACCTGGTGTGTTTTAGCTCCTGCCACATTCGTTGTTCCATCCACATTCCTAACTAAGAGGGGTTTTTTTAGCTTCTCCATTTTAAACCCCTTTTCTTTTGCAAAGGTTGTATCCATGAATAGACCTGTCGTACTGCTATTCAGCAATGCCTTTACTGTTACTCCTTCATGACTCTCCAACTTTTCTAACCCTACTTTCAACCAGACTTCTCTCAATGGCCGTAGTATGTGCCGTATATCTCTTACTCTCTCAGTTGTATTGGTGGAATTCAATTTATTGCCCAGTTTTTCCAGGTGCAATACACTGTATAGATTATTAGAGGCTAGCTGAGAGCTTACTGTCCTCTATTTCCTTTTGCCAACTTCTGTGGCGTTTCCACTACTCTTCCTTTATACCTTTCCCAACAGTTTTTGGCTATGTGGCCCCACTTCCCACACATGTAGCATGTCCTGTCTCCTCCCCTACTTCCATCTATATCCATTGCATTTGGGTCTCTCCTTGGACCTGTTTGACCTCCTCCTCTATCAAGTGTACTTCCTCCTCCTCTTTCTCTGTATCCTCCTCCCGTTCTCCACGTTATTTGTCCCCCTTTTCCCCCATATGATCCTCCTCCTCTTGGCTGTGCATTTCCCCCTGGGCGTGCTGCATTCCTCCCCAGTACTCTCTCTTCTGCCCTGCTTTGTCTCTGGTTTCTGTCCAGTCTCACTGCTCTTTCTTGCCATTCTCCAATGGTGGTTGGCAGTTCCTCTGCTTCAGCTAACTTCCTCCTGATGGCCCTGTTTAGTCCTCATTTAAATTCTTTGATGAGGGGTCTTCTCTCATAGCCGCTCCCCCTGGCAACTTTTTTGAATTCCTGCACATACTCGTCGCAGGTTCTCCCTCCTTGCTCAATCGTTCTCAGTTGTTCTATCTTCCTCTCCTCTTCCGATATCTCCCCAAAGTCATTCCTTATTTTTGTAAACAGCTGCTCTGCTGATTCCACCTCTGACTCTCCCTTGGCCAGCTTATCCAACAAGTTATCCTTCCATGCCTCTGCTATTCCTCCCTGCACATATGACAATACCCAGGCCACCTGGGTTGCTACTGCTTCTTCTGTCATCTTCATCTTAATGTATAGGCGAGCTGCATTAACGAATGCGCTCACCTCTTCCATCCTTCCACTGAAAACTTGAGATCTTGTAATCTCCACTCTACTCCCTTGTTGCTGAAGGAGTATGGTATTGACCTGCTGCTGCAGGGTTGCAATCATGGTGAGGAGTTGCTCCTCTCTGGTTTGGGGGGGGGCAGGTACTGAAGGGTGTTCCCCCTGTTGCTGTTGTTGTTGGCAAGATCTTGGTGATGGCAATGGTGATGGTGATGTTGATGTTTCCTCATAGGAGGATGAATGGTCTTCTTCATCTGTACTTATGACTGACTACTGACTAGAAAGGGTGAAACAATATTATCCCTAAGAAGGGAATCTCTAAGCTAGACAGGCCTTTAAGAGGTTCCCGTTGTTCCCCTGTGTAGACCAATCACAATGGATTGGTAGCACAGAGCTGATAGTAAAGAGCTAATTACGAGCCCACTCGATATAGAGGTCAGGTCTTGGGCAGGGACACGAGCTTTGTCCAGGCCGTCTACCCACTGTCCCTAACTAACAGTGAAGTCCCCTTTACAGCTAGGGCCCACTATCCAAGAGGCTTGAGAGCGCTGTGCTCCCTAGCAAGAAAGAGTGTGGAATAAGTATGGTAGGGGAAATCACTCACAGGGCCAGTATAAAGCCAACTGTGCCTTTAAGTGATTTTGAGCAGGGTTTGAGGTGAACAGTGCTCAGATGTGGTATTGAGTTCTTATGTTAGCAATAAACAGTGAATGTCCTTAGTGATCACCCTAGGTGGATGTTCAAGAAGAACTCAATAGAGTTCTTTCTTGGATTGGACTACTACTTATACTACTTTTACAGTGGCTGTACTACTACTAGTCCATGATCACATGTCCCTCCAGAATATTCTACAACCTTGTGACCTTATCACATGACTTGGCTTCCTAAGTTCCCCTGCTATTTATATCTCAACCCCATTGTACGCTTTGAGGTTTTGGACTAAGTGTTTAAATGCATGGGAGACTTTTTCCTGCTTGGGGCTCCCATAACAATTGGCCTACACCATGACGAGTCAAGGATATACAAACCTTCCTGGAATTTGCAAACTTTTATAGATAGTTCATCAAGAGATGATCCTATCTTTAACATGTCTAACCAGAAAGGATAAACCATGGGCATAGACTGATTAATGTAGAGTTGTGTTCAAATCCCTTAAGGCAGCCTTTGTGACAGCTCCCATCCTAATATATTAGAACCTTAATCTTCTAGTAATTGTAGAAATGGATGCCTCTGACCACGTACTAGTAGCTATTATATCCATACATACTGGACAAGATATTCATTCCATCACCTTCTATTCTAGAGCATTTAACTCTATCAAACTGAATTATAATATTTATGACAAGGAACTTTTAGCGATCTTTGAGATATTCAAAAGGTAGTGAGATTACCTAGAAGAGACTGCTACATCTATTAAAGTGTTCACCAATCACAAGAATTTGACTTATTTCTATAAGTTGAAGATCCTGTCCCACTACTAGACCAGATAGTTGGAGTTTTTTTCACAGTTTAACCTATTTATCAAGTTTTACCTAGGCAAGTTAGATACTAAACCAGATGCCCTAACTCAACAATAGAATATCTATAATAACAAAGAACAATTGCTACTTACCAATACTTGACTAGTATTCTCGAGAGAACAATTGAACTCTTAGATGAGAACATATACCCCTCCTTTACTGGAACTTTATGTGATATTCACAGTAGACTCTCGAACACTATTAGATGATATTCAAACAGCCATCAGGTTAAACCCAACCTACTCAAGATTTCTAAATACAGAAAAAGGCCTAGACCATAATCATTGGTTAAGGGAGAAGGGTAGACTCATCCTCTATGAAAACCAGATATTTGTACCAGATAGCAATAACCTTCAGTTATGTATACTCAAGTCCAAGCATAACCACAAGTTCATGGGTTACCTAGAACAGTCTAAAACTTACCAATTGGTTCAAAGGTACTACAGCTGGCCTAACCTAAAGAAATTTGTAACAGATTATATTAGATCTTGCAATACTTGCTCAAGAAACAAAACGAGAAGACATAAATCTTATAGATTGCTTAAATAACTCTCTATCTCTTCTCAACCCTGGAAGTCTATTTCAATAGACTTTATTGAACAACTTCCAGAGTCTAAGGGTTGTACTGACATACTAGTAGTCATGGACAGGCTCACAAAGCAAGCAATCTTTGTGCCAACTAGGAGGATAATCAATGCAAAAAAGTTAGCAGAGGTTTTCATCTAAGAGGTCTTCTCAAAACATAGTACTTCTAACTATGTTACTTCAAACAGAGACAGTAAGTTTATCTCTAAATTCTTTAGATTGTTAACTACTACACTCTATATTAAGCTTCACTTCACCTTGGGTTACCACCCAGAGGCAGATGGCCAGATAGAACGTACTAATCAGATACTCAAGCAATATTTGAGAATATTTTGTACTTACTAGCAATCAGACTAGATGAAACTACTACCCCTGGCAGAATTTACCTTCAACAACTTATCCTTAGCTACCATAAATATATCCCCCTTTTTTACAAACAAAGGGTACCACCCAAGACTGGATTTACAAGTAGACTAGAAATCTTACTTAGATGTAATAGAATTCTATCTAGCCAACCTAGAAAAGATCCATACTAAGCTCAAAGAGTCAATAGCAAATGTACAAGCCCATTACCAGAGATAGGAGGATAAACAACACCTTCCAGCACCAGAGATAAAGATTGGAGATCAAGTCTTTATTCTGGCAAAATTCATCAAAACTATGTATCTATCAAGAAAGTTATTAGAAAAATACCTGAACCCATTCAAAGTCACTGGATAATCTGGTATGTATGGACATAGAGAAATTACCACACCCCCTACTATGCTTACTGCACCCTGTCACAAACATGTCACATTGCAATAATATTGTTAACAATTTACATTATCTCTTGCTCTACTGTATATTATAGTTATTTTTAAAATGGGTTTTTCTTGGAAGTTTATCAGAATTTGTAAATCACTATTAATTTTAAATATAGAAAATTTATAAAAAAAGTGTTAATTTTTGCTATTTTTGTATCTTTTTTTTGGGTTTCTTGGATTTATTACCAGTTTTTGTCTTTTATTTTTCTTTGTTTTTTGTGTTTTTTGTGTTTTTTATTTGGTGTTTGATGGTGACACTTCCATGTTTTGTATTTTTACATATATATATTTATTTATTTTGTATTTTTGTATTTTTTCATTGGGATTTCTTATAGTATTTTATTTATATTTATCTTTATTTTCCTTTAAATTTATCTAATGTTACTCAATACTATTTTATTTATTATTTCATATTTTATATTATATCTTTTTTTTATTGGATTGAGTTATGGTTATTTTTATCCTATTCCATTTTAGTTATTAAAATTTGTAGTATGTTCTCCATGTAAATTTTATTTATAAAGTAGTTAATTAACATAAAATAATAAAATATTTTTAAATTTTGTTTATATTTGGACCCTATATATCTAAAGTTATTATTATTTGCATTAAATATTCAATATTTGTATTAATATCATAATTTATATAGATCTATTATAGGTAATATTTGTTCTTTACTATATGCTCTATCTAATAAAATTAAATAGTACTTGTTCCCTGTAGTCTCTGAGGTTATTGAGATGTTTAGGGAGAGAATAGACATATATATTAACATAGAGATAAAAAAAATGGATATAAGTGAGAGTGACAAGTTAGAGTAGTTGTTAAATATGGATAAGTCTATATGTTTTTATATAAATCTTATCTAGATTACTTTCTTTCATACTTGAAAACATATCTAGTAAAATTATAGTATAATGACTGGCTGTGCTCTGTTAGAAGACATACTATGAAAATATAGAGAAATCTAAATAAATACATAATTTTGACCTAAGACAATACAATAATAGAGCTTGAGATTTCTATAACTCAAAAATCAATTTTTACTCAAGAATTCTAGTTGTATAATACTGTTATTAAAATTAATATCATGCAAGAATATATAATATGATATAACATTATATGACAAAATGCAGTGCAGTACCACATGTGGTAGGAGTGTGGTAGGGGTATAATAGAGGTGCAGTAGAAAAGTAGTAGAGTATTAATAGAGTATCACTTTTATAAATTGGCAACATATATATAGTTCAAGAAATATATCAGGAATCTCACCAATATACTGAAACTACTGTTTGTTTGTCTATATTATAAGTTCAGTCTTTGAAATATACTTAGAATTTGGAAATACTACTAGAACAGTTATACAAGTCCTAGTAATGAGCCATTCTTTTTCCTAAAAGAAAATCAGAAGTTATAAGTAGAAAAAGATATTGATAACTATAAAATAACAGTCCATCTGTTTATATAAGTCAAACAAGTGAATTTTTGTAGAAAGATAAAAGTAGAGCCCAACAAGTGATACTATTATAGATCATGATTGATTTCTTTTGTAAAACAAAAAAAATATAGTTATGGATGGAATGATATATAAGAACTTAGACTGAGACATCTTAGAATTACTCCTAGTCTGAGTTAACAATGAGAACTCAATAGAGTTCTCATTGATTATGGTATACTACTTATACACCTCCTGTATTTACTTCTATTTATAAATTCCCACACATCTCCTTTTGGTCATTCCATCTCATGCATCCACCAATTTCCTAATTAAAAAAAAAGAAAAAGAAAAAGAAAATAAATAATGACTTAGCTGTTTTTGGCTGTGTCATGACATGATAGGAGAAAAAGTGGCAAAAACCATTTCTTATCAGAATAACATTGGCTTTGGAAGGAGTTATATTTGGGAAGATATTATTATACACAGATAACATAAAGTTGCTGATTTCTCTACTTCTGAGGGTAAAAAGTCAGCAAAATGGAAAATGAGCATAAAATTGAATAAAACTTGAGAGAAATTACTACTAATGTCAAGAACAATAAAAACACTTCAAAAACACCACCAGCATGCCTTAAGAGTGCCCATGAGATGTCTGAATTAGAGAACAAGACTGCAAAGTGGAAGGAGGGTAAATAACTTGTTAACTCCCTACAAAGGCAAGAAAATCAAAGAAATAACAAATAAATTGAAGCAAAATATTACACATTTGGGATATGGCAGGTACACCTCCAGGCAGTAGCTTGCCTATCCCTGAAGTGTCTAGTATAAGTGAAAAGAAGAGAGAGAATAGATGGTGTATTATCTATCTATAAAGATAAGAAAGTGAGAAAATAATAGATATATTTAAATAAAAAACATAAGACACCTTGGTAGTGGCTGGTACACATTTAGAGAATGTCTGAAACATCCCTGGGGTGTCCAGAGAAAGTATAAAGGGTGGAAATACAAGATAGTACATCATCTTTCTACAAAAGCAAGTAAGTCAGTAAAATACTCAATATATTAAATTAAATTACTATACCTTAGGCATACCTGATACACTTCTAAGAGATGTGTAGCACATCTCTAAGGTGTTCAGGGTATGTATGAAGGGTAGGGACATAAGATGGCACATTGTCTATCTATAAAGGCAAGTAAGTAAATAAAATACTCAATATATTAAATTAAATTAGTACACACCTTGGGCATGTTTGGTACACTTTTGAGGGATGTGTGACACATCTCTGAAGTGTCCATAGTACATATACAGAGCAGGGACATAAGATGGCATGTTGTCTTCCTGTAAAAGTAAGTAAGTCAGTAAAATATTATATATATTAAAATAAATTGATATACACTTTGGGCATATCTGGTGCACTTCTGAGAGATATCTGGTACATCCCTGGAGTGTCCAGTATAAGTTCAAAGAGAAGGGGTGACTATATGACCTGTTGGTTCACTACAAAGGTAAAAAAATCAGAAAAATAACAAATAAATTGAAAAAAAATGTCACATACCTTGTGCAAGCCTTGCACACCTCCAGATGACAAATAACACATCTAGGGATATTGAGTATGTCTTTGAAGTGAGTGGAGGGCAGCTGAGGTATTGTGTCCTAATAAATAGCAAACAAGTGTTAACATCAATATAGTTTCCTTACTAGAACACTGCATCATACATCATCTTCTTTACCACATCACATATCAAAAATATACACACAACCTGATAAAATATCTCTTCATTGTATATTTTATTGTTTAGCCTTACTATGGGCATAGAATATATATATATATATCTAAAACTATATAGAAGAAACTGCCTATTCAGGTACCTCTATCCCTAATCTTTCAAAGACATCTTTTCTGAAAAAAGATACATAACAGTACCTATCTCCACTCTCCCATTCATTGATACTATGAAGTAAGAGATTCCTACAGAACTATATAATAGTACCTGGATTATACTAAAGTATTGTTCTAAGTTTAGACAAGTTAAAAGTGGTTGAATGATATAATCTAAATGTTACTACTTGATTATACTAGGAAGTGGTCCCAAAATGGTCCCTGTGCTCTTTGGAGGTTCTATTAGTAATTGGAGACAACTCTAAGTAGGCTATAGGCCAAAGAGAGGTATTTGTCCTATAATAGAGTCTGCTTTTAGTTTTCTTATAACTTGATAAGCAGTATCATAAACAGTTGAATGAGAAATGGAAAGGATATTGTCCATAAACTTAAGAGGGTCAGTAATTTTTTAAAGCTAGTTCTGGATCCCTTTGTCACAAACTTCATTCAGACTATAACTCCAGAAATACTCAACCAATTTTGACAATCTAAATGGTCACCAAAAGCCCTTAAGAAGACCTTTCAAATGGTACCAAAAATGTCTCAAGGTGATCAGTATTCACTGAGTTATCAGCAGATCAGTCAGTAATCACCAAGTCACCAGACACTAAATCACTGATATCTCGGGAACTGCTTAACATAATCGTTCACTTCAATGACTATCATGAAGCTCTCTTCAATGTGCTTCTTTTGGCTATAAATAGATCCCAAGGCAATAAGATCCCATGGAGATACAAGGTCCTCAATGTTTGCACATAACACTGATCTTTATCTATAGATTATTATCTGTCCTTGAATAGAACAAAGGACTGCCCTAAGATGGTTAGATTATCTCTATTTCAAGAACAATAGTACTTCTATATGTAGAACAATAGGTAGTGATCATGTGGTAGGCTGTCCTGGTGTATAGACCACCACAATTATGTATTTAAGGACTGTATGTCTGAAGATAAACCTCAGACTTAACAACATCTTTTGCTACTGTCTAAACATTGCTTTTTTGAGCCTTTTGATTATTGAATCATCAACTCACAAATCAGTAAGTAGCCATTTGTGATACCATCCAAATAATTTTCTCACCATAAACCTTTCTAGTAATTCTCCTCTCTTGAATGTCCCCTCTTCCTGTTCTTGTCTTCAAACATCTTCCATGTCTCACCAATATTCTTTCTCAAATTCCTCAACTACTTCTTTTGCATTTTCCAAGCTTTCTATTTCTTCCCAAGTATTGGATTCAGCTATGAACCCTTTCCACTATACCAAATACTTGTCTTTTCCCCTTACCTGTTGCTTGTTCAAAATTCTTCCAACCTTCCATTTCTTCTCTCCCTCAATTATGACTAGAGCTGGTTGCTCCTTTCTCTGCCCCTCTACTTGCCCTACATATCTTCATATTCTACTAATATTAACTACTGAGTGTATTTTTACTGTACTAGGTAGCTCTAATTCTACTGTGTTTGGTAATACAATTTTCTTTATCCTGTAAGGCCCTACAAACCTCTTCATCAACTTTTCTGTTCTTTTTTTAACCATTTGGTATTTCAGGTCCTTAGTGCTTAGCATCACTAAGTCCCCTACTTTATACTCATTGACTTCTGTTCTCTGTCTATCTGCATACCTCTCTTCTTGTACTTTCCCTAGTGTTGCTTTTACTTCTTTCTAGATTTCTTTTATTTTTGTTACAAACTTCTTCACTCCTTCATACTTCCTCTTCTTTCTTACTTCAAACCCCATCCTGGGATCTTGTCTGTAATTTGCCTTGAAAGGCAATGTTTTGGTACCTAAGTATGCCTTATTATTATAGGCAAACTCTACTGTCCCTAACCACTCTGGCCACTATTCCTGTCTATGGTTAATAAACATTCTTGGGTACTATTTTAGTTCTTGATTAACCCTCTCTGTTTGTTTATCTGTTTGAGGGTAGAACACTGTTGATAATTTACTTTCAATCCCCAACATCCTGTTCAACTCCTATATTACTCCTACTGTAAATTGGAGTTCTCTATCTGAAATGATACTTTCAGATAACCCATGCAACTTCCATACATTGTCTCTAAACAACCTAGCTAATTCTTCTGCTGATATCTTTTCTATAGTAGAAATAAAATGTACTATTTTTGTTAATCTATTGACTACTACTAAAATTGAATCGTATCCTTGTGCTAGCAGCAACTTAGTGATAAAATTTGCTGAGATGTTGTTATGACTCAGCCAAATAGCTAAATCATTATTTATATTTCTTTTCTTTTTCTTTTTCTTTAATTATAAAATCAACAGACACATGAGAGAGAATGTCTCAAAGAAGATATATGGGACTTTATAAATAGAAGTAAATAATAGAATGTGTATAAGTAGTATATAGCAATTGAATGAGGACTCTATCAAGTTCTTCTTGTCAACTCAGACTAGGAGTAGTTCTAAGGTGTTATAGTCTAATGTCATGACTTGGCAAAACAGCTAAAGTTATTATTTACTTTCTTTTCTTTTCTTTTCTTTTCCTTTCTGGACTTACTACACAAGGATAGAGTGCAAGAAAGTATTACATAACTAAGTGTCACAGTGTCACAGGGTTATGAGTCACAGTCAGGTGATGTCACATGACTAAGTCACACAGGCACCATAGGAAGATAGTGTACAGACCATGTAGTAGTTGTATAAGTAGTGTAGGAAATTTAATAGGAACTCCATTGAGTTCTCCTTGTCAACTCAGACTAGGAGTAGTTCTAAGACATCTCAGTCTAAGTTCTTACATTATTGGATTCCTCTAGGTACTTATACAAATATTAAATAGTCTATACATCTATCTTCTGTGATCACATGACTCTTACTAAGAACTATCTATATCTTACATAATCCTTCCCATGCTATTTATATCTTTCCCACATTGTATTCTTGGATGTTTTCCATCAAATTGATGAACATGCGAAAAATAGTTTTCTTCTTGGTTGTCTCATAACAGATAGTACAAGACTATAGATATCTTAATAAAGGGATAATTAAGAACAATTACCTTTTGCCTTGATTTCAGACTTGATCAATACCATAGGTATGAGAAAGGTATTTACAAAGATGGATTTATGATAGAAGTACAACAATATACAAATAAAAGAGGGAGATGAGTGGGAGGCTGCATTTACAATGCATCTTGGGATATACAAACCCACTGTAATGTTTTTTGGTCTCACAAATTTGCCAGCAACATTTCAGACAATGATGAATAATATATTAAGAGATCTAATAGACACAGAAGATGTAGTGGTATTTATAGATGATGTGTTAGTAGAAACAGAGGATAAAAAGAAGTATAATAAGATAGTGAAGGAAATCCTGAGGAGGATAGAAGCAAACAATCTATACCTAAAACCTGAGAAATGTGTATGAAAAGCTAAAGAGATTGACTTCCTAGAACTAGTAATAGGGGCAGATGGTATAAAGATACAGGAAGAGAAGGTGTCAGGAGTTCTGGAATAGCCAAGGCCTGAAATAGTTAAAGATGTACAAAAGTTCTTGGGGTTAGCAAATTACTATAGGCAATTTGTAAAAGACTTTGCCAAGATAGCAAAACCACTACATAGACTGGTCAGGAAGAATGAGAAGTAGAACTGGGGAGAAAAGCAGAAGAAGGCATTTGAGGAGTTAAAGTAGGTGTTTACAATATGACCAGTGTTAGTGGCACCAGATCTAGACAAGAAGATAAGAGTAGAAGCAGATGCATCAGAATATACAACAGAAGTGTTATCAATGAGATGTGAAGATAACAAGTGGAGACCAGTAGCCTTTATTTCAAAGTTGTTGAATAAAGCTGAAAGAAATTATGAAATTCATGACCAAGAGATGTTGGCAATTATTAGATGCTTAGAGGAATGGAGGCACTTGCTAGAAAAAACACAAAACAAATTCAAGATTTGGAGCAACCACAAAAATCTAAAATACTTTATGTTTACTCTTAAACATGTACCAGGCAGCAGCATAGGAAGGCTAATAGCCTTAATAGGCATCCAAACTGGCAAGTAGGGGTAAAGAAAGATAATGAGGATAGAGTATTGGTAAAAAAGAAATAGCTGGAAATTAGAGCAACACAAGTAGCAGAAATTATAATAGAGAAAGTGGATTTATTGGAGAAAATTCAGAAGTCAGATGCAAAAGACAATGAAGTGATAAAAGCAGTAGAAGAAATGAAGTGAGCAGAAGTAAAGATGTTGAAAGATGAGGAATGGTGAGAGGAAGATGGGCTAATGTTAAGAGATAGAAAGGTATATGTTCCAAAGGATGAGAAACTGAGAGCAGAGGTAATTCAGCTACACTATAATATGCTAGTAGGAGGACATAGAGGGCAGTGGAAGACAACAGAGTTGGTTACTAGAAAATTCTGGTAGCCAGGGGTAACAAAAGAAGTTAAGAAGTACATAGAGAGATATAATGCCTGCCAAAGAAACAAGAATCATACTAAGGTACCAGCAGGGAAATTAATGCCAAATGTAGTACCAGAGAAACCCTGGGCCTATATTACAGTGGATTTCATTACAAAGTTACCATTAGCACAGGGATATGATAGTATACTAGTAGTATGTGATAGGTTGATGAAAATAGTATACTTTGTGTCTACTACAGAAAAGACTTTGGCAAAAGGAGTGGTAAGATTGTTCCAGAATAATGTCTAAAAGTTACATGGTCTACCAGAGAGTATTATTATGGATAGAGAGCACAGTTTGCAGCAGGGATGATAAAGGAGCTGAACAATATATTAGGGATCAATACAAAGTTGTTAATAGCCTACCACTCACAGACAGATGGGCAGACCGAAAGGATGAATCAAGACTTAAAACAATACCTGAGGATGTTCATTGATCACAGACAAGAGCAATAGTCTGACTGGTTAACAACAGTAGAGTTTGTATATAATAACAAAGTATAGACAAGTACAAGAGTATCACTATTCAAAGCAAATAACAGATAGGATCCATATATAGGATTTGAGATAAGGAAAAAAGGGAAGTTTGAAAAGGCAGTGGAATCTGTAACAAGAATAAAAGAAGTGTATAAGGAGGCAAAAGCAGTATTAAAGAAAAGTCAGGAGGAAATACAGAAGTATGCAGATAGAAAGAGGAGTGAACTGGAAGAGTATAAAGTGGAAAACTGGATATTACTAAGTACAAAAGATCTCAAGTACCAGATAAAAGAAAGATAATTAGAATAACTAACAGAACAATTCGTAGAACCTTACAAAGTCAAGAGAATAATTTCAACAAATACAATCGAACTGGAATTACCAAGTAGTGTTAAAATACATGCAGTAGTAAATGTCAGCAGAGTACAAAAGTATAGAGATCAAGTAGAAGGTCAGAAAAAGAAATGACCTTTACCAGTTATAATTGAAGAAAAAGAGGAATATAAGGTGAAGAAAATATTAAATAAAAGGAAGTTTAGAGGAAGAGATAGATACCTGGTACAATGGAGGGGTTATATGGTAAAAGAAGATACTTGGGAACCAAGGGAAAATCTGGGGAATATACAAGAGTTGGTAGATAGGTTTGAGGAAAAATATAGAGAAGGGGTCAGAAGAATAAAGAAAAGGAACTTGGAAGAAGATCACAAAGAAGAATTACCAGGAAGATATACAGCAAAACTACTGTATAGATAGGATGAGAAGAAATTTGATAAGGAATATTGGAGAAGATTGGAAAGGAATTAGAAATAATGGAGATCAGGAAGAGAAATATTAGAAACAATCCAAGAAAAGGATGAAGAAGAGGAAGAAGAAAATGAGCAAGAATTTGAAGGAGGTAGGATAGAGGAATAGGATGAAGAAGATAAAATAGGTAATTTATAGAACCTATATAACAAACTATGAAGTCCTCAGAACAAGGACCTTTAAAAGAGGGGTACTGTCATGAGTTGCCCCAACTATGACAAAGTACTATAAATAGATTGGACATGAACTGGAGTTGAACTAGTAGCTGATAGACAACTTGTAGTATTAACAAGAACAAATAGTATATCTGTATATATAGTAGACTGCAATTAAGTAAGAACTCTATTGAGTTCTCTTCTAACCCTGAAGAACTGTCTTGAGTTAAACCCTAGCTTAAGGCTTCTGAGTCAGTCACTGACAATAAGAAGAACTCGATAGAGTTCCTATTTGATTTTGTACACTACTTATACAACTACTATATGGTCTATACACTACTTTTCCATGCTTATCATGCGATATTATCATGTGACATGACCTTGTGACATGGAACATTGTCATGTGATACTTTTCTATACTCTTTCCTTATGTAGTAAGTCCAAATAAGAAAAGAAAAAGAAAGTAAAATAAAATAATGACTTGGCTATTTTGCCAAGTTATGACACTATCTCCCTCTCAAGATTCCTCATCCTGAGGATTTTTATAACTCATAGTAGGGGTTACAGATATTCCTTATTTTATTGTCCTATCACAAATGGCCACTTACTGATTTGTGATTGGTTAATTTGATAATCAAAGTGCTCAAAAAAGCAAAGTTAGACAAGTAGCAAAAGATGTTGTTAAGTCTAAGGTTTATTCTCAGATATACAGTTCTTAAATATATAATTGTGGTAGTCTGTGCACTAGAACAGCCTACCATATAATCACTACCTATTGTTCTACATATAGGAGTGCTATTGTTCTTGAAATAGAGATAACCTAACCATCTTAGAGCAGTCCTTTGTTCTATTCAAGAACAGATGATAATCTATGAATAAAGATCAGTATTATGTGCAAACATTGAGGACCTTGTATCTCCATGGGATCTTATTGCCTTGGGATCTATTTATAGCCAAAAGAAGCACATTGAAGAGAGCTTCATGATAGTCATTGAAGTGAACGATTATGTTAAGCAGTTCCCGAGATATCAGTGATTTAGTGTCTGGTGACTTGGTGATCACTGACTGATCTGCTAATAACTCAGTGAATACTGATCACCTTGAGACATTTTTGATACTGTTTGAAAGGTCTTCTTAAGGGCTTTTGGTGGCCATTTAGATTGTCAAAATTGGTCAAGTATTCCCAGAGTTATAGTCCAAATAAAGTTTATGACATTACCTTCCCTCTTAGTTCGAGCTCCATTGAGAAGTTATCTCATTTTTGGTAAACTCTGAAATATTTCTACAGCTTTTCACCTGCATTATATAGATTTTTCTCAGATTCCCATATGTCATCTCCTTGACTGTATCCTTTCCATCTAACAAGGAATTTATTTTTTCCATGTCTTTGTTGTGAATCTAGAATCTTCTCTACCTTCCATTCTTCCTAGCCCTGTATCAAGGTCAGTGATGGGGGTGTGGATTTTCTGTCCATGAATGGTGGATTTGGAGTACTATGCTAACTTGCTAGCATGAAAGACTGGGTGCAGTACTTAGTAGTGAAATGGCATCCTAAGCCAGAACATAACTAAGAACAACTTTTCTATTATTTCAAATGGTCCTTTGTACTGGGGTCATAATGCTTGCTCCATAGTCTGGTGATCCTTCAGATTGAGTAGCACCTTGTTGTCAACTTTGAATGGGATACTTTGGACTTTCTGGTCATAGTACCACTTTATTCTTTCCAGTACAAAAGTAAGAGCTACTTTTGCCTGCTCCAACACTTCTTGTTATTTATATGTCAGGTCATTCAAGTCTCTTCGCAGCAACTCTTTGACTAAAATTGGACCTGCTCTTGGATGTCTGCTATATTCAAGGATAAATGGACTTTCTTTAATGTTTTCATATGCTTAATTGTTATATACAAACTCTGTACTAGAAAGTAGATCCAACCAATTACTGAGATTATAATCCATATAGCACCAAAGATATTGCTCTAATGCCTGGTCTACTTGTTCTATTTGTCCATCTGTTTGTAAATAATATGCTGTTGACATTGTAGATTCTATTCCTAAAATCTTGCACCATTCTTGGAATAGCTCAGCTAAGTACTATACTCCTCTATCTGAAATAATTTGTAGCAGCAGTCCATGCAATGGATAGACCTTGTCATATAATAACTATACTATATCTTTGGATAAGAACTAATTGTTGATAGGAATGAAATGAGCCCTTTTGATGAGCCTGTCAATAATAACACAGATAGTGTCATAACTGTTTGACTCTGGCAATTGTGTGATTAAGTCTGTTGAAATTATTTCCTAAGGCCTATTAGGCATCTTGTTAGGTACAAATGGTCCAAAAGGTTGCTGTGTGCAATTTTTCATCTGCTGATACATATTACAACCCATAACATATTTCTTGACAAATATTGTCATTCCAGGCCACCAGTAATTTCTGGAGACCAACTCATAGGTCTTTCACTAACCTGGGTGTCTGGTGGATGGCAAATCATAGTGCATCTTAATGATCTGTTGTCACAAGATATCTTCTACACTATGGGGAATATAAACCTTCTCTTTGTACAAGAGTAGTCTATTCTCATAGTTTCAGTCTTGCAAGGATTTCCCAAATTCTCTTAGACCAGACTTGAGTAATATCTTATAGTCTTTGGTGACTTTGTCTAATAAGAGTATAGCTTTGATCTCCTTTAGGATTATTTCATCATTTATTGATATCTTATGAATAGCCTCTAGTGCATTGATAGCAAAAAACTCAGATTTTAGCAACATCTGGTTCATATTGTCAAGGTCTGTTCCCATTTCATAGTCTGCTCATTGTTAATGCTAAGTTGTGAAGACTCAAGGTTTATCTGAGGTGGATGTTCAGGAAGAACTCAATAGAGTTCCTTATTGGATTCTACTAGGTACTTATACAAGTATTAGATAGTCTGTGCACCTATCTCCTGTAATTACATGACTCTTACTAAGAACTATCTATATCTTACATAATCCTTCCCACACTATTATATCTTTCCTGTGTTATATTCTTGGATATTTCCCATCAAGTTGATGAATACACAAAAAACAGTTTTCTTTTTGGTTGTCTCATAACACTTGTCCAGACAAGAGATCTTCCACCTGCATTATCTTTTCTGGTTTATGATAGAGTACAAAGTCAAAACAAGTTATAAAAAGTATCTATCTCACTTGCCTCCTGGTTAGCTTTTGAGCTGTTCTGAAAAATATAAAGTTCTAATAATCTGACCAGATCTCAACTTTATATAGATGCCTCTCCAAATGGTGTCTGTATTCCTCTAGTCCCTGAATTACTACAAGTAGTTCTTTGTTATAGTTTTTATAGTTTCTCTCATGAACATCTAATGATTTGGAGAAGAAAGCTACTAGGTACTACAGGTTAGTTTGTATGTCCTTTTGTGATAAGACAGCTCCTATTGCAAAGTTGCTGATATTAGTAGATAATTTAAAGAGATCTTTATTATTTGGTATTCTCAGAACTGGAGCTATAGTAAAGGCCTTTTTTAGTGCCTCAAAAGTATTTTGTTGCTCTTTGCTCCAAGTTTAGGTACTATCCTTCTTGGTCAAGTCAGAGAGTAGCTTTGACATCTTGGAAGTTCTTAATGAACCTACAATAGAAATTCACAAAGCCTAAGAATGCTTGTACTTGCTTGACTTTAGTCAGTACTGGCCACTCTAAAACTCCTAAAAGTTTCTTCTTATCCATTTGTACTTTATTCTCTGAAATAATTATATTCAAATACTTGATACTACTTTGCTCAAAGAAATACTTTTTTACTTTAGTGTAGAGGTCATTAAATTGGAGCCTTTTCAGCACTTCCTTGACCAATTGTCTATGTTTCCTCAAACATGTTCCAAATATTAGAATATTATCTAAATACACCATTACTAGTTGTATGCAAATTAAGTCTCCCAATATGTTATTCATCATGCTTTGGAAGGTTGCTGGTATATTGGAAAAACCAAAATACATAATGGTTGCCTCAAAAAGGCCTCACCTTGTAATAAATGCTATTTTCCATTCATTCCCTTCTTTGATATAAACATTGTTGTATTCCTATCTCAAGTCAATTTTGGTAAAGATTAAGGCTTTGCTGAGTGATCCAATCAAGTTGGCTATTCTAGGGATTGGATAGCAGTTTTTGACAGTGATTCCATTGAGAGCTCTATAGTCCATAATAGGTTGTAAGCTTCCATTATGCTTCTTTACAAAGAAGAATGGAGCTGCTATCAGGCTAGTAGATGGTTGGATATATCATTTTCTGAGTTGCTTATTGATCCATGTATTAAGAGAGTTTCTTTCTACTAGAGAGAATAAATAGATCTTGGCTGGTTTAGGAAGCATTGTGTCTTCCACAAAGTCAATTGTATAGTCATATAGTTTCCATATTGGTATTCTCTCTGACTTATTCTTTGAAAACACATCTCCATACTCATGTAGCCATTCTAGTACATGAGCTTTCCAGGTATTTGTATTTTTACAATCTAAGTCTCTATATTGGTCTCAATTGTTGAGTATAGCTACAATTATCATCATCTGTTGATAACTGCCTGGGTCAGTTATGTCTGTCTAGCTAAGAATATAGTTATCAGAGTCTTCATCTCCTATGTTGTCCAATGAGGGAGATCCACTGATATCCAGTTCAAGATGAAGTTTATTAGCTCCTATTTCTACATCTTATATTTTACAAACTTTATTAATATATATATCTGGGTATTTGGTAAACTTCCATTAATCTTTTTGCCAATCAATATTTGGATTATGCTTATACAAGTATGAATACCCAATTATCATCTTCTTATTTCCTAAGTTGGTAACAAAGAGATACTAGGTCATCTTATACAATCCAATTTCTACATAAGCTCAGACATACTCAGTTATCTGTCCTACCTTGTTGGGAGTGCCATCTACATTGATTATACAATACAGATTTGCCAGTTTATATATTACTAGGTTATTATTTCCTATAACAACTCTGTCAATGAAGTTTGTAGTGGCTCCCAAATCAACTAAAGCCTTGGTCTGTACTTTCTTTCCATATACCCAAAGTATAACTGGAATTTTAAAAGAGATAGTCTTGTTGCACACTATATTATTACAAGATTCCAGTACTACTTCCAACTTTTGTAAGCTAATAGAGGATACATTTCTCTCTGACTGTAGATCATAGACATTATACTCTACAGTCCCAAGAGAAAATCCAATTTAGGTGTCCTCTTTTCCTTTCCACTCAGGGGAGCAGGATCAGGGATTTTCTCAATTAACATACTATTAATTCTGATATCCTTAAAAGGGGAATCTGGGTTGTTACTGTTTTCCTCCAACATCTTCATCAGCCATACTCTAAATGACTGATTTTTATTCATGCTTAGACCTGGTAGAAATGGTTTCTGGAAAGAGGTCTTATAAGGATACTTGTCCTTATTACTAGACTTGTTATAACAGTCTACTGTATTGTATATCTTTGACTTATTCTTAAAGCCTTTTCCAGCATATATCTGATAGTATTGCAAGCTCTTCCCTTTCTTTCTCTAAATCTCATTTATTTCTATTGTGTTTGGGTCCTTCTTTTCTCCACTTTTCTTTCCAATTGCCTCTAGACCAAATATTGCTTGCGCCCTAGGCCTTGTCCAGATATAAGACCTTATATGCTTGCATCAATAATTTGAGATAATCATCCTATGTTTTTGAAGATTGATTTCTTATTTTATAGATAACAAGTGTATTTTACAGCTTGTCAGGGATAACCTTCTTCATTTTGTTGATGTAAACTTCATTACTATAGTTGATAATTATTGCCAACATCCTGTATTATTCTGCATACTTGATGAAGTTCTTTCTTGCTAGGTCCTTGTTAACCCAAAGCACTGTTAATTTCTTCTTTGCTCTCTTCTTGTCATCTTATTGTCTATCAATATTTTTGAGTTCTTGGGCAAAGTCGTTCCAAGAACCAACACTCAATCCTGCTTCAACCTTGTCATAATACAATTTCATATATGTACTGGTAGAAGCATGTAAACAGGTAAGAGCACACACAATCTTCTAATAATTCAATATAATACCAGATACCAAGCAATACAGAGCAATCTGACTCAGCCAATCATACAAGTGCATCTTGTTCTTAGAGCCTGCAAATGTTGGTGGCTCTAGCACTTTGGTTTTGGAGACAATGTTTCCTTCAGAGAGCTTTGTTAGCTCTTTCTGAAAATGGGTGACTTCTGCCTCCAAAGTTGCAATTCTGTTGTATGTGGTGGTCAAGGTACTATTATAAGAATTGATTGCACTGTTAAGCACCTGATAAATATAGTTCTTAAGAAGAAAAGAGGTTCCTTGATATGTATTTCACAGTATCTATATCTTAGTCTCATTCCAAGATATATGTTTAGCACTTATGCCATCTTTGACAAGTACATCCCAATTCTTAGCACTGAAATTAGAAAAGGAAACAGTAGTGGTAAAGTTGTTGAAAGTTGATATATCTATTTAAGTAATTAATTATAGTTCTTGAGTATGTTGTTAAGGGGGTAAAAGAAAAAAAACACCTAAATTTAGTCTCTTAATGCTATTGTGTTATACCAAATACCATTCCAATCATATTATATCTATGGAATAGTGATATTGAGCTCTAGAAAAGCTTTACAAATCTCTAGTACTCTAGTAGCTGGTTTGGAAAAATTTATGTTCTTCAGATACTTACAAGTATCTTTTAGCATTCTCCACTCCTTAGCTATAAGCTTGTGACCAATTTTGTCTAGCTCTATAATTACATCCTTATTATGAGATGGTTCCTAAAAAAGAAACTATTTCCCATGCATTCCTTAACTTAGTGGATAATATCCAGAACTATAATGCCAGAGAGATATAAATATCATAGAAAGACTTACATAAGATATGTACAGTTATTAGTCAGGGTCATGTGATTGTAGGAGATAGGTATACAGACCAACAGACCTTTGTATAAGTAGCAGTATAATCCAACAAAGAACTCTATCAAGTTCTTCCTAAATATCCACCTTGGATGAACCTTAAGTCTTTACAACTTAGCATTAACAATCCTGTAGTCAATTGAACTATTTCCACAGAGAGTTATACTGTGGATCCTTAGCCCAGGTCTTGCTTTTACTTATTTTGGTAAAAAATGGTGATATTTGATCCAAGGTAGGTTCTAGAAGTTCTTTGTACTTCTTAATGCATAATAACTTCTTTGTTTTGTGGAAATGTAATTCTGGGGGGCAGGATGCAAAGTAAAAATTATCTACTTTGTGCCAGTAGAGGTCTGCTTCAATGAGTCTGTTATAGAGTTTGATAGATGGAGTGGGTTCTATTTCTATTCTTTCCAGCAATAACTTCTTAGTCATATACTCTTTTTTTAGTAAGAGGTGTTCAGCAAAAGTCTTCTTGGTATTTTTGATAGTAGACATGGCTTGGGGACAAAAGTGAGCATAACATCTCCAGTTCAGCAGATGAAGTGTGGTAAACAGAAACTATACTACAACTATACTAAAAGTGTCCTTTTAACAACATAGATCCTGTCTTGAGGAGAGAGTTTGACATCATGTCTAGTTTCTCACATGGGCTCATAGAGGAGAAATGGAGGTCTTAAAGTAGTTTCAGCTATCTGTAAAGGTTTTTTGGAAATATTTATACAAATCCAAAGTCTTTCAGGACTAGTTGTAATACACAAGCTAGTCTTCTCCCAATAGTTTGAGAGACAGACCTTTTTCTTTATGCCTGGGGTCTAGCCTACTATAGAAATAGGTCCTTGACAGAAACCCACTCTAAGCCCTCAGTAAGTCATCTGTCCTATAACAGAAACAGAAACACCCTCAAAAAGTCATCTTGTTCTGTAACAAAAACAAAGAAACCCTCTTATAGCCCTCTAGACCCACATCTAGAATGAACACAACCCCATGTTCTTTGCAGAGATAATGGAAACAGAAAACAGTAGACTTAACAAACTATCACAAATGGCTACTTACTGATTTGTGATTGAGGAATTTGATATTCAAAAGGCTCAAAAAAGTAAAGTTTAGACAGTAGCAAAAGATGTTGTTAAGTCTAAGGTTTATTCTTAAACATAGAATTCTTAAATACATGATTGCAGTGGTCTGTGCACCAGGACAGCCTACTATATGATCACTACCTATTGTTCCACATATAAAAGTGCTATTGTTCTTGAAATAAAGATAACCTCATTATCTTAGGGCAGTCCTTTGTTCTATTCAAGGACAGATGATAATCTATGAATAAAGATCAGTGTCATATACAAACATTGAGGGCCTTGTATCTCCATGGGATCTTATTGCCTTGGGGTCTATTTATAGCCAAAAGAAGTGCATTGAAGAGAGCTTGACAATGGTCATTGAAGCAAATAATTACATCAAGTGGTTTTTAGGATATCAGCAATTTGGTGTTTGATGACTTGGTGATCACCAACTGATCTGTTGATAACTCAGTGAATACTAATTGCCTTGAGACATTTTTGGTATTGCTTAAAAGGTCTTCTTAAGGGCTTTTGGTGGTCATTTAGATTGTCAAAATCAGTCAAGTATTCCCTGAGTTATAGTCCAAATGAAGTTTGTAACATAGAGATAGTTTAGTGCCCAGCACTATTTGGCAGCCAGTGGCATTAATTATATGTCAAGTAGTAGTTTTCCACTCAGCAAAGTCATAGCCATCAAAAGTGCAGAGAGCTGAGAGTCTGAGAAGTTATAGTTTACCTAGTAAACAGCAGGGAGAATATAGTATCAACAGAGGGTTTTTAAGACCTAGAGATAAGTATAGGATACTGAGTACTTATGCTAGTGGTTAATTGCACTCATGGCTGCAAATTTTCACACAGTACTTGCCCTATGGGGCCTATAACCTATTAGAATAGGGGCTAGCAACCATAGTACAGTAGCATATATTTCTACTTACTCACCTAGTAAATAGCAGTTATAACTTAAGAAAGTAAAAGGCAAAGAAGTAATTATTCTCATTGATAAAAGATATAGCTTTATATACTGGAGGGAGCAGAAAATGGTAATAATTACATGAGCAACAGAATATGGAGAGGGGAGATTGTAGTGACTTAGCCTGAGATGACTTAATCACACTCCAAGTCTGAGTTGACAAGAAGAACTCAGTAAAGTTTCTATTGAATTCTATATACTACTTATACAACTACTACATAGTCTGTGCACTACTCTCCTACACTCATCATGTGACTCCATCATGTAACATAACACTATGATATCCTAACATGTGATATGTAATGTGTGACATTTGTTATATGACACTTTTCTACATTTTTTTCTTGTATAGTAAGTCTAGATAATAAAATAAAATAAAAGAAATATAAATAATGACTTAGCCATTTTGCCAAGTTATAACAGAGATAGATAAGATTGTATAAGTGTTGGAATGTTGAGCATCATACTAAAAATAGAAAGTAAATAATATTGGTAGCTATGTTACATGATGAAGAATAGGTATATAACTAGTATAGTCAATTTGTACTCACCATCTATTTGTTACTGTTAGATTATGGATCAGTACACTAGGTAATGAGAGACATATAATAGAGGCATCCTCTTGGACCAACACTACAGATCAAGATAACTCCACTATCTTCTAAGACAAATGAATTAATCCCTTGGAGAACTGCTCAATCACAACAGAAAAACTTATACAATAGATGACTACAGCTACCCTAATACAGATTCCTACTACTCAAATACAACAACCAATCCACCAGACTACTACCAATCATATCTACTACTCCATAAACCACCTACTTCAATGACTGGTTTATAAGAGCAACTGGAGCAGAGTGAACTCCAGGAGAATTCTTAGTAATATAGCTCCTAAGCATGTTACAACTTACCCCTAGGAGAATCCTTAGAGTTTAGGATAAGGCTCCTGGAAGCATACTCTACAATATATATACTGCTATAGTAATGTGTTTCTGATTCTATGGTTCTATCTGGTAGGGTCAAGAGTTGCCAAGTTGAGCTAAGGCAATTAAATATTACATAGTAATATTTAATTAGGTGCAGGGTTGCTCTGGGAGGTCAGTCTAAAGTTCCAGGGGTAGCATTGGTAGGGTTCCCTTATACTCACCTCTCCTCTAAGATTACTGTATCTCAAAGCAATTGCTCTGGGGTTGAAAATCATGTTGAAGTCCATCTGGCAGATGTATCTGGGGGCCATGGGGTGTTTGCAATAGTACTCTACCATGAGGTCTGGGACCAAAACATTAAAGACTGCTTTCCAAGAAAGGAAACTATTTCTCATACATTCCTCAACCTAGTAGATAACATCCAGAAGTATAATGCAAAAGGGATATAAATAGTATGGGAAAGCTTATGTAAGATATATGTAGTTATTAGTAAGGGTCATATGATCACAGGAGATGGGTGCATAGACCAACAGATATTTGTATAAATAGTTGTACAATCCAATGGAGAACTCTATCAAGTTCTTTCTGAATAACCACCTTAGTTGAGCTCTAAGTCTTCATGACTCCATGCTAACAGTATGGGATCATCCAGAGCAGCAGACAGTTTTGCTATATTGAACATGGGATGAAGTTTCTTTATTATGTATGGTAGCTTGAGTCAATAGGCTAGGGGTTCTACTTAGTGTTCTACTACAAATGGTTTAAGGCAACAATGAGACAGTTTTGGAGACAGATGAGTAGTCTTGATGTCAGATGCATTGAGGAATACCTGGTCTGCTGAATATATGCATGTACATGATTGTTGTACTGGAATTCTACCATAGGCAGCAAATCATACCAATCATTCTGCCTCTTATTGACAAAGAGCTGCAGGTACTGATCTAGCTCTTGGTTAATGCACTTTGTCTGTCTGTTAGTTTGCAGATGCCAAGCAGTAGAGAAAGCTAGCTGTACTCCTAGTAGTCAGTAGAGTTCCCTAGTGAAAAGTGCCACAAACTGGGGTCCACAGTCTGAAATTACATATTAGGGCAGCCTGTGGAGCTTCTATACATTGTGGAAGAATAACCTAGCAGCCTCTTCTACAGTTACCATTGTGTATGTCAGAATGAAGTGGGCTCTCTTCAATACAGAGTCAACTACAGTCATAACAGTGTCATATCTGGAGGATTTGGAGAGCTCTATCATGAAATCAATGCTAAGCATATTTCATCTTGCTTTGGGTATGGGAAGAGGGTGTAACTCTCCAACTAGAGGGTGTTATGTTTTTTTTATATAAAGGTACAGATCACAGATGCTGATGTACTATCCAATGTACCTGGACATTTGAGGTCACTAGTAGTCATGAAATACCAACTCTAGTATCTTCTACTATCTAGGGTGTTTGGCAATCTTTGTGTTGTGGTAAAGAGCAATGGTCTTCCTGTACAAGTCTAGAGTCTGGGGAACATAGATCTTCTCTCTAAAATGAAGTAGTCCATCAATGTTTGTCCACTCCAAGGAGTGTACTATTCTGGTGAAGGACTTCTGTAGCTCTAGAGCAGCCTTGGCTACTAGCTCTTCTTGATCTCTGGAGTGGTTGCCCTTGTGGACTTTGGCTAGGATACTGTGTTCAACCTCTATCAGCTCTAATCCCTCTAGGGCCTGGACTGCTAGGAGTTCTGGATATAGCAAAATGATGTTTTCATTGTCTAAAGCCCTGTTACCATAGTTGGGCCTTCAAGAGAGTACATTGGGCTTATCTATAGACTGTCCTGGACAATAATACAATATAAAGTTGAAGTGGACTAGATAGAAAGACCAGCATGCCTGCCTCTATTTCAGTTTCCTTACCATTATGAAATACTCCAGATTTTTGTGGTCAGTCCAGATCTTCACTGGATTGGGTGCTTCTTTGAGGAAGTGTGTTATGAGAGCCCCAAGAAGGAAACGGTCTCCCATGCATTTAAACACTTAATCCAAAATCTCAAGTCATACAATAGGGTCAAGGTATAAATAGTGTGGGAACTTATGTAACCAAATCACATGACAAGGTCAAGTAATCATAGAACATTCTGGAAGAGTATGTGATCATGGACTAGTAGTAGCACAGCCACTATAAAATAGTATAAGTAGTAGTCCAATCCAAGGAAGAACTCCATCGAGTTCTTCTTGAACATCCACCTAGGGTGATCACTAAGAGCATTCACTGCCTATTGATAACAAAGTACCTTTACTCTTCCAGTGCACAGATGATGGCCAGCATTTCCTTATCATAGATCTTGTAGTTCCTTTCCACTAGAGACAGGGATTTGCTATAGAATGCTACTAGCCTCTATTTACTGTCTGTTGCAGATTGCTGGAATAAAATGGTGCCCATGGCAAAGTCTGAGCTATCTACCTTAACACAGAAGGGCTCTAAGTCTTGTAGTGAGACCAATATTAGAGCAGTAATTATAGCCATCTTGAGGGCTTCAAAGGCAGTCTGCTTCTTGTCCTTCCATTCCCATACTTTGTCAGAGTGTATGTGTTATAAGATAACCAAAAAGGAAACTATTTTTTGTGTATTCATCAACTTGATGGAAAACATCCAAGAATACAACACAGGAAAGATATAATAGTGTGGAAAAGATTATGTAAGATATAGATAGCTCTTAGTAAGGGTTATGTGATTGCAGAAGATAGATATACAGGTCATCTAATACTTGTATAAGTACCTAGTGGAATCCAATAAGGAACTCTATTAAGTTCCTTCTGAACATCCATCTTAGATGAACCTTAAGTCTTCATGGCTTAGCATTAACACAAGAACTTGATAGCCATTGTTGACCTTGCACTATGCAGCCTTAATATCCCTATCTCCATTTACTCTCTCATTACCCCTTGCTAGTTAGTACAGCACTCACAAGCATCTTGGATAGTGGGCCCTAGCTGTAAAGGGAACTTTACTGTCAGTTAGAAATAGTGAGTAGAAGGCCTGGACAAAACTTGTGTCCCCATCCAAGACCTGATCTCTATATCGAGTGGGCTTATATATAGTACTTCACTATCTGCTCTGTGCTACTAGTCTATTGTGATCAGTCTATGCAGAGGAATGATGGTAACCTCTTAAAGGCCCATCTAGCTTAGAGATTTCCTTTTTAAAGATAATATTGTTTCACCCTTCTAGTCAGTAACTAGCCATAAGTTCAGACAAAGAAGACCACTCATTCTCATACAAGGAATTGCCATTACTATCACTAATGCCAAGTATATCCCAATAACAACAACAACAGCAACCTATAGAGCAATCTACTACCCCTGTATCGCAAGCTCCATCTACCAAAGAGGAGCAACTTCTTACCCTTATCGCTGGTCTGCAGTAGCAGGTGGCCACTCTATTGCACCAAAATGGAGGAGCCAGAGTAGAAGTGGCCAAACCTCCTTTATTTAGTAGAAAGATGGAGAAAGTAAGTACGTTTATCAATGCAGCTTATTTGTATCTGAGTATGAAGATGACAGAGGAGCTGGAAGTGGCAAGGATGGCCTGGATACTGTCTTATATACAAGGGAGAGTGTGTTAGCATAGAGTCATGAAGACTTTAGAGCTTAACCAAGATGATTGTTCAAGAAGAACTTAATGGAGTTCTTTGTTGGATCACAGTCCTACTTATACTACAATTATAGTGGCTGTACTTTACAGTCCCACAATCACATGTCCTTTCCAGAATGTTCTATAATCACCTAACTTGTCATGTGATAGGATTACCTAAGTCCTCTGCTATTTATATCTTAACCCTATTATATAATTTGAGGTTGTGGATTAAATGTTTGAATGTGTGGGAAACTATTTCCTTTTTTGGGCTCTCATAATAGAGTGGCAGAGACATGGAAGGACAATTTGCTGGATGAACTATCAAAGGAGGAGTCAGAAATAGAGATGGTAGAGAAACTGTTCAGCAAAATGAGGAACAAATTTGAGGAAATAGCAGAGGAAGAAAGGAAAATAGAGTAGTTGAGGACAATTGAACAAGAGAGAAGAACCTGTGACGAATATATCCAGGAGTTCAAGAAAATAGTGAGAGGAAGTGGCTATGAGAGGTGGCCCCTTATTAAAGAATTTAAGAGAGGGTTAAGTAAAGTGCTGAGAAGGAAATTGGCAGAGGCAGAGAATTCCTCTAGTACCATAGAAGAGTGGCAGGAGAGGGCAATAAGGCTGGACAGAAACCAGAGACAGAGCAGAGGAAAGAAAAGAGTATTGGAGAGGAATGCAATGCATTTACAGGGAAATGTGTAGCCCAGGGAAGGCTTTAGTGGAGGATCATATGGAAGAAGAGGGGGCCAGATTGTATAGAGGACAGGAAGTCAAAACTTTAGAGGAGGAGCACAAAATAATCAAGGAGAATAGAGACTAGGAAGAGACCCCAATGCAATGGATGTTGATAGAGGAAGAGGGGGGAATAGAATGTGCTATGTATGTGGGAAGTGGGACCATATGGCTAAAAACTGTTGGCAAAGGAAAGAAAGAGAGGGGAAAGTAGTAAAAATGCTACAAGAGTCGGTAAAAGATAATAGAGAACAGTGAGCTCCCAACTAGCCTCCTCAAATATAGTGTTACTATTCAAGGCTAATTACAGTCAAGATCCAAGGATAGGATTTGAGGGAAGAAGGAAGAGAAAGTATGAAGTAGCAGAAAAGTTTGCAAAAAGAATGCAAAAAATTCAGAAAAAAGTAAAAACAGCCTTGAAAAAGGCTTAGGATAAAATAAAAAAGTTTGCAGACAGGAAATGAAGTAAAGGGAAGGAGCATAAAGTAGGAGATTTAGTATTGCTAAGCACCAAAGATCTCAAGTAGCAGATGAAGAGAAGACAATTGGAGAAATTGACAGAATGCTTTGTAGGACCTTACAGAATAAAAGGGATTATCTTGAGCAATATAGTAAAATTGAAATTGCCTAGTTCTGTTAGAATACACTCTGTAGTTAACGTAAGTCGAGTACACCTGTATAAGCCACAAGTGGAGGGGCAGAAGAAGGCACCACCAAAACCAGCCATTATCAAAGAGAAGGAAGAATTTGAAGTGGAAAAAATACTAAACAAAAGAGTAGTATAAGGAAAGAAAAAGTTCCTAGTATGATAGAAGAAATATACAGCAGAAGAAGATACATAGAAAAATAGGGAGAATCTGGAGAATGCAAAGGAGTTAGTAGAAGAGCTTGAGAAAGAGTACAATAAAGAGACTAAAGAAGTATAATAACAGAAAAAAAAAGGATGAAAAGATATTTTCAAGAGAACTACCAGGGAAGTTTACAGTAAAAATACTGTGGGAATGGTCTAACAAGGAGTACAAGAGACAAAGAGAAAAAAGATAGGAGAAAAACTGGAGACAATAGAAAAATTCCTCAAGATAAGGAAACTTAAAGAGAGGGCTATGTTATGAGATAACCAAAAAGAAAACTATTTCTCACATATTTATTAACTTGATGGAAAATATCCAAGAATATAACATGGGAAAGATATAATGATGTGGGAAGGATTATATAAGATATAGATAGCTTTTAGTAAGAGTTATATAATTGTAGGAGATAGGCATACAGACCATCTAATACTTGTATAAGTACCTAGTAGAATCCAACAAGGAACTCTATTGAGTTTTTTCTGAATATCCACCTTGGGTGAACCTTGAGTCTTTATGACTTAGCATTAATAGCATGAGGTCAAAGAGGGGCTGAGCAATAGTGGAGAAGTCCTATATAAAATGCCTATAGAAATTGACAAACTCCAGAAAGGCCTGGATGTCAGTCTATAACTCCAGGATAGGCCACTCTCAGACTCCAGCAACCTTAATGGGGTCTATAGAGACTTTGTTTTCCAATATGACTAAACCCAGATATTTGATATACTCCTTCTGGAATTTGTACTTCTCCAGACAAAGATACAGCTTGTGCTCTGCAAGAATTTCTAACACTCTCCAGATGGCCTTAGCATGCTGTTTGATGGTCCTAGTGAAGATCAGAATGTCATTCAAGTATACTACTACAATGCCTTTCACAATGAGATCTCAGAATATGTCATTTATTATTGTTTGGAAGGTAGCTGAACTAATAGTCATCCCAAAGAATATCACCAGGGGTTTAAACAGGCCATGGTTGGTGTAAAAGGCAGCCTTCCACTCATCTCTGGGCTTGATGTATACATTGTTGAAATCCCAGCAGTGTTATAACATGACCAAATGGCTAAGTCATTATTTATATTTCTTTTCTTTTTCTTTTTCTTTTCTTATTTGAACTTACTACACAAGGAAGGAGTGTGGAAAAAGATGTCACATAACAAATATCACATATCACAGTCACATATCAGGATATTATAGTGTTATATTACATGATAGAGTCATATGATGAGTATAGGAGAGTAGTGCACAGACTATATAGTAGTTGTATAAGTAGTGTACAGAATCCAATAGGAACTCTATCAAGTTCTTCTTGTCAACTTGGACTTGGAGTGTGATTAAGTTATCTTAGGCTAAGTTGCTACAGGTGAACATCCAGTTTGGTGAAGTACTTAGCTCCATAGAGTTGAGACACAAGCTTGGAGATAAGGGGTAACAAATACTTATTCTTCACTATTATAGAATTGAGGGCTCAATAGTCTTGTACCAACCAGAGGGAACCATCCTTCTTTTTAATAAAGAAAACTAGTGTAGCTGTCACAAACTTCATTCAGACTATAACTCTGGGAATACTTGACCAATTTCAACAATCTAAATGGCCACCAAAAGCCCTTAAGAAGACCTTTTAAACAGTACCAAAAACATCTCAAAGTGATCAGTATTCACTGAGTTATCAGCAGATCAGTCAGTAATCACCAAGTTACCAGACACTAAATCACTGATATCTCGGAAACCACTTAACGTAATCATTTGCTCCAATGACCATTATGAAGCTCTCTTCAATGCACTTCTTTCAGCCATAAATAGAACCAGAGGTGATAAGATCCCATGGAGATACAAGGTCCTCAATATTTGCACATAATACTGATCTTTACCCATAGATCATCATCTGTCCTTGAATAGAACAAAAAACTGCTCTAAGATGGTTAGGTTATCTCTATTTCAAGAACAATAGCACTCCTATATGTAGAACAATAGATAGTGATCATATGATAGGCTGTTCTGGTGCACAGACCACCACAATCATATATTTAAGGACTGTATATCTGAGAATAAACCTTAGACTTAACAACATCTTTTGCTACTGTCTAAACTTTGCTTTTTTAAAGCCTTTTGATTATTAATCATCAACTCACAAATCAGTAAGTGGCTATTTGTGATAGTGGCCATAGAAGATTTGGATAGACAAATCTATCTAGTATATAAGTTTTTCTCTAAAAAGGTATCCAGCTCCTTCTACTCAATTAGAGACAGAGGATATACCTTAGTTGACTTCAGTTCAGAACCTGGTAGGAGTTCTATGGCATAATCCCAGTAGAAGGATATTAAAATCTTTTTGGGCAAACATGGACTCAAATTCTCTAGCATATAGGGGTAGTGGAGTTGCAGTGGCTAGTGTTTCCATACTCTGATGTACTCCTTCTGCCAACCTTTGGGAAGTGGTCATGGAAGTCCATATGGTCTCTTTATATGGCTCAGAAAGCAGTCTGGTTATAAACAACCTGTTCCTAAGCTTCCAGTCCTATCTATCAGTTCTATACAAGATTTTGGAGTCCTCTTCATCACTGTCCAAGAGAAAAATGGGTCTAGTCTGACAGTATAGCAGATCTCAGACCTCTTGTCTCCTTTTCAAGACCTGTTCCTTCTATATTGTTTAACATCCTTCACAGTAGGGTAGGCATCTGGTCATAAAGACTTCTTCCTTTTCCCAGTTGACTTCCAGGTTGTAATCTTTTAGCCAGGTATAACCAAGAATCAGATTCTGCTTTTCTAGACTGAAGATGGCTAGGAGTGTCTGCTCCAAATAAATCTTGTAGTAGAAGACTATGTTTATCATCTCCAATATTTGCCCTGCCTTGTTGGAAGAGCTGTCAACATTAAAAACTAGTATGGACCAAGAGATAGTTTGAGTATTAATCTCCTTGAAGTGGACAAAGTCACAATCTATGAAGTTGCTGGTGGCCCCACAGTCCAGAAGTATCTTAACAGAGTGGAGTTTGCTAGTGTTGGTTGTACTAATTTCCACTAGTAGGACCAAGAATGTTCTATATGCATCTAGGGCATTGGCAAAGAGTTGTTTGGGCAATTGTTTCTTCCATTTTGGTTTCCAGGAAGTTGTGTTGACCATAGGAGCAGAGGAAGAGGGAAATGTGTTTGCTGGTTCACTGTCATTTGTATTAATTTCTTCTATATTGAGTACAGTGAACCTATTTATAGGGAGCACCTGGGGCACATCTTTCACCAGTCACTCTACACAAAATCCTCTTCAGAGAGGGACTCTGTTTCTTCCACTATAACCACATCCTTCAAGGCCATCAGATCTTTGATTAGCTTTTCTCTTTGCTTCACCATTAACTGTCATATATTAAGCTAGTATAGGCAATCCTTCACTAGGTGGCCTGTCTCTCTGCAGCAGTAGCAGTTGCATAGAGAGAAGGGCTAGGTTTTTTGTACTGCATCGACATCCATAGAGATCCTGAAAGATAGAGGGGATAGCAGAAGCAAAGGCTTCAGAGGAGTTGGTATAGAAAGAGCCAGAGGGGTACAAACCATAGACAGGGAGGCCAGGCATAGAGCAGGGAGTCTTGAGAAAAACAAAGATATCGAGCATTGAGAGGACTGGAAGACTTTGTTAGCCAGCCTGGCTTGGTTGATCCTCTAGACTACATGATACTATACTTTAGAGTTGGTATCTGCAGATCTCCCATATAGTATGGTAGCAATTTGACTCTAGATGTTTATCTAGAGTCTTCATCAAAACTTCACTACTAGGGTCCAGGGATCTATATAGCCAGCATTGGAGACTAGGGCTTGAAAACCATCTAGATAGTTATCTACTATTTAATTTCCTTGGTAGTAGAATGCTCTCTCCAAGGTATTGATTGCATTGGCCTCTATATTTACTGGGAAAAACTGGATGTGAAAGTGCTGATTGAAGTCAGTCCAGCTCTAAATGAAGAAGATTCTGGTATCCACTTCCTGTTGAAAGAGGTTTTTGAACCACTTTGTAGTCTGACCTTCTTTGAAGATATCACAAATGGCCACTTACTGATTTGTGATTGCTTGATTTGATAATCAAAGTGTTCAAAAAAGCAAAGTTAGACAAGTAGCAAAAGATGTTGTTAAGCCTGAGGTTTATCCTCAGACATACAGTCCTTAAATACATGATTGTGGTGGTCTGTGCACCAGAACAGCCTATCACATGATTACTACCTATTGTTCTACATATAGGAGTGCTATTGTTCTTGAAATAGAGATAACCTAACCATCTTAGGGCAGTCCTTTGTTCTATTCAAGGACAGATGATAATCTATGGGTAAAGATTAGTGTTATGTACAAACATTGAGGACCTTGTATCTCCATGGGATCTTATTGCCTCTGGGTCTATTTATAGCCAAAAGAAGTGCATTGAAGAGAGCTTTACAATAGTCATTGAAGCAAACAATTACATCAAGCAGTTCCCAAGATATTAGTGATTTAGTGTCTGGTAACTTGGTGATTGCCAACTGATCTACTAATAACTCAGTGAATACTAATTACTTTAAGATGTTTTTGGTACTGTTTGAAAGATTTTCTTAAGGGCTTTTGGTGGCCATTTAGATCGTCAAAATCAGTCAAGTATCCCTGGAGTTATGGTCCAAATGAAGTTTGTGACAATCTCCTTTTATAATCAAGTCTCACCCTCCATTTGGCTAACTGTGTAAGAGGACCCTACCAATGCCACCCCTGGAACTTTAGACTGACCTCCTGGAGCAACCCTGCACCTAATTAAATATTACATAGTAATATTTAATTGCTTTAGCTCAACTTGGCAACTCCTGACTCTGCTAGATAGGACCATAGGATCAGGGACACATTACTGTAGTAGTATATATATTGTAGAGTATGCCTCTAGGAGCTTTATCCTAAACTCTAAGAATTCTTCTAGAGGTAAGTTGTAATATGTTTAGAAGCTATAATATTACTAAGGATTCTCCTAGAGTCCACTCTGCTCTGGTTACCCTTACAGCAGTTTAGAATCTTGTAAATGGAGTCTTGGAAGAACATAGCAGACAGCCTTCCACCAGATGCCCTTTCTTGTTCTCAGCCAACCCTCTGTGAACTCTGCTTTGAGCAAATGTTGCATATGGATACCTCTCAGGATGTAGCTAATGCTCTGGCATATCTACAGCACTATTTGCACAAAGTCTCTGAGCAACAAAACAACTCAGAAATGAATATAAACAATGCTCTCTCTACTCTTACTGCTCAGCTATAGTAGCTTATGCAGCTGGTCTCCAATCTCCAGTCTCCAGCTCCAGCTACACTCTACTCCCTGGTACCTGTACCACTATCCCCCTCTCTGGCAGCCACAAGGTTACAAAACTCTTGTCCCCTTCCAACTTCCATGGAGAGCAGAACTCTGGTCAGGCCTTTCTTAACTCCTGTGCTCTATATATACACCTGGCCCTAGAGCAATTTAGTTGCAAAAAAGAAAAGGTACTTTGGACATTAACATTCTTCTGTCACAAACTTCATTTGGACCATAACTCCAGAGATACTTGACTGATTTCAACGATCTAAATGGCCACCAAAAGCCCTTAAAAAAACCTTTCAAACAGTACCAAAAACGTCTCAAAGTGATCAGTATTCACCAAGTTATCAGCAGATCAGTCAGTGATTACCAAGTCACCAGACACTAAATCGCCAATATCTCAGGAACTGCTTAACATAATTGTTTGCTTCAATGACCATTGTGAAGCTCTCTTCAATGCACTTCTTTTGGCTATAAATAGACCCCAAGGCAATAAGATCCCATGGAGATACAAGGTCCTCAATGTTTGTACATAACACTGATCTTTACTCATAGATTATCATCTGTCCTTGAATAGAACAAAAAACTGCCCTAAGATGGTTAGGTTATCTCTATTTCAAGAACAATAGCACTCCTATATGTAGAACAATAGATAGTGATCATGTGGTAGGCTGTCCTAGTGCACAGACTACCACAATTATGTATTTAAGAACTGTATATCTGAGAATAAACCTTAGACTTAACAACATCTTTTGCTGCTTGTCTAACTTTGCTTTTTTGAACACTTTGATTATCAAATCAAGCAATCACAAATCAGTAAGTGGCCATTTGTGATAGAGATAAGGGGCTTTGGGATACTATCACAAAAAAAGTGACTACTAAATAGTGACATAGAGGTATAACAAAATACCTGTTTAAAGAACTGCATAAATAGCTGGACCCTCATTAGCAAGTAGCCTTGCTAATGTTACCCTTTTGGTATAGTGGTAAACCATATAGTATATGGCTACTAGTCTATAGTACAACTGTAATAGTTACTATCACAAATAGCCACTTACTGATTTGTGATTGGTTGATTTGATAATCAAAGTGTTCAAAAAAGCAAAGTTAGACAAGCAGCAAAAGATGTTGTTAAGTCTAAGGTTTATTTCCAGATATACAGTCCTTAAATACATGATTGTGGTGGTCTGTGCACCAGAACAGCCTACTATATGATCACTATCTATTGTTCTACATATAGGAGTGCTATTGTTCTTGAAATAGAGATAACCTAACTGTCTTAGGGCAGTCCTTTGTTCTATTCAAGAACAGATGATGATCTATGGATAAAGATCAGTATCATGTACAAACATTGAGGACCTTGTATCTCCATGGGATCTTATTGCCTTGGGGTCTATTTATAGCCAAAAGAAGTGCATTGAAGAGAGCTTCACAATGGTCATTGAAGCAAATGATTACATCAAGTGGTTCCTGAGATATCAGCAATTTAGTATCTGGTAACTTGGTGATCACCAACTGATCTGCTGATAACTCAGTGAATACTGATCATTTTGAGACATTTTTGGTACTGTTTGAAAGGTCTTCTTAAGGGCTTTTGGTGGCCATTTAGATTGTCAAAATCAGTTGAGTATTCCCAGTGTTATAGTCCAAATGAAGTTTGTGACAGACACCTCAGTTGTTAACCTAAGAGTTTGATATCTGAGGTGAGACATCACTTTTATACTATACAAGACATCACTCACAATGATCTACCTTAGACCCTTTATTTCTAAAAGGTACATCAATACATTAGTCATTGACCTAAGAGTTTGATGTCTGAGACCTTACTTTATTTCTAAAAGTTACCATAATTTAGCTACCCTCCTCCGTTCGTATTTCAACAGTAAGCAGCAAGTATCAAATAATTAAATAGTAATAAACATCTCATAGCACACCCCCCAACTTAATTTATCCATATATACACTTCATTATGTATTACACAGGCTCCTCCGTCTCCCCTCACATGTACCCCAAAACATCCTAATTGCCTTTTGCCCTCCCCCCTTTCTTTCTGCTATCTTCCCTCTATTTAAGTAGATACCTTGTGTAGATGCCGCGGACTGCCACTGAGCCCCGCGTTACAAATTGACAATTTAGAAGGCAGTGAATATGACTCAGAACAAGAACCCCAGATCTTTCTGCAATTTCTATGACTATCTGATTCTTGTATTGTTGGGTCTCATTTCCCGGATTTGTGTACCTCATCGGACGCATGCCAACTACCGTTCGAAAGGATTGGTGAACTTGGATAACTCAGTAATCGGAGTCTGTGACAATGTCTGACCCCTTAAAGGGGACACTGAGGATGTCGACACTCAGATTTGAGGGGCCCGAAAAAGGACTCTGAAAATACGTAGGCACTCGACTTTACGTTCATCGCTCACACGATGTAATTAGAGTGGATGAAACGGACGCTTGGCATCACATAGTTAAGCACGACATATATCCGAGTCCCTTCCCATCCTAAATCATCTACTTTGTCCTCAGGCCAAGTTAAGCTCCAAGTTCCTTGAATTCATGATCGGAGAGAAAACGGGAAGATGAATTGAACTGTGTATGTCAATTCAGTTCCGATACCTGGTACCGTATTGTACGGCTCACGACCTACGTAGTCTGTGATAATGTCTTTACTCTAGGGCTACCTTCGCGAATGCTTACTGCTTCCATGAGCCACTGAGTTGGAGCAGGGACATATATGTTTATCTATTCGTGTGAATCTTTTGAACTTTAATTTCTCTGGTCCTAGCCCTGGATCTGTTTCCAGGGGAAAATGCCATGCTGATCCAGAACTGTTCCCCTCTTGTTCAGTGAACCACAAGTTGTTGACTTACCTTATTTCAACTGACATTAATAATTACAACATCGTCCAGACATCTCCATCATTCAGGGACGTTCGCTTGACTGGACAGAAAACCCAAACACCACGTGAAATATCACATTATTGAACACAAGATAGTTATGAGAATTCTAGTCTCCGTTCCGTACAAATGAACATGGGGGGGAATTTAGTTACCCTAGGATCAACCAACCACCCATCCACGAATGAGATGCTCTCTAAGATAGATTTCTCCACTACCCTTACTGCCAAGACTACACTACATAAGATATTGGCAGATTTTGAGAGGATCATGAAAGGGGATACTCAGATGTAGACCATGATCTCCATCTTCAAAACCAGCATCCAGAAGTCTAGTACTATCAGGGCGACACCATTACTGCTCGACTATTGGGGAACTTCTACGACCACAACTGCGGAAGTATGAGTCACGATCGTCTAAATACTTCAAGAACACACTCTCTCATCTCTACCAGGATTGTGAATCTCATGTCTAGCTGTTTTTGAACCGGATAGAAATGCCGAATGTAAAAAAAAACATGGGACATGAGCAATGAATCTCATAGATCGGCATGTTTTAAACGCCACTCTGGGTCCCCCCACTGTACCTTATTCACTGCGCCGAGAATTTGGCGTGTCACATTGGTACTGGAATCAATGAGATATGCTGTTGGTCTGTCACAGCGCAAAAAATCGGTAGCTTTCCACTATGGCTTGTCCAGATCGATGAAATGTTGCTCGCCTTAAGTCTGATTTGACGTGTGCCGAAGCGCAATGTATTTTCGATTTTTGTTTGACATCGACTCCGGGGTTCAAAAAGTAATACAATGTTCCGCGGCCCTGGTAGACACATTTTTGAGGTGTTTATTTTTGGAAAAGAGCCACTTCCTTCTTGCTGTTGTAGTTGATGACTTCCTGATTATCTCTCCAACCATCGCATACTCTTCTCTTGACACTTTTTGAATCAAACCAATTAGGCGACTTCCCTCAATCACATGTTTACTATCCTCATCATTGAATGATATCGCAAATCTCATCTTATCATTATAATGACGCTAGTAACCTAAGTCTATTTGCAGTCGTTGAAAACCCCACTATTGATATCGACGCTAACGACTCCACAAGCGGTGCCTAATTTTTGAGGAAACCAAAAAAGGAAAGGGGCTTCAGTAATAGATGATCATCAAAATTGAAAGCTAGATCGGTGTTTCTCCCCATTCAGAGCGACATAACAAACATTCACCAGAATATGAGCACTTTATTGCGCATTCTTACTACCAGGACTTAACATCGAGAAATTTCGGGCCTGAAAATTGTGAACGACCTCTTCTTTTTTTGGTCCCAGTGAAATCATATTAGTACCGCGGCACCTCGGGTCTCTAAGAACTATGTTGCAAGACCAGACCATCACCCAGATTAGTCAAGTCCAGTGGAGAACTTGCTCAACTGAAACACACTCACCGAGAAACAAGTTTAAACTATTTGATCGACTTTATCCAAGTTTCATACACCTTCGAGACCACATTTACCAGTAGAGGCTCCGATTTTCCTATGAAATCCGCGGTCCCGTTGCCTAGACCTCTCCTGACTGCAAGGAGTAATATCTAACTTCACCAATGATCTCTTGGCAGATTGTCTCTTCACTCACAAGCTCCGTAGCACCCTTTTGGATTGAGTTAGTCCATTTAGGACTTCTCATTATCAGAATTGACCAAGAGTCTAAGCTAATACTGCGAGTATCAACCGGGCAGGAACAGGAACGGCCCAGTTGCACGAATGAGTGATACTTGAATGAAAATATGAGAACGTAAGTCATGGGATTTGATGAGGCACTGAGAGTGTAGTTCTCATGCAGTCTTCGTCCCTAACGAAGATATTGATTGGACCTCGATAAATCATTGGTTACGCCTCGAGGCTTGATCTAAGGAGTCCATATCCAGACTAGGCGCTCTTCCCTTCTCCCTCTCCCTCCTTCCCTCTCTCCTTCCTCGATTACAATTCTACTGAGACAGACTGGCAAGCAGCAAGCAGATCTTCGCCATAATGTAATAGCTAAACACGACGTTAATTAACTCTGTGCTTGTTGATGTCATCGACCACTGTTTTGGGTGACCTCCGTCCCTTTGACCCCGTGCCTGAAATATCCATAGCATTACCCACGACCCAGCGGATCATCATCGTCTATCTTGTCCAAAAGAAAAACAACCACCGACATGCCAAGACAGCTGATCTGTATCCATTCCATAAAAATAATCAAAAACGGCATCGTAAATCCAACATTCCTGTCCAGATCCATAAGCCCTACAACTAGCCCATCAATCTGTAACAAAAATATCGAATAATGAAAATGGGATGCACTACAATGAGCCCAAATAAAACTAAAAAAATACAACAAAGCAACCGAGAAACTACCAAAAACAAAATATATTACGTGTTCTGATCACTGATCCCGCTCCATAACTCTCGCCAATATACACCAAGACGAATACGCCACCCCCTCCTTTGAGTCTCCCATCACCATCACAGTTTGGGGTAAAAAAAAAGGAGAGAGAAACAAACGCGCTGATATCGGAATTTGATAGACAGATCATGTCTTGGGATCCTTCAATAAATCCTCGGAGCATTTACAAGAAACCAAGTCCATATCCATATCAGATGGTTGTTCACCATCACTAAACCTTACAACAGTGAAACATTCTCGAAGACAAACTATATTGAATTTTTATCTAACCTATCTACAACCAAAAATTAATCACCAACTTACTGTATCATAAAAATCACAGAATAAACAACGATTCCTTTTTTTCATTCTTCCACCAAGATACAAACCATCCTATAGCACAAATACAGAAAGAAGAGAAATCTAATAAAATGATTCAGACTAGAGAAAGAGCGTACACTAAAGCAAGCTCAGGTGGATTCACTAGGTAAATGATATTGTGGTATATATATGGTGTATATAAAAAAAACAAATGACTGTCCCAATTATACACAACATTCATCCGCCAGTAAACCGACTTAATTATCGTTGTGAGAGAGGGAAAGGTCAGCGTTCATTGGAGGGGAGAGGAGGAGGAGAGGAGGAGGGGGGAGGGTGCTCGGCACTCGAGATATCAATGTGGGTATGGGAAAGGTATACGAGGAATGGCAATGACTCGGGTAAATTAAATTGACGACCACGACGCGAGATCGGCCCCCGAGAAGTCACGACGAAACGACGGCACAATGCAAGCGATACCGTGGTATATGAGTATGATAGGGGTAATTGAAATTGGAAGCATCTTCATCGCCAGTTGTGTACATGTGATCGGCAAAGGGAGACTAGATGTACATCGCAATACAACTCCTCGGCGGGGAAAGGAGTGACACATCAACCACGAGTTAAGCACAGAGACAGGAACAGATGAACTCGAGCATGACCAGAGGGCAGGATAGATGAGGCAGAGCAAGCGAACACAGGATAGTTAAACAGCAACGACAAATATCAAGTTATTTCTTTTTCGTGTCGGGTTAGAGCAAGGACATCATTTTCGATTTCGGTTTCAATGATCCATAATCCAGTCAGACGAGGGGAGAACAGAAATATTAAGAGGCTGGAAGAACGGTATCATCAACGACGACGGGAAAAAGTGTAAATCACATCATCATTGCAAAACCTCCCCCGTTTCCTCCACCTCCGACTGGAACCATGGTTCCCATCGCATTCCCAACCAGACCATTGCCCATTCCCATGCCATTCATCAGCATCCCACCACCCATTCCCATTCCCATCATATTCTGTGCATGCTGTTGATCCCTCCAGCCATTATTGGGACCGTTAGAGGGTCGGCGGATAGCAAACGAGCCGTCAACCTCGTACACTGGACTGCCAGCACCAGCACTGACAGGCGATGCACCATCTGGAGAAACACCATTCATAGCCACACTATGTGGACCATGACCCGCAGTGTTCAAAGGGGGACCTCTATTGCTGCCAGCCAAGTTGATAGGGAGCGGATTAGGGATAGAGATGTGCTTTGCGCTGGAAACATTATTCCCAACGTTGCCCTCATCACTGACGTATCCCTTGCTGATGTCGTGACAAAGGGTTGGTGAAAAAAGCGTGAGAGGATGGATCATTGAAAGAGTGGGTCGTTGCAGGGGAAGAAGGTTTTGATCCAGTGCTATTGGTACCACTGACAGGAGAAGGGGCATTACCATTAGAAGTGGGAGGTGTATAGAGTGGACGTTGTTGCGGCTGCATAAGATGATGCTGGGACTGAGAGCCATACCAAGCCATCTTGTCAGCATCGATGGAGTGCTGTGACTGATGATGCATGTAACCGGGAGCAGTAGTTGGAGAAGCAGCAATGCCATGACGAGCCTCGTAGATATTAGGATTTTCGTAGGAAGCTGGGTTGGCCATCATGGAAGGACCAACAGAGGGTCGAGGGAGGACATGAGTAAGAGGCAAACCATTGGCGGTGGCAGGATTGGGGTTAAAGTGAGGGGGCTTTATCATAGAAGCCATGCGAGGATCATCAAGCTCATCGATGCGAGGATGGCCACGGACTGCAGGGAATTCGTCCTCATAGCCTGCGTAATCGTTGTCGTCTTCGTTGTCGTCTTCTCCAGAGACGGCGGCAATCACCTCGAGCTCACCGCTGAGGACCATGGAGAAACCATCGCTTCTAGCAGGTTCCTCGACGAGAGGGATACCTGCACGACTACGCCACTCATTGATTTCACGGCGAAGGGCGTCCGCTTCGTGCTTAAGCATGCGGAGCTCCCGGGCCGCAATCATTCTGTGGCGGCGGGAAGCGTGAATATGGGCAATAGAAGAATTGACGATAGAGGACTTGGAAGGGCGACGGATCTGGGACAGGTTGGGAAGGAGAGCAGCCAGGTCCTTGGGGAGAAAGATGAGAATCAAATTGATAGATGAGAGAAAGGAGATAGACACACGAGGAAACGGCCATTCAGAGTTTCTCTGCGCTGTCGTTCGACGGCATTGTGAGTTGCTCTGCGTTCTGCGGTATTTGCACGCTTGCTAGGCTTGCGCTTGGTGGTGAGAGTCGTGGTAAGGGTAGTGGTGAGAGTAGTAGGGGGAGTGCTCGGGGGATTAATCTGGGGGTTACTGGGGTCCTGTGGTGGGGGCGAAGCCGATTCTGGATCTGAGGGAGGAGAAAGCGCCATTGGATCGCGAGCTGAGCTCAAGCGTGGAGGGGCCGGCAAGGGTCGCGAGACCTGGAATGAGTGAGCACAGGCGTGGGTTGCTCGAGTAAACGTACTGCAGGCGGTATCCTTGTTGCGGCAGGGGAGAGAGGACTTGTGGACTTGTGCAGACTCGATTATCAGACGACCATCCACCACCGCAAATCCCATTCACCCACCCCCTATATATCCTATCCCAAGCAAACACGGGCAAGCAGCCTGCTGTCACGCTCCCCGGGGTCTCAGTTGACCCCCGCAGTCTCCCCCAGATCCCATCGCACCGGCTTCCCGGCTCATCCCTCTCCGGACAACGGTCTCGAGCCGCTATCCCACAGGCGCAGCAACACTCTTGTCGCCATAACATTTGATAGCATGCCTGCCCCGACATACAAAGAACTCACAAGTGCGGGGAAATTCTCCTACTTGGTGCACTTCAAATGATCGATGGCCTGCGCGCTAAAACAGGAAAACAACGACAGACACGATAACGATAACATATGTCATCGAAGCAGACGATAAACTCGCAAATGTCGAACACCTGATCTCATAATAATCACCACGATAGGTAAACAAAGAATTATTCCTGATCATCCGACAACTCCTTCGTCTCCACCTATCTGAGAAATCTCATTTCGCCAATATCAGAAGGTTTCACAGTAATCGTCCCTTGCGAGATCCAAACAACCAACTTAATCTCACACGTGCGTATCAATCGTCCATTCTCTTCCCCGTTACGAGTGTTGATGTTTATCAGGACAAATTCGATTTTTGTCCCTTTCTTGGCTTCCAACCCGTCTATGCCCGCCGCCGAAAACCTGAAATAAATCCACTTTCCGGGCCGCTCCCAAGTATAACTAACGGATGCATTCGCAGGCTGTACCTGATGACGGGTATTTCGTATTTGCTATATGCTATTAAAAGCAATCCTCAGGGGAAACGGAGAGGCGATATCCTAGACTCAACAATCATAAAATCCGTTCTTACCGAGTCCACAGCAACAGTTGAATCTCCAACAGTAGTGTTAATCTAAATTAGCTCTTGTGCGTTTGATCGCAAAAAATCCATCATCTGTCAGAGCAGTTCAAATATCCTCAGAAAGAGGAAACAGTTATATTCCGCCGATAGAATAGCGAGCCACATATACCAAGGTACCTAGCACGGATCATTTATCATATCAAGAAAAAACGTCGAATTGTCATGATCGTACTTATGAACTTCTTCAATTATAACCGACGCCATCGCAACTCCGTTCAGAATCAAAACCAAGCCAGACTTTGGACCATCTCCCCGGGCTCTCAATCCCTTTTTTCCCTGTCAAAAAGGTACACGAGTCTTATCTCCAATTAGAAATGGGATGTCGGCGACCACCAAGCACCAAGCATTGTAAAGTGAGCAGTGGGAAGATACATCAACATCAATAAGCAAAAGCAAAAGGGTCCGGCATCGGACTTACTAGTGCTCCAACAGAACAGAACAGAAGAACAGAACCACTCAGGGATTCAAATTCCGTCCTGGGATATCGTGACTCAAGAGGAAAAACTAATCGGAAGTCGGAGAAGAGATGTTGGATATAACATTGAACCCGACACAAATTCCGTCATGGATTTTTTTCATCTCCCTTGTTCCTTCATAGGTATTTTGGGCTCGTGACCCACCCAAAGCCTGAGCCTTCTTCCAAAATGCTAATGGATTATCTTAGTTGGTCAAGCAAATTCTTTGACTAATCTTGAACCTCAACTGCGAACTAGAAGATCAGTTTTAGCGCACAGTCGATTGTATTGCAGAGGTACGGCTGTCCAAGCCATCGACAGAGGATCAGTTTTGTGATCTCTCATCACACACATATACCCATAAGTCGGCAGAGTCTGTCCTCCGAGCTGTCTTGATTCACTATAATTACCGTACTCAGTGATCGTCGTTGCGGTGTGAGTAACAAGCGACCTACGCGCCAGGGCGCTTAGCGCACAAGAGGTAGTCATAGCGCTTGACAAATCGGTGAGCCGGCTCCAATCCCATCATGCTTGGTCTATTCGTGTACACTGGACCCGAAATTCTACGGAGTAAAGCTCAATCAATGATGGGGGAGTGAGACATATCAATACAAGAAGTATAGCTTGACTCATCTGAAGCGCTTTTGCATGGAGCCACTTGCGATTGAGGAAACTACTGATGTTGGATCAGTAAACTAGTTTCGATTTCAAACGTGCATCAAGGGCATGACTTCTGATGTCTAGAAATCTCCCCTTCTTACTCAGAGTCCAGTTGCGGGAACGGATTTTCGAATGCTTGGTTCTCGTGGTGGCGGTGGCGGGATAAAAATGCATCCATAAGATGAACGAGATTAATTACCCAATATTTCTCACTATACAATGACATTCATCCAGGCCGTCACCGGAAAAACTAGAGAGATGAGATTCATCCGTTTTCATTGGAGATGCTAGCAGTAAGTGACGTTGGGGGGGAGAAGGTTTATTACAATATCTCTCCGGGTACCGATAGCACCACCTCACGTTTGATCCGTCACTGATCGCTCCGGATGCTTTGCGTTGGCGATCGTCGACAGGCCGCCACTGCTTCTAGCGCCTTTTCCCTGACCTAGTTCACAACGTCATACGTTATAAGGTAAGAAAGATCCCATTGCAAGCCCCGCGGAATTCAACCCCATTACCGACAGTCACGAGCCTTACAAATCGACTTCTCACCTGATCCTGGTTGGTCTGGACTTGAGCAACATCTCCACAACAGCAACCAACCTTACCAACGGGACTCAATCGTGGGTATCCAAGAAACATCCATCGAAAAATTTTCTCAGTTGCTGAAAGACGAAATTTAAGAGACCCAATCATTTATTTTCAAAAATGAATTGAGTGAGTATTCCGCTATGTCTCTTAGGCTTTTTTTTGGGATTTTTTTAAATCACCATTGATAATGGAACAATAACGTCATCCCCATTTACTGAAAAATGAAGATTTCGGAAATCACTAGGCAAAATTACCCGATTGACTCACAAATAGTGTAGCTTAGTTTCTGTGACTGAGGCTCGTAAAAAGGAATTCATTTTTAACAATGATTAATTGATCACTAGGGTGCCTGTGACAACACAGGATGTCACATAGGTATTTTAGATTTATATTTAACTCTCAAGTGGATAGGGGGCGACAGTCGTGAGTCGTAATCATTTCATCGATCATTGCGGACAGTTTCTTTCGATATAGGGGTCTGGATTCAAAGCTCTCCGATTGTCTAGCGCTTTAGCTTGTTTAACTATCCCTAATGTCACAATATCCGCAGTCTAACCAAGACCGATGAAAGATCTGAGTGACAATTCCCCCACGAGTCAGCATTTTTTCGAGCAGAGTGTCTCTGCAACTTGCTGGAAGAGAGGGCTGGTGTCAGGCATCCAGGCACTAACAAAGAGCATTCCATGAAAGAATCAAATGGCTTCTCTGAGGTCGAAGTCATCAAAATCTGAGATATAACGATGGGCCTGATCCATGGTGATGGTTCGGATTTTTCTCATGAGGCTCAACATTGACATTGGAGCCCGTCGAAACTTAACAAACGTCCAGATAATATTCGTATTCTGCGTATATAAACGAGAGTAATTCGAGTTTCGTAATCCCACAGAGGGCTTAATTAGCGGCTGCCGGATAGGATGATCGATCGTTCGGTGAGCAAAGTTACAATCCGAACTACAAATTCAGCGGAAGATGCCAAGTCAATTTTTCCGATACTTGGGAACTATTGACAGCTTCGAATTCCCAGCCTCCCGATATCAGATAATTCTGGTAACTAACACAGGGTCCTTCTTACTGTATTGTTGCTACTAGAATCTTGGTGATCTGGATGGAGAGAGAATGTTAAAAAAGGAGCCGCTAGATCGATATCCCTGGGCTGAGTTTGTGACTATCCCTTCTCACAAATGACATATATCCGCCTCCCCCGATGGAACTGATGCTTCAGTATCAAGAATAGGAACTTGGTGAGAAATTGTATGTTCAAATACGACTCCCTCTAGGGAAGGAAGCAGTGAGAGAAATCAAGAGACTCGGACCTTTTAAGGTGATATCTCCCCAGTGCACTGGCTGAGGCTATTAAGTGCCCAAGAGGCAGCAGATATGAATGCGCTATATAGGTGGTAGAGTAGAATCTCTGGGAAGTCATTCTCAGGGCCTATGAGGCTTATCTAAGAACCACGAACTTGAGAAAGGCCGACTCAACTCTACACCTGGCCAGTGACTCATAACCCCATGAGAAGTATGGACGCAAGCGAGGGTCAACTTGGGGTTCTTGTCAGGTTGAGGTCCAGGACAGTGAGTCCAAGTCTGTGACGCGTTGCACGAATTATTGTCTCAATCGTAACCGACTCGGACAAATGAAGATTTCTTTCGGGAGAAGTCGCGCTACAGGTTGATTGCAGAAGCCTCTACACGATAGATCGTCTCAAAGTTCAGGCGAAGGTGATTGCCGGGCATCGTCGCATAGTCCCCTCTGCACCTGGGGAATAAATTTCCCCGCTTGCCAGTGATTACGGCCGTGGTTTGGGGAAATAGCCTAAGCATCTCGCAATTACGAGATGGAGTCTGAAATGGGCATAGAACATTTTACATGGTCTAGCTAGTGTCACAATGAAATTGGGATCTGAATTGTATCCACATATCAGCGGAGCAGGCCGCTATGTTCGGCAGTTATGTCATAAACGATCTCTGCCTAGTTCTCTTCCCTGTTGCTTATGTATCCGCCGAAAGACTTGAGTCGTCAGAACGTCGTCAGAACAGCGGGGCAACAACCAAGTCGTGGTGTACAGAGCAGGGTCATTGCGACGACGCCTTCGAGCAGTCGCAGTGGGATGTCTAGGGCGGAGAGGCCTTTATGATACAATGAGAAGTGCAATTTACGCTGCCGAGTTACTTGGCTCACCAGTCACCATGCGTTGTGCATGGACTGCGACTAAAATCCTCTGCCTTCAATCACTATCTCCTCTGTCATCGCCAAGACAAGGCCAGTGAGTGGTCTACGGTTTCCATCACAATGTTATTGCATGGTTCAAGGTATCATGGTTGCACTTGTTAATCCTGGGATGGTGCCCTATTCGCTGAAGCAGCGACGACAGCTTCGGGACAGCTTCGGTCCTCCCCGGCTCCTCTGACCGACATAAAACTCATTTGCTATGTCGCGCCAATAGATAAATAAAGGCACCCTCAACAGGACCGTTACCTCCAGGCCGGCCATTTTCCATCGTAATTCTAACTAACACTACACTTGAGACACCGGAAGGTAAAGTGAGAAGTATCTGGACACCTTCGACAATGTCGCACAGGGCAAGGGTACATAGGTAATCCTTACCTGTAGTTTGGAACAAACCGCACCTATATCCTACATGACAAGACTACCGCTGTATCCTGGAAGAGGCCTTCCCTCTTCTCCCTTCCCTATCTACCCACATAATCGGCGCATGAGAGGGGGTAAGAACCCTCTCGAATTCCCTTAAAAAGTCTGGCGCATACGCTGGAGTCGAACACTGGCTAGCGGACGTGCCCTAGAGGATGGCTGATAAAGATATGGTAGACAGCTGGAACATATGATCATCCTTGGTAAAGTCCTTTTCCCATCAGAAACACATTTTATTATTATTCTCATCTAAAATACCATTTTTGCATCATCCACTAACGTTATGACATAGACTTTGGGTCACCTAGGGTAGAACCTCCATGTCTTGTCTGCCACCTGCTCACCTGAAAAATACTCTTATACTGTCATAGCCACTGTCCATATCATAGAAGCCTCTGTGATCTTTGGGTGAAAGGAGTCATGTATCTGCAGGCAACCACTTCCCTGGTCAAATACATCATCAGATACATCCTGCCAAGAGTTTGCAGAGAGTTTGTGAGAGTTTGCATATGGATCCTGCCATATATGGTAATTTTGGAATATGCATAAGGAATTGACCAAATGTACCCATTCTAGATACTTACTAATCTTTCAAATTCCTGGCAGGTGCTATCATGTCAGTCAAATTTGAAAGGAGAATATCAGAAATGTCTAAATATGGAAACATGATCTTTGGGAGTGCTAAAAATATACATTGCAAAGGTTCAGTCTATGTTCACACACAGGATTGCAAGGTGTATTCAGCTTTGTGAGCTCAAAGACATGGCTGATGATTTTTGTCTCAACTCAATGACGACGACAATGAGATAACTGTTTCAAATTAATGACGAGGTACTTCGGGCAGATATCAGCCAATGACCTGATCATGACCCGACTGTGTAGTCCTAAGACTTACATAATGATTGTGTACGCAATTACATAATTACCTGATTATTCATCGTCATGTCTGGAATGATTATACCACCATTGTAAAAATCCACGGAAAACAAGGAATCAGGTTTTATTCAAAGCATATTTTATAATTGAATAGCTTTCCATCCTTTGATGTCCTCCCTTGCAATAGCAGCTTGCTCCTCTATAAGAAAACGTGCACGATCGGACCTTGACACGAGTTCATAAGGGAAGGTCAGCGCTGAACCCCAGAATGCATGTCGAGCTTGGATGTCGGAGATACTTGGACCGTCCTTCAGTGGCATGATATTGAATGCCCATAGGATCCTGGTGATGAAGTTAAGATATTCACATCATACAACTACACTGTTATTCACCTGGATATCATCATAAACAATTGGTCTGTTGCTACATGTTGACCTGGACAAATGCGACGCCCAAAGCCGAAGGCCATGTTAAAGTTCTTGAGAAGAGGATCAGTGGCATCCAGAAATCGTTCGGGCCTGAATTCCTCGGGATCCGGGAAAAGCTACAAGGAACATTGATGGTCTTTTTTCCTTAAACTTAAAGAGGGTATCCTGACCTTGGTATTTCTCGTGATGGCGCTGCAAAAAAGGTATTGAGGCATAATCGCAAGTGAAAGAAAGTCGACATACTGGATGTTAGCGATAACTGTACTCCCAGCGGGAATGAGCATTCCTTCGTATATATCGTCTTCGATTACGGCATGCGGGAGGCCTAGGGGACTAAAAGGGTGCCAACTATCAAGTTTATTACTGAGATGCCATAGAAAACGTGCAAGGTAAAGACCTACCGTAGAGTTTCTTGGACAATGGCACGAATATATGGGAGGGAATCTAGATCTTGGAAATCTGGCATCCTGTTCAATCCCACCACAGCATCAATTTCTTTCTGTGCTGTGTGCATAACACGAGGATGTGAGAGAACGGCCACTAATATAGAAATGTGATTATTTATCTCCTTTCAAAGATCGACTACGTACGAAGGAAGGCTTCATACGTCCCAAAAGTCTGGGATTATAAAGGGTCGGAGAGTGCTCTGTGTTGTTGGAACTGAAAGACGCACACTTGTCACTCCCGCAGAATAGGGGGATGCAGAAATCATGGCAATCTCTAAATCAGTATAGCCGAATCGCTCTTGTCTCTCCAGTGCGCGCCGGCTCAATCCCCAAAGTGCATTGCCTTTTGAAGATGTTGTTTTTGCCTGGTCAAGACAGCGCTGAAAGAATCGTTCTTCTGCACGACCTTGTTCCAATGCTTCCTGGCAAATCCACCGAGAAAGAACCTAAATATAAAGCATTGGTGATCGTTTGAGGGTCTGAACAGTGCAATTACAGGAAACTTTGATAATATGGGAAACTAATTTAGAATATTATCAGCAATACCATGAAGCTAGTCAAACGGAGCACAGACATGATCAACTACACGATTACCTGGAAGACTACCAGAATATCAATATCGGTTTAATTTGTTTACGAAACCCAGCACTCACGAGAATCTAATAGACATGACAACATCAATGTCAGCGGTGCTTGAATACGAAAGCAGGGAAGCAATTCAAAACCTGAAAAAAACTGGCTGGGGTGGGCTTTAGTACAATACAAAACTTCAAGTCACTTGCATTTCTCGATTGAATGATAGAAATTTAAATGATCAGCATCTAGCTGATCAATGCGTAGACCAAACGCTGTAAAGAGCGCGACAGAGTGTATCGATCTGTAGCAGATTTTTTAACACATCAAATAATCTATGGGATATCCCCCTACCTTCGAACGTGCGACCTATATCTTGTAGGATCTACTTCTTGTGATAGATCCATCAGTAGTAGCTTTGACTCAGCGTCTTCTATCGAACGAAATTCCTTAGAGGGGGTCGGGCCCACTGTAGCGCTCATTAACTGAAGGTCGGAGTCAGAAGATCTATATTTGCATCATGAAAGCAACCCACAGTTCTGAATCTCCTCAGCCTTGTTCCCATCGGTAACAGGGAAGCTTTCACATCTCGATAAGCAACTTCCGCCCTTCAAAGTAACCTCTCTAATTTTCCGTCAAAAGCCAGGAATTTGATAAGTGCTCACGCGAAAACATTTCTAGGCCTACTAGAATAAATACTTCCCCTTTTCTCCAGCAAGTCAATGGCAATTTGCGGATGAGAAATAACTGAAAATCATCATCATCAGTGAATTTTATGGACATTTACTACTGAAAAACAGACCAATGGTAGGTTTGCCTAGATGAACAAAGTGCATCAAGGAGAATATATTTCCTGTAAATAACATGGAATTAAATTGAACACTATCTACAGTAACAGCCTACCATATTGGTGACTCCAGCGTTCCAGTTTGGTCGCCAAGGGCTCGCCGCTGTTTCTTTCGAGGATGCGGGTCAAAAGTGAAGGTCCAGGAGGCAACACCTTCCAGAGCAAAGTAACTCTTCGAGACAACCCCCAGAGACACAAAGCCACTGGAAGAGAAAGCACAATGATAAAAGAGTAGTCACCCATCGGGAAGAGGCAGGAATCCCGATAGTCCTGGGAAATGTTAAGCAACATTTATAGGTACCATGAAACGTATTACGAATCTCCACCCCTTCCAAGAAGCTTCAGTCATGACCACTCATCAAGTAAAATCCTCCGTGGGATTCATGCACTCGTAGTACCAATTTGGAATATGCATGGTCGAAATTGAAATACAGTTTTCTTGTATAACAAGTTTGTACTCCCGCGGACGTCAATGGAGCTACGGAAATAGGGCGACAAAGCGATTCCTGTTTCAGGGGGATGCCTGACTACTAAGGCAAGCCTAGGAGCATCTTCGGATGCAGAACAACAGGAAATAACCCAATGGAAGGCATCGATCGACAGTCACGCGGGACTCCATTGTACTTTGTAGGAATGGTTCGATGCCAGCAGATAAGGATCACGAGTCAGGTCAGAAGCAAGGGTGTTGGTCTCACACTCTCTGGCAAGATATTCTTGGTATTGGACTGTGCCCAGGAACGTGCATTGGAGCTCAGTCGGCGAGCACTTACCAAGAGTATCTTTGTACACTCTGGAGAAAGATGTAGCAAAAAGGATGCTGGGAATGATACTCCCACAGGTGTGAGCGAGTGTAAAAATGCTCAAGCATGTGTGAATGAGTCCTACGCCATATCTTACATACGAGTCCGTCCTCTGCAATGCAGAATCATCCATCGTGCTTGACGCAGCGGTGCCAAAACAAAATCATGGCAGATATGTTTGTCTGTCGATGTGCACGAGTGTAAGTATCCGTGTCGCATGCTATCCGTAAGCATCACTAAGGATGCCATGGTTCCCACGCTACTACTACTTGCCTGGTAATGATTGTCCGCTGGATTTACCAAAAGGTTCTTGCCAGGGCACACAAATGCCTGTATAGTATCCTTGCTGCTGGGCCAGTTCCGCAACATATAGCCTTTATCATGGATGGCAATCGACGCTATGCGCGTAGTAAGAATAGGAAAATTCAACAGGGCCACGTTGCAGGTTTTGACGCCTTGCGCAGGGTACGTAGCCTTTCGCGTACAACATTCGTCAGAAGTGAAACATTCTCAGGTACTGGAGGCTTGCTTGCGAATCAACGTCCGCTGTGTTTCTGTATATGCATTTGCCATCGATAATTTTAAACGGCCACCTGAGGAAGTTGATGCTCTCATGGCACTTACAGAGGAAAAGTTTTTAGAGATTTCCCGTAAAGGGTACAGAAATCTTATCTTCCATTGACTTGTTGCTGATGTATTGATTTCGAATGGATTACAGTAATCTCCTTGACGAATATGGTGTTCGCTTAAATGTGATCGGTCGAGTGGAGCTTTTCCCAAAAAGCGTTCAACGTGCGATCTGGCAGGCAGAAACAAAGACGCGGCACAACAATCGGTATGTCTGGTATTGTGCACCGTATGTGTATATTTAAATATATATTCTGACAGTGCGATCCTTAACCTCTGTATGCCCTACGCATCCTGCGACGAAATCACAATGGCTATTGAGGGGTGTGTCAAAGATGGCCTGAGACATAATATTGATCTAGATACGTACGTCCTTCCTCAAATCTCATTACGGATCGTGTCCATCTATCTCCTATAGCTATTTTACCAAGGAAGAAATTGATAAGCACTTAATGGTGACTGCAAGGGGGAGTCCTCCACTTGATGTTCTTGTCCGTACGAGTGGTGTTAAACGTTTAAGTGATTTCATGTTGTGGCAGGTATGTTGTCTCCAGTATTTTGAACACAAGATTGCTGTACTAATGTTCATCTAGTGCTGTGAGAACACTCAGATTCAGTTCAGTCCGAAATATTGGCCCGAATTCGGACTCTGGGACTTTATACCTATCATTCTAGATTACCAACGCAAGATTTACAGCAGACGTATATCTGCATAATACACGGAAGTATAGCTACCTCACATCCATTAAACTATCATGTGTCAGGTTTGTATCATGTACCCTTTGTTGTTTGTCAGACTGATAGATGCATTGGACACAATATTGCAGAATCAGATACCATACCATGTCTTATTCTGAGACACTCTCCTCAGAATACAACTCCATATCGTCCTCTAGTTCCTTCCTAATCTGCTGAATTCCTCCATACGGTACTTTATCGTTCATCCACCTTCCCCAGAGGTTATCTACTCTGCACAATCCAGAAGAAGTTGCAGATGCGAGCAGGCCACATGCACCCAGCCCGTTCCCATTATTCCACGTTACCTTGTGCACCGCCACCTCTTGTGGCCACACACCAGCTGTTTGGCTGGACGATTGCGAGTCACCTTTCTTTAAAGCTCTTGATTTCTTGGGCGCTGATTGGTCTTGTGTAGTCTATGAAGTGGTGTGAAAAGGTTGTAGGAAGAAATTTAGCAAGAATTTACACTAGGCAAAATTCGGTCTAGCATCCTGAACTCTCCCGTCTTCCTTCGATAATCCATTTGAAAAATTTTATGCACGAGATGCGGCTGGGTCATTGCTCAGTGAACGTAAAAGAAGGGATCAAGTATTCTTACTACTGCCATACTGCGTCTTGTAGACCTCAATACATTCGTTGTCAAACATAACCCATCAGCCGATCCAACGCAGAGTTGAGGATGCCATTCTGACGAGCTGATGCTCCATACGGGACTTTGCGGTTCCAGTAAAGTGTGTCCACGGCCCAACATACCAGGAGATACGACGAAGACCTTAACGATGTTCTCATGGTCAATTGTCACTGGACCCCCTCCATAAGATGAGTAGGACATTGTAGTGACTATGTCTACACTTTCATCATTCAAACATGCACAAGTCTGCAGGCCAGATGTGACGGACCTCGTGTACGATTCACCACACTTCTGCGACCTTCCCTTATGTCGGTCAAACACTCCATACCATCATAACCTCCGCTAGCAATAACTGTTGGATCTTCATCAAGCATTGGATCTCCTGGACCAGAGCTTGATGGTACCTTGATCCAAGCAATGGCACGGATGGCCGACTGGTGCACAGAGATATAGTGAGTAGGCAAAAGATCATCAACTATATGCGAGTCTATGAAGAACCGCGCCGTGAGCCACAAGCCTCACCATCAAAATTTCATTCATTCTGACCTGCATGAGCGGCGATTTCTAGGGCAGGGCCAATATTATAGACCGCAATTACTCCTAGAGGTGCCGTTAGGGTACAAATAGAAATCATGAGTGGATTTCAAACCATTTGTAGTGCCAATAGCGATCAGCTCGCTGTTAGCCCAATCTAAGGACCAACATGACGTTTCCTCTAGTTCTATGCGAAACACAGGTTCTGATAACCTGACTGAAAATCATGTCAAGGTGACGGTGTCACCAATGAGGAAGTGCATGCAAACCAAATACCGGTGAAGACCTTCTATCGTGGGATTGCATGTCTTCGGGCTGCGGTACTACGTAAATTGAGAAGGAACCATCCTCGAATATACCACCAAGTAATCCTAACTTGCGTGGTCTAATCGAATCTAAGTACTTCTCTTGGTCAGTCTCACCATGAAACAGACCACAGTTATGAGTACCAACAGAATCGTGACTTGGTAAGGGACACCATCTGAGATCATGAACGGGGCCACTGTCATGGCAGATCACCATCTCACAACTCATCCTCCCTTCAGTCTGGCGGGCAGATGGATCCATGCTTCCCGTATCCTGTCTCATCAGTTCTTGCGCAAGCGACCAGATTTGAATACAAGAATAAGAGGGTCGGAGGACTTTTGTGCCAATGTTTGGAGAATGTGAGTTTGATGGAAAGGGTGCAACTGCAAGATATTGTTTAAATCCACGATCTAAACACCTGGTTAGAGGTATAAGACATGACATGAAGCTTAGCGTACGTACTATTTCGGTCACCTTCGTGAATTGGACACCAATCCATGCCCCAAGCAGGTGCACCTGGATTGAAAACGTGGGCAGTGCTCTCAGGAAGAAATTCGGCTGGAGATCTGTTAACGGGTGCGAAACAAAGGCATAAACAACGCACTCATGGAATGTGCTTCCAACATTTTCAATTCCACCAGGATCTGTCTATCAAACGGCCCAAAGTAGCAAGAAACTGGGGGAGGAGGTTTGAGACTTCCATCTTCAGTTGTAATGATGTCAGTGGGCAAGTACAGGGCTGCATCCCTGGAATGAATACGAATGAATACAAGAGTTTCGCCTGTTGGGGTAGAAGGAACGTACATACTCCTCGGTGAGAGCCTTCCAACCGTTCTTCACCCGAACATTTTGGTGGACTAAAGGCCTTCTTTCCGCTTCTGTGTCTCTACCCTTTCCAATCGTCTCCGCTTCCTTAAACCAGCTACGATCCTCCACTATCTCCCACAAAGGACCAGGGCCAGCGTTATGACCCCAGGCTTTGATTAACCGCTTCATCACGCTGTTTTTCTCCAAGCCATTGGTCAACATAATACTGGGTGACTTGAACAACTTCGCAGGTTGTTTCAGTCGTTCCACACGTCCTTCGCGACGATAAAGCGGGATGGCACGATGTCTGTGGTCGGCATTAGGGGTTGGTAGGGCGTGTGTCTGTCGTCTCTGCCTTGCAACTCCAGTCTTGAGTTTTGGATGCGAATTGCCTTTCTTGAGTGTAGCCTTTCCTTTACTCTTGGAGAGCGAAGTGTCCGCGCCTGAAGGCGAAGGCACATTATCTTCAGACTCATCCTGCTCTTGGACGTGGTCACCTTGATGCACATCGTAATCCTGAATGTCTTGCTGCATTTGCTCAGTTGCGTCTTTGTCGTTTTCAGGGGTAAATTTTGAGTCACTAGATCCCTCGTCAATCAAGCCCGATTTTGCCCGAGCACTTGTTCTAATGTCACTTTCTTGATCAAATCCAGCCATTGTAACATAGTTTGGCTGAGACTTGCGTGGTCGAAGCTGCCGTTTCATTGTGTGCTTTATTTAGAGGAGCTGAGGTTGTATCGAAAATTGTTATGACCTGTCACGGCATTCTGTCAGTATCGTGTCACCTCACATGTCAAGACTTGTTACTCAGTCACACTCTGCTAAACTACTGATGGAAATAATGATAAGGTGATCATTGATTAAGATATAAGATGTTAGAGAGTAAAAGATGATAGAATAAATCAGAAAAGCAATTGTTGTTCACAGAAAATAATGTAGTGATAACAACCCAGTACTGTGGTATAGGGTATAGGGCATAACAAGAATAAACAGATAGACATCAAACTATACTGAGTACTTCTAGCAAAATGTCTTCGATTACCGGTTGGAGTCGCATGACAGTCTCTTAGAAAGGAACAATCTTTTTGGTGGTCCCCACGACCGCGATGCTGTTAGCACTAATCAGGCACTGGTCTCTCTGGCGGTATCTTTACAGGACAAGATGTGTATAACTTGGACTTCGGACTTTCCCATTGTTGTCATAAGCTGCCCTCACCATGGATCATAATCACATCTCGACATCTGAATTGCAAACAGTAAACCTCATGCAAAATTATGAAGAACATGATTCACGCAGCGCCACACCCGATCCATGGCTCGTCGTCGGCGAAAAGACTATAGTCAATTTTCGCATCCGTCTCTTCCTATTTTGCTTGATTGAAGCTGGTTTCATCATTTTAGCCTCTGTGTGCTTAGCCAGACCATTACCCCTCACGTTCGGACTCAGCGACTCCAGAATCAAAGGTGGCTTCACTGTCATCTTCATCGTATGGCATAGTCTGGCAGTTTTTGCTGGTGGAAAAATCACCATCGATGCCTTCAGTCGAGAGTGGTCCGTTCAATTGGAACGAATTGCTCCTGGGACCACTGACGGAGTGTCAACTATCGACTCCGGATGGCTCGACCGCATCTCACACTGTCTTTCAAAGCATGCAAGTAGCACATTCAGGATTGCTTTCCTAGCCTCGCTGGCCCTTATTGCGCTTGGCCCGCTTGCACCTGGGACTATCAGCGTCTCTACGACAACCATCTCCGTTCCGACTACTGTTCCCGTTGCTAGACAAGTCTCTCAAATAAACGATGGCAATGTCCAACAGTTTCTTACTTTCTCAAGACGTGCCAATCTCATCATTGTGCTTGAAAAGACTGAACTTACCCCATTTGGGTTCAAGCTTCCCGCAAACATGCTGATATCTTTACCGCCGCCCTCTCACAAATCCAATGAAGCCCTAGAGTATAACACTGACATCGTCGAATTTCGCCATCACTGTCGTTGGGAAGCCCCATCCATCAACGAAACAGGCCTACTCATATCTGCTGCAGGGAAAATCTGGAATACTGAACTCATCCTTGGTGGTCAGGGTCAGACAAGACCAGGTATGTTCAATAATAGTCAAATGATGGGATGTTCTGACGATACTACTTTCTTCAGGCTCTAGTATTAGTCCCCTCTCTCTTACCGACTTTCCTGCTATGATGAACACAAGTACTAGTGCTTACTTATTCATCGGGGGAAATTCCTCTTTTTTCAATAGCACTACGCCTCCAAGAGCACGATTTGCAATCAATCTGGATAATTTACCCGCCACTTTCGTGGAACAAGGTGTTGGCGTCACCAGATCGTCGGATATCCGCCTTGTTGGTCCTCTTGCCAGTGTTCTTTTGTGCGACCCACAGCCCAAAATATCTGGTGGCCATGTTCGTCTAGAAAATAATGGGACCGTCAACGTCACAGCTTCAGGACAACGACATGATGGCAGTTTCCCCTCCACTGCAGCAAACCTTATCTTCTCGAATGCATTGCAAGATGCACTTGTTGAACTCGAAGTTCTCGAGGTGTTCAACTTGGTCAACAATGTCGCTGCAGATATGTTTATGACCAATGGCTCTGTTGATTGGAACAATGCGCAGGACATAACACCTTTGAATATCTCATCCATAAATAAGAAGGTAGATGACTTCATGAACTCTGCAGCCAAAGCTTTCATCGATGGGTACCGCAAGGTTGGAACAAGCGCTGAACCTACCTTTGACTCGGCGTCTGTTCCCGGGTTGATAGAGGAACAGCGACTGGCTTTGACCACCTCCAAAGAGTTGTTCATTGTTACAGTTGTGTTGGATATGATCATCACTGCTTTATTATTCACTCTCGTTCGATCTGCACCAACCTGGAAGGGTTATCCGTTGAATCTCGCGAACTTCTACCGATTCCTTTCAGATGATGGAAAGAGACGAGAAGAGACGAGGTTGCCGGAACAGGGATTTTGGGCACGATAGCGTCCATCTGTTGCAGACATAAAGTAGAAAAACATAATGGCCTCTGCACCTGTAGTCGTTCTCTCTAACTTTGTTCTGGTTCATTATATTCTCTTTCACAGAAACTGGGACTGAGAGTTGAGATTGAGATACAAATAAACAACTCAGACGTCACCAAAGTAGGTGAGCGACTGGGAAATGAGGGCCATGAATATATAGGTAGAGTGCTGCGTCAGCAAGCAAGCGGTTCATCGGGTGTACTATTATCGAAGACATAATTCACGGGGAGGGGGCAGGAGAATGCACGGATGAAATCTTAACGGTCAATCAGGCAAGTGCCTAAAGTCTAAGAGAAATGAGTCAGGCTTCACCAAAGGTGAGTATACAATTTTATACATGAAAAATGTGTGTGATGACTGATATTCAGTTAATATCTCAGATGTCTCGGAATTGCGTAGATGGCTACCTAAAATTCAATTAATATCTACGTTTTACAGCAAGCAGCTATTATGATATTGTCTCAGTTCAGACATGAAGAATAAAGTCACTCAGAGGTTAGCTTGTCTTCTCAACAGTCACAGCGAAAATGCGCAGGTAAGTCTTCAGGATGCTAAAAGGATGCTGGACTGAGGTCCAGACGGAAACAACTAGTTGATCAAGTGTTCAAGAATACAAAAGAGAATGCGCACCTGAGGTCCAGACAGCCTCAGAGCTTACAGGGAAGTCATTTATATACAAAATGAATGTGTGTAAAAACACCTAGAGAATAGAATTTCTTTGGAGTTCCTACATATGTTGCTAAGGTGATAATGACAAGTAAGCAACAAGTGAGCATGTAAGTTAGAAAAATAAGCGGAGTAGAGAGCAATGAGCAGAATGACAATGAGACGAACAATTGAATGATGTCATACTTCGTCAAACAGCTAACTATTGTTGAATAGTCAACTGCTGTTGAACAGCTTTCTCTATCTCCAATATCTGAACTTGAAGCAAATTCTCCAAAATTGCTAGCTGGTTTGGATCAATAGGTGTATAATATGTATGTACATTGTTATCATCCATAATACCATCAAAGCTCGAGTGTTTAATAAGGAAGCTTTGAATAATTCATCTGACATTGCAAAGGCTATGACATGAAATATAATGCAGAAACCTAGTCTAAACCATCCAACCATATTCAAAAAAAATCTATATATATTCAACGTGGGATACAATAGCAGCTAAGTCTAACACAGAGAATCAGTGGTGAGATAGGTCCTCTTCAGTGTCCAAGGGCATGACTGTATGATAAGTCTAGACAAATGTGAGGCGACACGATACTGACAGGTCACTTGTCATCCCAATTCAAGCAGCAACTTGACATCAGAATGTGCGCTGTGTCACCAGTGCAGCGTGGATAACACTAGCCTCCTTCCACATTCTAAGAACTCTTGCATCTCGTGTAAACCACTGTTTTTGATCTTGATACGCAGGGTGAAACCTCCGATGAGCCGGATAATTCCCCCTCATCGGGTTTTCATCACCGTCCTCGTCAATCTTGGCAAACTGAGCTTTGAGGTTCCGGTTAACATTCGCCGGGACTTGTTCCTCATCTTCGTCAATTTCTATGGAAGCATCGACCTCTTGCTGTAATGCGACACGCGCCGATCGGCGAAGTGGAGAGGGAATGGCTGGCGTCGAGTTGGCCTTTGTTTCTGATTTCATGGGTGTCACGTGACTGATATGCAATGCTGCAGGTGTAATGGGCGGAAAAATCACTCGTCCCTTAGTCAAGGGCGTCAGAGACGAAACATCGAGCTTCCGCCTTTTGCTTGGTGTCTCAGTAGCAGCAACGTCATCTACGTCTTCTGAGGGACGTTGTTCGATTGTCGAGACCAGTCGCTGTTTTCTCATTGATTCACGAGTCGGGAGATCACGAAGCGGCTTCTTGGATGATCGACGAGGAGTACGCGGATTCTGGAGCGACTGGCCAGCACTGTGTTCCTCGCGGAAAGAATCATATGAGACCATCCTTTTCCACTTCTTCGGACTCAAATCAGACTCCAGAACTCCGCTAACGGTTCGCAGAGCTTTATTAAAATCGTTGGCGTGCAAGCATGACGCATGCCGGGCATTGTCCAGGGTGACATCATTGTTGTTCAGTCTAGAGCATCAAGACGTCAGCAAAGAGTGTTACCTGAAGCCAGGTATAATTCACTGTTTGGACACAAGATACGCACAGATAGCCGGCAAGCCTGTTGCCAACTCCGCCAGATGATGTCCAGAACCTTGTTTTGTGCGTGCCTTGGCAAGAGGAACAAGCTTCCTCGCAGCAAAAAGGGTTTCTTCATTCACGCAGACACGTTGCAGTTGCTCTTCGTCAACTTTGGTTAACATGGTGATAGTAAGAAGGAAACTCGAAGAACGCATTGTCACGTCATCTGACCATCCCGTGATCCGTCACATTTTTTAAATGAAAAATATAAATTTAAGCACAGTGTAGAACTTCTCCCTACCATGCGAGTTCATGTGACATCTGCCCTGGTTGTTTCCTCAAACACCAAGATCGGAGTTTTGTAGAAGTACTAACCAAACAGAACAACTCCTAAAACCAACCACGCGGAATGTGGACTGAATACGTCATAAAGCACAACCTGTCATGTGATATTCCGACTGGACTAGTATTGTAGGCATTGACAAGTCAGTTACTCTGCATGCAATGGCTTCTCTCATTCAAAAGGCTCTCCACCGACAGTTTCTCTCATCGTTCTTTATGCCTCGCAGGTTCCATGTTTATGCTCGAAACCACGCTTCCGACCACTCCCGTCCTGCCTCATCATCAACAGAGCCAATAGTTGAAACTTTTTCTGGACCCTCACAACAACGAGAGAAACCCTTCATTAGACGCTACAGAACCAGCAGATCATCCCCTTCAGATCCTCACACAAAAATATACTCAGAACCTGCTCGTTTACAACCTTACTATGTCAAACATCCACCGTTCAGAGACCTGCCCAAACAAAAGGTGATTAAACGTATTTTGGTTTAATGCTTGCGTAACCAAAGGATTAATCAATCACAGAAAATATGGCCGTATCTCGTTGCGGCAGCCGTGTTAGGCCTAGGGGGATGGGCTGCGTTCATGACCTACATTACCAACCGGGAGATGATCACTAGTTCAGTGGTGCGACAAGTCATGCGATCGGTGCGGGAGGATACAAACTTACGCGAAGCACTGGGCGAGGTAATAAGACCACAGCCAGAATGGTGGCTGAACGGTGACCCAAAGATCAATGGACGGGTACGTTCTTGATCTTAATCACTGTTCGATTGTATGGCTCTATGATAGTTGTCGTTCCTAGATAAGCATGTTACAGGGGAACATCGACGTTAGCTGGCGTATCCGTGGCACCAAAGGTACCTCCTATTGAAATGGTGGTACAATATGTGTATTGAAATTGCGCCAGGCTCAGGGACACTATATTTCACTAGCATCAGAAAGGAAAAAGAGCATCCGTTTACTATTTGTGAGTGTCACCCTCCTTGCGAAAGTTCGTGACCCTCACCATTTGGCCAGTGCGATTTAAGGTTATTTGTGACAACGGCAATGTAGTTTTGATAGATGCAGAGCCTGTCTGATGCCCCCATAATTATCATCCTGATGGATTCACCTGTGCTGGTCTGGTCAGATCCATCAACTTATTACCCCATTTTGTGGTCCACAGCCAAGTTCTGCCCGGCTGTAGGGGTGGTCGCGATAGACTTTGATGGACATTCTCAGTCAGCCTCGCACCCGTTGAAAAAGTACAGTGACCACATCCCGAGTTTTATTCAGTTTTCAATCTAACTTCACAGACCCTTCAGGCTTTCTAAGAGAGGAATCAAGCCCTTGTCAATGCTGATCGTGCTCAGGATGACGGAGGTACCTGACTACTCATTAAGAATATATAACTCTCATACAACTCTCACAGGCATACTTTCCTCAAAGGTCCAAATGACTTTCGACTATACCAACCGGGGATCACTGATCGAGGAATCCTCATGTTAGTTGTTTGACAAGGTCCTCGGGGCGCGTCTGAAGAAATTGCGACTAACATCGGTCCCAAAAGAGAAGTCCAAACAATACATGCAAAATACTCGGATGATCACGACCGTTGATATGTCTGCGTTACAATCAATCGAAATCCAGTTACTAGTGTGAGCAAAAATTTGCACGTGTATGCTGAGATGTATGAGATGTACTTGTAGGTGGCTCTTGAAGATCACAAACTAGGCAGAGCACTCAAAATACGGAAAATACCCGAGGTGTACATGAATAAGAGCATTACATGTGGTACAAGGCAGCGGCCTCCAAAAATACATCATGTCCGATACTCAGGACTCGCGATTTTTCGTTGTTCAATCGAACAGTGATACTGGGCACTTTGTGGGTTCATGATGACATCGAGCGGCACTGACTTGCTTTGTTTGTTGTATACAGTGCAAGAGATGATGCGGCCAGCTTTGGAAGCTTCCTGTTATTATTTCATAGGTAAAATAAACCACCTGAGACGCGATATCTTTGAGGATGATTGCTTTGACCTCGAAACTAGAAAGGAATACTGCCCCAAAAATCTGAATCATCGTCATGTCGCAATTTTTTGCAGCACACACAAGTGAAATTCTCTTGGTCCCACCAGGCTGTATGCGTTCAAACAATCAACAAATGTACAAAGTGTCAGTAGCTTGATACTACGCTTCAATCAAGATCACTGCGAAATCTACTAGGATCAAATCCAAAATTCACATCAGGCATCTAAGGACTTTCGAGCTCCTGCTTCAACCAATGTGTAGTCTTATGTCCATGGACAGCTTGACCTTCCTTCCGATAACCTGCAGGTGTTTGATCATGATGCGCGAATGCTGGATCAATCGCTAATTCTTGAAATCACCAACACCTACGGTTGGCGCAGAGGACATTGGTCAACTTATAGAATCACAGGTCCCTGGAACTGCTTTGATACTACATTGACACCACGTTACAATATGTGATGAAACCGTCATGCTCTGCCAACAACAATGAATTGATACTAAATTGATTTTGATGTTCATGTCACACCTACGACATGGTATTTTCTTACAGACAATAGGTATATCGTGCGCCCTTTGGCTAATAACCAAATGCTCGGTATGTGTTCACTTTTTATGCAGTCCTTATCCAAAGAGGAATATTGATTTCTCTCTGTGTAGTTCTACTCCATCGGTTACAAACAACGAAAGGCTCGAAAACAACTCCCCGGCTCACGGCCTCAGTGTACAAAGCGGTATCATAAGTTTCTATCGAGGCTCGATGACCATTTCATTCGTTCATGGGTGTCTCCTATTAGCTATGGACGCTGAGCACCAGGAACCTTTAATTTCACTGACGGACGAAGGAATTGACCTCACATCATCTACCTTTTCGCCTGTTCTGTCTTTTCTTAATCTCAGTATTTGAGCTTGGGAAGGTGATTCCCCCCTGATTTTATGCAGGTCTGTCGCCAGCTGGAACATAGTATCACCCTTCTCTAACTACCTAGCACTGTAGAAGAGATCTTTAGGAGGAATGGCCAGTTTGAGGCTCCATTTTAGTGCGTCACCGCTTTCCGAGCTCGATTCCTTTTCCCCCAGTGTTCAATGTCAGTTTTCTGATGTTGGAGATATGTCTACAACACCGCTTGCTTATTCACGTGCGAGCATAGATGTAGGTGCTAGGTCTGTACACTGACGGCCATGAGCTCGAAGCTATCTTTTTTTCGGTTCATGTCTGTGTCATCACGTCGTGTCTGAGCGTGTAAACGGTTTCAAAACTGTATAGTATTCAGCTCCGTCTGTTGGTCCATTGATTCTTATCAGTCGGGATCCTGGTCTGTGACATGAGGAAAACTTGAATGAATGTCCATAGTGAATAAGTCCCAGAGAGGTTCAGGACTGTATAGGTTCGTAATTTGTAGTGATCAATGTTCTATCGTGTTATAAATCAGTGTGAACCAACATTACCAGTCAAGCTCTAAAGGAGCGCCGTCTCATCCTCAGTCATGAATGGCGGGATGGACGAGGCTATAATCTTTGTGGAGCCCACTCTTGCAATTACTTGGCCAATAAAATAACAGGAGGGTAAGTGTCGTGGTTTTTTCTAACAAGATATAGATAGGCTGAAAAATGGTCTCAAGCAATAAATACATAACAAGCGTATAGCCCATTGCGAAGAACACCGTCCCTTATATTTGTCATATATAATGTACATGGTGTCCTCCTTGCCAACCGTACACGCCCGATTGATTCAATCTCAACCACGTACTAAACCATTTACAGACTCACAGGTGAACAGTGACGTCAGAACTGTACCATTCCGATGGTGTAAATCAGGAAATAAAGTCTTTCCCCCTTATATACCTTGAGGCAGTGACTTCTGAATGATAACCCGCGAAGGATATCATGCCTGTGACCAGAAAGTTCTAATGAACCCACTCTCTGAGCTCCTTGAAACCGTCTGTCCGCTGAAACGAGGCTCAGCTATCGGATTATCTGCGGCCCTAATATCTAGGAAGATTACAAATTTCCTGATCGTGGACGACGCTATGTATGGTTTAGAATTAGGCAGAGTTCCAATTTCGTTGTGGTCTCTGAGGGCCTAGACGCGGCCCGCCCGGATCCGGAGCTACTTGGGAAGAATGCCCGTGTTTTTTTTGTACTACGGCAGTTTTTCGGACCATGAGGCTGCGGATCAGATTCCTTTTGAATCCCGAACTTTCCAGTACACGAATTGAAAGAGACTCCCGCAGTTGCAGTTGGATTGTTGGCGAATAAACTAGAAGGACCTCGTGAGAACCTTTCGCACCTGTGTAACATTCATTCACCGAGAGCTTTTCTGTGCCTATCACAATTCATCATAGAGTTTTCAGTCCCCAGACGTCATGCTCGTGATACATCTGCTCTTCGGGCAGGAAGTAGCATCTTCTGAGGACTGAACATTGCCTGCTTTGGTATTTAAGTTTCATCTTCAGTATTACTTAGAAGGAAGATTTCGATGGAAACCTTTTTTAAACACTTCTTCTAGTGCCCCATTCGATTTGCGGACCCAGAATAGTGTTGAGAACCGGGATCGGCAACAAACGAGCCCTACCCATCAGCAGCTAGCAACACTGTCAAAAAGTACTCAATATTATATTTAGTCAAGCGTCGGGTACCGTCTTTCGCCGAGAGTCCAACGTCATCGATGTCTCCGATGCATGGCTGCGCCGATGATGATGTACATATTAATTTGGCTTGGGAAAAATACCTGTAGATTAATCTAACGCTACAATAGACGTACTATGAGCTATCAAATAGCAGACAACAATGAGGACAGATAGGTCCTTAAAGCAAAGTCCCCTCGGGGATAGAAGATTGATCGGTCCAAGAACAACAAAGATCGTAATGACAACGATTGCTTAAAGAGTGACATACACGAGCGAAAAAAATAGCAGCATTTAAAGTTGGTTTAATTGCTATCACAATGCTTCCACATTTTGACATAATCCCTTAAAAGGTTCATGTCAGTCAGAACAGATTATCGTGGATTTAACATACACAATCATAGCACGATCCTCGACATTATTTGGCCATGTTGAATACCAATTAGCTTCTGCAAGTGCAAAGTCCCGCATTGCATCTAACGACGCTGCATGAATAAATTTAACAAAAAGAAAGATGCATAGACTAACTTGGCGAGCCATTGAGCCACGGTTTGTTACCTTGAACCTCAGGGAACCATCCGTTGGTACCACCGACCGCAACGTTCATGATCAAGTAAAATTCTGAAGTGACGTCCAGCAAACAGAAGCATCCGATTGAGCACAATGATAGATCAAATCGTGGCATCAACGTCAACTCCACTTCCATTAATAAAACTTACCTTGATCAAACGGTGTCGCATTCGTTCCATTAATCCAGGGATTCTGTAATGCAACTGGATTGGGCCCATCATAGATGACCTCGGGGAATTGGCCACGCTCGAAGAATGGCTCGTTAAACTTTATATCGAGAAGAGTGTGGAGACGGTTATCAACGTAGATACGTCTATTGCCAATCAATATTTGCGAATCAATGGATGGGTTCGCGAGCACGATGACGCAAAAAAATGAGAATCCAAGGCGGAAAAGAACAAAAAGGGTCACACTTACAACCATTTGTCTGTCCACTCTAATACGTACGTGCGGAAGTTGCTGCCGAACGACCTGCGGCGTTCTGTCCACCAACTGTACGACTTGGAGACTCCATTTAGGAAGGTGGTAGGTCCCCAATTGAGTGAACCCTGAACATAATTTGAACCACTGAAGAAGACGAGAACATGAGTGAACTGAAGAAGTCAAAATGTGTGGGAACATTTACCGGGCAGTGTACTGGAATCCATTTCCTCGGGATTCAACGATATCAATTTCCCCGCTAAGAGGCCACGACCCATAAACTTCATCTACGGGAAGCATCCAGAGAGCAGGCCAGAGCTAGAAAGGAAGCAACCGAGTCAATGTTTATTCTGCTTCCCACACACACGGAGGCTATGACTTACCCAATCACTAGCAAGGTTGCGATCATTAGCGCTCGATAAATATGCCCGAAGTCATTAATGATGTAGCTGGAAAAGCACTAACCCATTTGGCATCTTTGCTTTAATCTCTACTCGCCCATATCTAATGCTAGCCTTTCCCTTCGTGTTGATTCGCGCACTTTGAACGGGATTAATTACTGTGCCCGCAGTGCGATTGCTGACAGCGCTGCAGGCTTTCAAGTATCCTGATTCATCAAAGAATGTTGCACCATTTTCGGTGGTAAAACCGTTGTTAGGTCGAGTTTGATTGAAAGTACAACCCGTGATGTTATAGACAGTTCCATCAAAGATGGCGCTGCTGCCGATAGAATCTGAAGTCAGAGTTGGCACAATGTAAAGGAACCCATCCTTCACAAAAGAGTTGTTTTGTGATGCCGTCGTCATCTCGAACTCCCCGGTACTAGATGAACCAAAATAAAGTCAGGAAGGCATGAGAAGGCAGAGAGAAGGCAGAGTGCGGAAGAGCGAGAAGACGAAGGGGACAGTGATTTGCCGGACATGAAACCAATAAGGCTTCTCAGAAAATGAGAGCGCGGCACTGGCGCAAGTGCTCGGAGTCGAGCGATGAAGTAAGAACTGACGGGAGGCAAGGTCATACATACCCGAAGCCATCCATATTAACCTCCCTATTGAAGGAGCCATTTTCGCCAAAGACCGAATCTTCAGAATCGAAGTTCTCCTCCATGACAAGGCAAAGTGGTCTCTTGTCCAACTGTGCGTTGGCATAGCTAAAGTAACATTGGACGATTCCTCCGGCAAATCCGATTAGAATGACTGCGTAGGTCAATAAATACGCAATGCTGGCCCGGGGATTGCGTGTCTGAGTCCAAGGTTTGGATAGCACACTCTGATTGGTGACCATGTAAGACTTCATACGAGGAAGTTTGCGTGGAATGATGGTACCACCGGTAATAGGGACAGCACTTGACCGGGCTGATGGCGACAATGAGAGTCGGGAAGAAATGGGTCGAGGAATGGGGATGTGATTTGAGGTTGCACTGGGGAAGATGCCGTCCGTAGGCGTACGGGGAACGCTGAGAACACCACTAGAGGTATCAGAAAACGATACTTTTTGGGAAAGGGGTTGGTGGTGGCGAGACGATGGCCGACTTGAGGTTGGTGTAGAAAAAGGATCGCGTACTGAGGTAGAAGACATTACTCCGTGAAGTGGTGTTGGGCTGACATGCGGGTCTATGTCGTCCCTGAGGGTTTCCTGAATAATAGGAGTGGCATCGTTGCTGACTGACATTTTTGGAGGAGAGGGCTCAGAGGATGGATTTGGGGAGATGAGTCCAGGACTTTATAGCAGAATATATTTCCAAGTAGGATGCGACTGTGTGGAAAGGGTAGTAAAACAAGGGGTAAAAAGTTATTGGGAATGACATGTTGATGTAGGGAAATGGCATGAATGGGAGATTGAGCGTGGACTCACAGCTTCAAAAGTTCCTGGATCACACAAGGCATCATTTACGTGAAGATAGATGCAAAGCTGGATCGGATGTTGCTGTGATCGAGCCTCGGAATGGCGATTACATAACATATCATGCATTCTGCCGAGAAATATGTCATGATCACAGCTATACACGATTGTTATCAGCTGGTCCTCAAAATGTCTATCCCACAATCACCGTGAGTTTCCAGGCACTGCTAGGGGTAAGGTACCCACGCAGTCCGGCGGCCGGCAAAGCCTTTGTTCTGCTTGTTAACGGCAAGATTCGTCATAAATCCGGTTCCAGGAACGCGGCGCTTGTAAGTCGGAGCAGAAGAACCTCAATCGTAGATTCAAATTCAGTGTGTCACAAATCATCATCTGTGACTCGCCGAATCCCATCTATCCGCATGTCCAACTGAGAGCGTCTACGTCTGATGCTGAGAACAACGTTATAAGTCCTCAAGAACCAGTGTATACCCCTTGCTCCGCCCCTCAACGCCTTCAGGCCACGGTCCATCTTCAAGAACCTACCATGTCTGCAGTCACTATTCAGAACTCAGACTACGATCTGTTTGATGCTTGGCTCCATAAAATTTGTATGTCATCCCAGCATCTCTAAAATGTCCCATTGATCGGCTCTAGATGAGACGACTCAACAGGTCAATTGGTTCATGCCAACAGAGGACATCATCTCTACAGGTGTCTGCCTCCGAGTTGAAGATGGGTACTTTAGAGTCTTCCCGTACGAGAACCCAGCACTCGTACCCTTTGAAGCTGCTGTCAGACGACTTAACCCAGTTGTCGCTGTCAAACTCAGAAGTGCTGCTGTCACCGCTGCAATCCGTAAAATGTTCGTCTCCTTTCTTAAATCACTAAGTAACTGTTAATACTTCTTTTAGTGGCCCCGACGATGATTGCATTTACATCGACCGAGACACACGTATCCAAGTCATTGAGACCATTGGTGAGCTCCCCCAAGCCGAAAAAGACCAATGTGGCGCCTTTATTGTACGTTCTGTGGCACATTTAATTCACTTATCTCGTAACAACGGCCTTAGCGCGATGAGCGATCCTTGATACTTTGGTCATATGCCCTCGAGACCATTATACCTCTTTGTAGGGATTTTGAGGAGAAACTCATCAAGCATATCTGGCGAACGCGCGCCATAGCGCGTAAAGACTCACCCTCAATTTCCAGTACCAGTCCCTCGGATTCCAATTCCGATGAAAATCTCAACGAAAAACCATCGGATATTACGCAAATCTCCAAAGAACGGCCGACTTCAGAACCTGCTCAACTGCAATCGCCCCCGAAACACAAATGGTGGAGTTGGCGGCTGAATCCCAAACACAAGAATGCGGTGTCAAAGGGGGGTGATCCGGAGAAGAAGCAGGCTGAGCGTAAACTTGTTTTATTTGGTCCGTTCTATGCTGGATGCGGCGCTGCGCTGTCAGCGTGTAAGTTTTGCTTTTAGCTCATTGCTCTCGGTATTAAGTGCTTCTGTAGATTTCGTGACCGCCGGAGCTAGCATTCTTCTAGAAGAGTTTGCTCTGGATCGTAATCCTGCTAGATTTGGCCTTTTGGTGACGCTTCCCATCATCTTCTGTATTTCTGTTGTAGGTCATACCTTCCCTTCATGACACCTAATCCTCTCATCTTTTTTATCAGTTCTTTTGCTTACAGCTCATCGGAAATTTGTCACTCATGTGAGATTGCGTCTTGCACCAGTCCAATCAATTGTTAAACACCCTACAGTTTTGGACCGGTGGCTCAATACCATGAAAATTCCATGTATTATTCGGCAGTGAGGCCAGAACCGAATCCGGAAATTGACAACAACCTCCCACACATCACTGTGCAAATGCCGGTCTACAAGGAGAGCCTTGAGCTGACGATGTAAGTAACACTTCTCATTCTTTGTCTCAATGTCCACAATCATTGTATCTCTGTCTCAAACTGACGAGGACGGTTCCGTTGTCATCGGTTGTTGCGACAACTTGTGATTGATCTGGCATACTGATATATTAAACATTAAACTCGTTCAGTGCCCCTTCTGTATACTCGATCAAGAAAGCGATGCAGACGTATGCCCGTCAAGGTTGGTGGCACTGGCACGTTCGGGTGTTAATGATATGTCATTTATAATTATTGTTAGGTGGTACATCGGCGATCTTTATTTGCGATGATGGTATGCAAGTACTTCCTGAGATTGACCAATTGGAAAGGAAGGCTTTCTATGCAAACCATAACATTGGATGGACTGCTCGACCTGGTCACTCTTCAAAGCCCGACGGCTTCAAGCGCGCAGGAAAATTCAAGAAAGCCAGTAACATGAACTATGGCCTGAACATCTCTTTAAAGCTCGAGAAGTTCTTGGCTCTGCTTCTACAGGACGGTGTCGAGGATACTGCCGATGAGTGCGTTGAGGATCGTGCTCTCAAGATGGCGCTGCAAGAAGTCTTCGAGGACTCAGGTAGCAAGTTTATGCCTTGGGGTTCTAATGGCAAAAGTTTGAGGATGGGTGAAATCATCTTGATCGTCGACTCAGATACAATCGTGCCAGAGGTGAAATTTCAACCTTACGCAGTTTTTCTTTCATTCATGAAATTATCCTAATAGGACTGCTTCAGGGATGCCGCACGTGAAATGGGAGAGTCCCCTGATGTTGCCATTATTCAACATGAGTCTGGTATGTATCCATCTGGACTAGCATTAAGGTTCCGCTCTGATCTGCATATCTCCAGATGTCATGCAAGTGGCGCATCATTACTTCGAGAACGGTATCACCCACTTTACGCGTCGTATCAATAAGTGTATCTCTCTCGGCTGCTCTAATGGAGAAGTTGCCCCTTTCGTCGGCCATAATGCCTTCCTTCGTTGGTCTGCTGTCCAAGATGCTTCATTCATTGAAAACGGGGTTCTCAAACAGTGGTCCGAAGCGAACGTTTCGGAAGATTTCAACATGGCCCTTCGTTTGTTGTTAAAGGGATATACCCTTCGTTGGGCCACTTATTCCGAGGGTGGTTTCAAGGAGGGTGTGTCATTGACTGTCGTCGATGAATTGGCAAGGTGGCAAAAATACGCGTATGGTCAGTGGTGGCTTGAACATTGAATGAATCGATAAACCCAATTTTCATTGACAGGTTGCAATGAGATTATTTTTAACCCTCTGATTAAATGGTGGCGCAAAGGTCCCATCAGTGAAGAATTACGGGGTTTCGTTTGGTCTAAGGCGCCAGTCCACTACAAGATCGGGATGATGTCCTGTGAGTAATTTGACGTTCTCAAGTCATCGAAATGTGCCTGACTCGTGTTTCGTTGTAATTAGACATGTTTTCTTACTGTGAGTTTTATATGTCTAATATTAGTCCTGGGGACGACCGGAGCCTTCAAAGCTCCCATATTTCGTTCTTTGTTTTGCTCTCCTGACGTTTGATCAATCAGCGTCTGTTGGACTTCCTTCATCAGAAACGCGAGGCTCATCACATTTGAACTTTCTTGTGCTCAATTTCCCTTGAATCTTATGCGCTGATATTGTCCTGTGAATGTTAGATGGGATTGCTGCCGCGACGGTCGGATCCATCATAAACTATCTCCTCCTCGGACTCGGGATCCAAGTGGATAGATTCTATCTTCATAGTTTTGAGATTCTCTTGGCCTGCACGGTTGTTTTCCCTGCTATTGGGAACCTTGGTTATACTCTGTTGGAGTACCGTACTGGACATCGAAGCTTTTTTGGGGCATTGGTTGAGAATCTGAGATGGATTCCGTTCTTGTGCGTACCCATGACCCTCACCGATTTTCCGCATCGCTCAGTTGAGTCCTTGATTGATAGTGTTTTCTTCTTTGGTGGCCTCAGTATTCATTTGTCCACTGCATTGCTTGCGCATATGTTCTCGTACGATATGTAAGCATCCTGCTTGCTTTTCACACCAAAGCTGGTATTAGGCTACCCATGACGAATAGCTGATTTGATCCTGTTCAGGACATGGGGATCGACGGGCAAGGAAGTTGAGCGCTCGACATTTTGGATCGAAGGTGCGCGAATTTCGTCTGTTTCGTAATGGCGCTGTCTGACTCCCTCTAGTTCCCGCAATATGGCGTCGCTTCAAGCTGTCTTTTATTATATGCTTCCTGTGCATCGCCATGATGGTTATCTTTACCACAAATGTGGTACCCTTTGAGTGGCAAATTCCTGGATACCAGTGGGCTTTGAACATACCGCTCTCACTTGTAGTTGGCTGTCATATTCTGCTACCGGTGCGTTCGACTGCGATTGGAAGCGTTGGATTTGCTGACTGGTTTTTATTGCAGATTGTGCTTAATCCTTGGTTGATGATTTTCTCCTTTTGAGGAGACTGTTGATCTGTTGTGTTGTACCGAATATGGTCGATCCAGCACCTGGCTTTTGACCTTGTTGTTTTAGTAGGAACTATCTATAATGCAGGTGGAAGTGGAATATCAGACACAGATATCTTGTTCCGATATGAGGAAAAATGGCGCCTTTACTTAGGCAATGGTCGGATTGGGTTTAGAGGTTGGAAGCTATAGTTTTTTTTCTTATTTATTTTCATATGGACGCCGTTGGGTTGTGTTAGAGCTTTTTGGCCATTTCGTTCTTGTGAGGACAAAACTCGCTCATGCTTTCTTTGGTGTTCATTCTGGTTGACAACTCCCCCTTTTTTTTAATCTTGTACAAATATTGCAGCTCTACTTACGTCGTTGTCTCTACTAGTAATTAAAGTAATGAAGTTAGGTCAAGTGATCGGTTTATGATTTGCACCCAAGATTGTTTCAGCACGATTGTTGATTGTACCTTTGTGAAACACAAAGTGACACATGGCTGCCGTACACAGTGTGAAAGATTTTTTTGATATAAGCCGGTCAAAAAGGAGAAAACAACGAGAGGGGGGTATTTATACAATGCAGTGTCAGTTGATCATTTCTATAGTCTTAGTCGCTGTGGCGCGAGACAAAATCGCCATCGCGACATAGTGAGGAGAGAGATCTTGTGGAAATGATGTTGCAGGATCTGAACTTTGTATTTTGCCAATGTGATGTGTCCCAAATATAGTTCACGAAACTGTGTTACAGCTCAGTTGAGATCAGGGTGATAAGCAAGTTCCCTACATCAAGTGGATTGCGGCCAGTTCTCTCATGTGATATTATTCGTTTCTCGAGATCATGAATGATGAGTATCAGCCCTCTCACCTTATCCTTATCGATACATCGAAGGTTCACATGATAATTGACCTAGAATACACGTCTTCTAGTCTGATTTATACATTAGCAAAGTTTCATGGTTCCTGGCTGTTCCGCGTCGCATACCTAGAAATAAACATCTAATCATAACATGAATCCTGCCGATGACAGCCCTGACTTTAGACCATTGTGATGGTCTCTATGATAACGGCCCATCCCCCGCCCGAGTCGGTGTTGAGCAAGTAACAGAGGTCCTGTTGTCCCATAGATCGCTAGGAAATGGCAGAGAAGTATCAATGCTTCTGTCCGTTCCGAGGCGTGGGCGTTTTGTCTTCACTACATTGAGTCTCCGAACTATGTTTCATTTCATTGTCACATAACGACTAGCCTTTTCATCAGGCGGTTGCAGTTGAAGGATTAACCTGAGCCGATTTACATCCTGGCACGGACTAGGAAAATCAATTAGCAATGATTACCGTAGTCTGAGGTAAGTACCGAGGCCCTTGTATATCCTGTTGACTGTCCGAAAATATCCAGTAATACTAGCTCGGCGACATAACCAACCCGCTACTCTTCATCTGATCCCACGTTGCTCTATCCGTTATATACTTGAGTCGTTGTCCTGTATCGCGGCACCAGTTGCGACATGACGCTTTCTTCGGCGCTTTCTTCCTCGCTGCATTCCTCAATCTCTCTTCTAGCTGCAATTTTCACTCGGGGAGGTGTTATTCGAGCCATTCTCGCCGGGATCGCCGGGATCACCATCATCTTTTTCATTGTCCGCATCTCTTTGCAGAAACTCGGGGGCTCTGCTAATCGGGAAGAACACTCACAGCAATCCAGTGTCAATTGGGAGTCCGTGCGGCGGTATGAGGTCTCTGGGGAGGGTTCTGCGCTCAGTCCGAAGCCATCATCTCTCCAGCCTTCCTGTATATCGCAGGAACGTACCTCGAATCCAAGGAGAACAGCATGTATCTGCAGCTCCGAAGACCCTCCTCTCTCGGGCGCTGCCTCTTCCGACACCATTACGGATATATGCTCATCCGAATCTCCTACGTCTGAAAGGGACTCTAGGGTACAAGACGAGCCCAGGCTGAGCCCCTTTCCGCCAGAAATCCTACTGGTGATTTTTGAATACATATCCATCCAACACGAAATCTCTCCTGACCACTTTATGTTATCAACCCTTTTTTCTCTACGACGAGTGTGCAAGGGCTGGAGGGAAATTATCGATGGTACATCCAGGCTTTGGCCTTCACTTCATCCCCCGCTCAATGAGAAGGGATGTGAGCGCTGTATAGAATGGTATATGCGCATTACTCGTGGGATGTCGAAAGTGGCCAATCTTGTCGTACTCGAGTTACCTAAGGAGGGTCGCAGGTTGCATCCAAGACTTTTCGATCATCAGCTCGACCTAGCCATTTCATCTTTCGCCATGAAAGTGATCATCCCCAACCGCTTTTCCTGGGGGATAGATGGATTGGCCTCCTTCTTGGAGAGCACACCAACTCTCGTGATACCTTCTGACGGTCCAGCCATGGAGAATCTGAGAAAGTTACACTGGACGATGGGAAGTCACTATTTTGCGAGCCAGCTAGCTCAATCTATCGGCCTTCCATGGACCAGTCTACACCAACTTCCATGGACTCAACTCATATCACGTTAGAGATGTTGATGACCCTTGATGATTGTAATTTCATATTGAATCACTCACCCCTTGTCGAGCACCTTTCACTCAGAGAAATATCGGGCGAACCGTTGTCAACTGCGAATAGATGGACTGAGCGAAAGATATGTCCTCACTTGCATACGTTGAAGATTGTTTCGGCGGTCAATATCTCATCTCTACTTCGGAACTATGGACTTCCTTGTCTACGCGTCGTTGACTTCGACCTCACAGAAATAGATTCAGCCACGGATCTTCTTCAAACAGCTATCTCTTGGAAAGAGTTGACCTGTGTGACTCTGTCTTGCGTTTTCTCAGTTGACCTCATGGAAAGCATCGTGGCCGAGCTTGACACCGTCGAAGTGTTGGTACTCAAAGGACAGCTTCCGAACCCGGATGCCGTGTGGACAGTGTCACATACCCTCCGATCGCTCAAGTCTTTCACGCTTGTTCCCATAGCCGACGCTGCCGCCCTTAATCTCATGTCCCATTTCGTCGAGCATGTTTTGCCGTCTTCTATTGAATTCATTGACGCTCCATTGGCTGTTCACACATTTCAGCAAATCATCAATCATCCATTCGACTCCTTAAAGGTTGTCAAAATGAAGAATCATTGTATCTCCCCACACGATTTTCTTTCGTTCCTTGCTTCCTCGGATAATTTAGTGGAAGGATCGTTCACGGTTTCTGACCATCACGAAATCCCACCCTCTCTCTTATCACCATCAGGTGTTTTTCTCTCCATCTCCGCTCCCCCTCGCCACCAAATTATATGCTGCATTGCCAAACTAGATCTTCACCTTGGTTATCAATTCACGGCGGCAAACCCACTGTTGGAGGTGCTTGACTTGCCGAAGCTGTCGATGCTTAAATTTAGTGCCTCCCGGAAATCCTCTCCTTGTCACGCCTTGCACCAACTCTTAGTCAGATCTCGCTGTTCACTTTCCAGCCTCTCGTTTGATTGTCCAACCACGGACGCCTCAAAGGCTCTGCAGCTCTTGCACCTCATGAGCTCAACTTTGGAAAACTTTGAAATCAAGAATGAAGTTGGATTTGGCAAGGCACTTTGGATACCGTTGACGCATCGAGGTAGGGGAGCCTTATCGGAACAATGCTTGTGCCCCCGCCTCGACCGCCTTGCTGTCGCGCCCTGTCGAGATCCGCATTACTTTTATGAGATGGTGGAATCTAGGTCAAATTTTCCTGATAACTGTGAATGTGGACTTCGGAAGTTGATGAGTGTAGAGGCTGTTGTAGAGGCTGATGTTGACGACCCACAAGTGCGTTTAAATTTTACGAACCGTTTGAAGGCGAGGTATATTGACTGTAAGTTGGACTCCATGCTTCGTTTCGAACATTAGAGTAGACTTTTGCACGCGTTATCACAGGGATTGATACTGTTGCTATCATTGTTGTTGTTGTTGTCGTTGTTGTCGCTGTCGTTCTGTTGTGTATCATATCTTTAAGTTGCATTTTCAATGGGTTGATGGATTCTTATGTATGGTATTTTCGAACTTGTGGTATATTTGCCGAAAGTAATAATCTAGTTCTGGTTTGTACGGCGGACTGGTGTGTTCTTTGTATTAGAATGCACAAGTTCTAGATGGTACTGACGATGTTTATTTTATTATCTTTCTGGCGACTTTTCTCTTCGTTTATTTATTTTGTCTCCATTTGTTGCTTCTCGATGTCTCATTTTGCTGTGCTGTATAAGTATTGAGGTTAGCTCCTTCTGATTATAAGTATAGTTAACAGTTGTATTCTTGGAACAGTAGCCGGTTAACTACATACCTGTTGTATCTTATCCGTGTGTTTCCTCTGTAAATATATTGTATCCGAAGAAGTCTGTCTGTACCATCATCCAAGTGAAGTGAAGCACAAAAGGGGGAAGATTTAGTAAGTGAACGTGCTGTACTACACTACGACGCGAACGGTAGAGCCACGAGTTGAAGGATGACTAATAGTTTGTTTGATGTTCTCCAAACAAAAGCAACTCCTAGTCTCATACCCCGATGATTGAGACGGGTTATACCAAACGGGCTTCTGCAAGGATTCAGCTGCATACGGTTCCGTCGATTCCGACTGTTATTGAGATACCACTTGTTGTTGATCCCGACTGCTGATCGCTTCGAAAACTCTTAGGTTTTTTTCCGCGCGCGTCGCAGCTACAACCTACGACCTACGATGACTGTTGAGTAGTGAGTACTTTTTCTTATACCGGTGAATTACCCCATTTGCTTATTTATTATTATCTTTTTTGCCGGCTTCGGCTGGACCAATTCATTAACCTTGGCTCCTCCAATGAAAAAGCGATCAGGTGCGTTAGTTACTTCAGATTCATAAACCTATTAATTCCTGAAACTGGAGCCTCGTGGTTCTAATTACAGACAATGGTTGTCGGTGAATAGAAGAAACCTTTACGAAAACGTCGTACTTGCGGTTTTAATCTTTGGTGGTTATATCTTGGGCTTGAGTGGTGCATGCTATCATAGCGATGAAGCGTCTAGGATGGAGGTTGATATACCACAGTGGTACGTCTTGCGTCAGAATTTTCCCGCTCTTCCTGACACGGTCAGTCCTGGCTCTTTACTCACGCAATGTGGCTTTATCCTTTCTCTCGTACTAGCTCCAGCCTCATGTCGACGGAAAAGGGAAATCTAATAAAGGACTTACTATCTGCCACTTCCCCGCCCCTCCCTAACCCAACGTAAAATTCCCTGTTCTGGGCTCTTTTTGGATCTGTGCTGGGTCTGCCTCGTGGACTGCTTCCGAGAAGCTCTCCCATTATATCGGGTGGGACAATGGCAACTCGATTATTATTATAAGATGCAGTGATAACCCGATTGTTATAAGACCGGTTTGGCACGCCACCTCCACTTCCCACCATTTCTCCCTTGAAAGCACCTCTTCTCCTTCTTGTCCTCTGCACCCGTCTGTTCAAATTGCGTTTGTTGACGATAAAAAGGGAGACAGCTCTCATGAAACCCCTCTTTCCTCGTTCTTTCTCTCGCTCGCTGCCCATGTTTCTTCCATCGTCTCGCTCAAAACAGGATCGTACCGTTTCTTTACCAGATTATTATCGAGACACCAAACGAGAAGTCTACGGGCCGTATTTCAGTACCGAAGTGCAGTTTATGGTTCGTTCTTGCAGTTTTTTCCTTCTCTTTTTCTGATAGTTTTATCTGCCTCGTTTTAGCCAACAGCAGGTATTCCTTATGACAGTTACGACGAAGCTTCGGGGAACAGTCTTTTACTAGTAAGTCGAAATACCTTTGTAGAGCAAGCGCGCTCATGATGAGTCGAGGACATTGCCTTACCTGGTGAAGCGGACTGGGAAACGGAATCGCACATGATTGGGAATACCATGAAGGCTTCTGGTCACTCATCGTTATCTCCTTCTCCTTCTCCTTCTTCTCCTTCTCCTGCTTCGCCTTCTTCTTTTTACGTCCAAATACCTCCGACAATTCCAGAGAAAAATGATTGCTTCAGGTTTGGCCTAGCTTTAATACGAGTGAGTCCATATTAATTTCATCACCGCTCATTTATTTTGATACCATGTATTTTCAGGGCTTTGTTTCGTTATTATGTCGTGGTCGTCATTGGAAACAAAAATGTTGATGTGTGTGTGCGCTAAATGATCTCTTGTAGTATTCATTTCAAAGTCTTGGTCCCATTTACTGAATTGAGATTTTGGATTGTAAGTCAGGATCATGACTGGCAGTTCCTCTATGTATATATAACACACATTGTATTTATAGAAATTGAGTTGGTTGCCTTGATAACATGTGTATTTTAAGTATGAAGCATTTGTTTGTGTAGATGATCTGAACTAGGATCATTATTTGTTCTTATTTTTCAATTCACACATATGTTTTAGATTGAATTTGGATATATTAGATATTATATAACAATTCAATCAAAAATATTTGAGACAATAAAAAAAATACTTTTACAGTTAGTATACAAGTAACCAAGTCCTTGAGATAATATTACACTTAAAGGTACACTACTTGATACAATAGACAACTACTAGCAGTCAAGAAAGCAATCAACAAAGACAACTAAGTACAACAAATAGCAAGCAAGTAAAGCAAAGACAGCAAATGACAAGACAATGAACAACTATTAGTAGTGAAGAAAGCAATGACAACAAATGATAAGACAGTGGACAACTACTAGCAGTCAAGAAAACAATGAGCAAGGACAACAAATGATGAGCAAGAAAGTAAAGAGAGAGCTAGCAGTGGTGGCGGCAGCAGCCACAATGGTAGTGGTGATGCGATGTCTCCATGTCGCTCCAATGGGCAGTAAGCATACGACAACGGACAGTAATGTGTCAACGTTGAAGGACTTCGTTCTCTCGACAAGGGGCCTCGGTGGGTTAAGGGAAGCAAGATGGTGGGAGGAAAAACGAAGCAAAGAAACAAAAAAAACCCACCCTTTCCAGTTTAAATAGCCACTCCTCAAGTCTCAGAATGTAGTGCTCAGGTTCAGTCTCAGAAATGTAGTGCACGCTATAAGAGGTCCCGAACAATAATATAAAAATAGTAACAAGCGATAAGCGGATTTTTTTTTAGTTCAACGTGATGAACCCCTCTCGTCAAAAGAACAATCAAAAAGGCTACCAAACGCCAAGTTTACGAATATCCGATGCAAAAGTAGGCACAAGACAGCAGCAGACTTTTTTCTAAATGCCACACTCATGGTCATGGGTTCACGAGCCCACCCATGTGCTAACCTGAGTTATTTATAACTATTACTCAGAACCTTATCTGAAACATTCACATGTTCACAAGGGAGGAAAATCCACATTCCACGTTAATAGACTTGTAAAGTAAAAACAAGTAAATTACGAAAAAAAAAGTGAGTAGATAAACCGCAGGACGAGTTCTAGGGGGCCAGATAAAGAAATAGAGAGGGTATAAGTCATAAAAAGACATTGTTCTCGTACTACAGGCGTGAGGAGCAAGAAAAATGGACACATTACCGCCTGATGAACTCTCCTTGAGCTAAACCGGCTTCACTCTGTTCCTGCAACTCCTCAATCGTCAGCGTCGGCAGAGTAGGCGTCGGAACCCTGGAAGGAGGTCTTGAAGGCCACGGACTGCCATAAGGGGCATAATTATACCGGGCAGTATCGAGCGTGACCTCCCCTGTACTCGGATTCCTTTGAATAGGGGATATAAGGATATCATCCTTAAGATCACGGGAAAAGCCTAAAGCGCTGGCGACGACGCGTGGACTAGCGAAAGGAGATACTTTTTTGCGCTTCGTTGAAAGGGAAGATTCGGAAGGAGGGGAAGGAGGGAGGGTTTTTTGGGAAAGGGAGGAAGTAGTGAGAACAATAGATATGGGTTCCTTGCCCGATGGCTGGTTGTACATCCAAGTAGCAGTGAGGACGGTAGTAGCACCTATGAGGAAACTCCAGGTAATGTGAAAATCAAAGATTGCGACACTAGCGAGGAAAGAAAGGACAATGGACAAGCTAGTAGCGAAACCCTTCATGATGTTATCAGAATACTTGATGACGACGGCAGTGACAAGGCCGCCAAGGACCTGGATGGAGACGACAGCCCATGCCCAGGGACCGAAATTGCGGAAGAGATGTTGAAAGAACCCGGAGGAATGAGGGGTGTAGAGGACGGGTAAGAGGGCTGGGATGAGAGAGAAGAGGGAGAGTTGGACATTGCGGACCCAGAGGTCAGCCTTTGAGTTTTTAAGGACCATTTCAAAATACACGCCAGCCAAGCCCGAGGTAAAACAGGCAGCGGTGACGGCGGCAAAACCGGTGAGAGGGTTCATATGATGGACATTATAATCATGAGCGCTTCCGACAGGCTGGTCCTTGGGTGAAGGATCGGTGGTAGTGGACTGAATCTGGACGATGGCTACGCCGATGGCCAAAAACAACAAGGAGAGCCATTTTGTAGGGTCGAGTTTTTTGCGGAGGAGCACGACGGAGAAGGCGGCAGTGGTGAGAATTTTCATCTGATAGGTGACCTGGAAGGTGGCGACGGGTAGATTGGAGATGGCGACGAACTGAAGGGAGTTTTGTACGACATAGAGGAGAGCAGGGATGGAAAGTTTCCAGGCGTCTGGACTGAAGATGTCGGCGCAAACGGTGGAGGGACAGGCGAGGGGAGAGGAGCGGGCGGTGTAGAGGGCTATGGTGAAGGAGATGGCACCCTTGAGGAGCTCGTTGATAAGGACGGCGGAGGCAGGAGAGTAGGCGAGCTCTGGAGGAGTGATGATGCGAGAGTAGTGCATCACAATCGCAAGGGCGGCATTCTGGACGGCAAGGGTGACGAGGCTGTGTGTGCGTGTTTGAGCTGGGAACGCTACGGCAAAAAGAAAAAGAAAAAAGAAACTGACGAGAGCGACTTGAGTGCAGCAGAGGACATCATCACAACACATTCAAAAAATCAAAATGTTATTTCTGTATTTCTTCGCGTAGGTTTCCCACGGTGGACTAGCGGGTCAACGTCAGCGTGCGAAACAAAGTGAAGTCAGTCAAGGGGCCTCAGCCTCGCCTTGGTCTCGCCACCCGCAACACCCACAAATATGCCTTGGGCAGAGGGGCTGCGTACCTTTACCAGGTTCCTCATCCTCGGCCACATAAAAATTAGATAAATCTACGTACAACAGATGTAGAAATGCTCCAGGTGATCCTGCGTCCTCGCCCCTCAACCAGCGGGAGGAGCCGTCAGCAAAGACTGTTTTTGAGATTCCACACAATCTCTCTCCGACGTCTGTCTGGACCGTCCCTGCCTCCAGAGGGCGCCGGGGACCGCAATATGGACGCCGTTGGGTTTGGAAGGAAAAAGACGAGTTGCAAGTTTTTGTAGCCAGCACGTGACTTCATACACGTGCAGAGAACACGTGAGCTCACCTACCCAACATTTTTATTTTTTCTTTGGACAGACATGTCGGGATTTGGCGAGCTGCTGCGTCGGTCCCGCTTTGCCTCGTACGACTCCACCATCCCCCAGGCTTATTGCTCCCCCCAGGCTTATGCTAGACGTGGTGACTATGGCCTCAAGCGTGCGCTGCCTCTCCGCTACAAGGACTCCTCCGTCACCGTCAGTCACGTCGACCACCATGCCCAATTTACAAACTGGAATAACGCCTCCCCTCTCGTCCGCTTTGTCAGCCGTTATCAGGAGCTCAACATGACCCCCCGCACTATGCCCACAGGTTCCTGGGACCAGTCTCTCGGCGATGCCAAACTCCATTGGCTCATCGATTCAGAATTCGCCCCTAACCACTATTCAAAGCCTTTCAACTCACAATCCGTCTCTAGCCACCACTCTGAGCCTCTCAACGTAAAATCTGCCTCCAACTCAGAGCCTCTCGACCCAAAAGTTGCCTCTAACCCAAAGCTTCTCAAACCACAACTCGCCTCTAACACCCACACAGAGCCTCGTGACGGTCTCGGCAGGCTCGGCGTTGGCGCTTATGGCGCGAAGCGTCCTCCCCCTCAGCAATCTAGCTACACCCCCAACCCCGCCCAACTCAACATCATGTCCCTATCTCCCCGCAAGTTCAGAACTTACCTCGCCAAACTCCCCGCACTTTCTGCCAGCTACAGAGATTACCTCCGCGAAGAACAAAAAGTCCCCCATTCTTCGGAGGAAGAACACACTGTTCTCTACATCGTTTCCCAGCCCCAGTACACACCTCAAAAGCTCCATCGTTCTTTCCTCGCCAAGCACTTTTCCGCTACCTCTCCTCCCATCTCCACCCGTAAATCTAAAAAAATAACTACCCCCACTGTCTCTGTCAGCCAAAACATTGAACGTCAACCCCATCGTACCGGAGGTCTCGTGTACGCTCATTTCTCACCTCTTGAAACCGTCTTTACTACTCCACCTCAAACTGGTTTTGTATTTCAAGAAGAACCTCAACCCATAAACAAGTACTTCACCAGTGACAAAAATCGTAACAATGTACATTACCTGTCACTCGTCGGTGGTATCGTCGCCTCTTTGCGCAAAAGCAAGGCAGATATTTATCTTCCTTTTTATAATCCTCACCATGACGTTGCTGTGGGCGGCAAATCTGTTGAAAAGTTTGATCCTCTTCCTGAACCTGCTTCTGATTCTGATCTCCCTCCTGAATCTGCTCCCGCTCCTCAGCGGGGTTCAAACTCAAGTCCTGCATGGAATTTCGACTCTATTTCCTTCAATGAACCTCTTGAACCTCTTGAATCCAGTACCCCGCCGCCGCCGCCGCCGCCTGACCCAGTCGATGAGGTCGATCCATTCCGACTTCAAAAAGCCGTCGCGCCGATCCGTATCCTCACTTTTGCTATCCGTGCTCCGCCTGCTGCTGTTTCCACCTATCGAGCTCATCTTTTACGCCCCAAAGATATAATGAATTCCTTGTCTGTGTCAGCTACTTCTGCGGTCATGGAACCCAAGCTGGCTTCTGCTAATTTGCATAGAGTTGGCAGTATGGAGTATTCTGGGCATTTGGAGTTCAGTCCGAAAAACAGATTTGATAGAGGAGGGGTCGGTACGGCGAGGTATGGTGCTACCGCGTATGGAGTGAACTATCCGGTGCCCAACAAGGAGGGGGCGAAGTTGGGGAGTCGTCCAAGTGGTGTGTCATATGGGGAACCTAAGAACACAACGAACCCGTCAGAGTATGAGGCTATGTTCCAGAATAAGAATCTGAGAGGTGCGAAGGACAGGCAGAAGTGGGGAAGTTGAATCATGGAGATCGGAGGTGGGGTACAGAGGCTGGGGATGGTAAACAGGTGTAGGAAGACTAGGTAGACTTTTGAGTAGACTTGTTTATAAATCATAATTTTATTCAAATACTAAGTGCATGTTCGGTACAGAAACAAGGAGAATGGCGAGAATGGGGGTAAAATTGGATGGTTAGGAATGGGATAGCTGAATTCTGAGTTCTGAGTGTTTGGAGAGTAAATGCCTACCTATTACAATCTGATTTCCGAACTCGGGTTACAACTTTGGATATTAAGGCTCGAGAATGAGGAAAGAAGGAGAGGAGAGAAGGAACCAATAGGTTTAAGCATACAGAACTACACTGATTTTATATAGGTCCTGAGGCATTTCCCTAATCATGGGTAGAAGGCTAAAATGCTATAATAGCAAGAGGTGGTACCAGGACTTCAACAGGGATTAATTGTAATTTTCAAGGAGATTTCATAATTTGAGGCTAGCCTCCTCTACGCATATGTAACGTTATATTCATTCAGGAATCCCCCTGGTACCATATTCGACAAGTACCCAGTCACCTATCCCTAGATGGTGAAACAGTCATAGAAGCTCCCCACAACCCAGCATGGACTCTTTTTGTCCAAACAACAGCTATCAATGATGACCAACCTAGAACCCTCACATATGTCAATAATAGGCTAAGTACCCCAAGATTCACTCTACGAACTGACATCTTAGATGACTGTGACATTAATCTCACTTCTTTCTCAAACAGGGGAATAACATTTTTCTTACTCAATGTGTATTCAGACAACCACCAAAATGCCCTGACATATATCAAAAACACTGAGACAAACCTCAATGATGTATTAATTATGACTGGTGACTTTAATATCAGAGACTCTGATTGGGACCCCTCCTTCCCATACCATTCCCCCCATACTGAATCTCTCTTAGAAATTGCTGATAGCCTTGGTCTTCAAATGTCAACCCCCACCAACCCTGTTTCTACTCGATATGTAGACAACCCTCTTGACTCAAACTCTGTCATAGATCTTATGTCTTGACTCAAACTCTGTCATAGATCTTATGTTCCTACAACACAATAGCCCTGCCCTCCACAACTACAACATAATGCCCAACTTGTGTAAACCATCTGATCATGCCCCTCTTACAGTGGAACTATCTATCTATGAAGAGAACAATCAAAGTGTCATAAATATACTAGTTGAAGATAGTGATGAAGAAACCAATTTCCTCAGAGACCTCATCTATGTACTAAGCTCTACAGATACTATCAATATCACCAATACCACTGACCTTGAAAACACTGTCAACATGTTTGCCAGGGCTTTAGAAGAACTATGGGGCCAATACTCAAAATACCCCAACATCACCAGACACTCCAAACAATGGTGGAACACCGAGTGCACAAGCAGCATAGTCTATTATTGACAAACAGGCAGACCTCAGGATTGGACTACATTCAAGAAAATGGTCAAAGCAGCAAAGCAATCATACTTTGATGAAAAAATACAAGAAATTGCATCATTCAAAAAAAGACCCTGGGATCTCATGAATTGGGTAAGAAAAAGAAAGTTACCTGCTACTAAAGCCATTCAGTACAACAAAAAACCATGTACTGATCTAGACAGCCTGTGGAATGCACTGTACTCTTTCTATAATGCTACTCAAAACAGGCCCATAAACCCCAGCATCCTCAAAGAAATACCAAACATCCCCACCATCCAATAGCTACCCTTCTTGGTCACAGAACTGTGTGATGCCCTTGTCACAGTTGTACTATGGACCAGTAGTCACATACTGTATGGTTTACCACTACACCAAAAGGGCGACATTAGCAAGGCTACTTGCTAATGAGGGTCCAGCTATTTATGTAGTTCTTGAGAAGGAGAGAAGTTCCTTGATGCACATTTCGCAGCATCTGTATCTCAGTTTCATCCCAGAGCATGTGCTCAGTGCTTATGCCATCTTTGACAAGTGCATCCCAATTCTCAGCACTGAAATCAGAAAAGGAAACAGTAGTGGTAAAGTTATTGAAAGTTGACATATCTATTTAAGTAATTAATTATGGTTCTTGAGTATGTTTTCAAGGGGGTAAAAGGAAAAAATGCCCAAATTTAGCCTCTTAATGCCATTATGTTACACCAAATACCATTCCAATAATATTATGTCTATGGAATAGTGATATTGAGCTCCAGAAGAGCTTTATAAATCTCTGGTACTCTAGTAGCTGGTTTGGAAAAATCTACATCCTTTAGACACTTATAAGCGCCTTTTAGCATTCTCCACTCCTTAGCTGTAAGCTTGTGACCAATTTCATCCAGCTCTATAATTATATCCTGCAGTCGATTGAACCATTTCCACAGAGAGTCATACTGTGGATCCTCAGCCCAGGTCTTGTTTTCACTCATTGTAGTAAAAAATGGTGATATGTGATCCAAGGTGGGTTCCAGAAGTTCTTTGTACTCCTTTATGTGTAATAACTTCTTGGTTTTGCAAAAATGTAATTCTGGAGGGCAGGATACAAAGTAGAAATCATCTACTTTGTGCCAGCAAGGGTCTGCTTCAACAAGTCTATCGTAGAGTTTGGTAGATAGAGTGGGTTCCATTCCTATCCTTTCCAGCAATGACTTCTTTGTCGCACTCTCCTTTTTCAGCAAGAGGCATTCAGCAAGAGTCTTGGTGTTTCTAATGGTGGACATAGCTTGGGGACAAAAGTAAGCACAACATCCCTATTTCAGCAGATGAAGTGTGGTGGGCAGAAACTACACTACAACTATACTAAAAGTGTCCTTCCAATGACATAGGTCCTGTCTTGAGGGGAGAGTTTGACGTCATGTCCAGTTTCTCACACTAGCTCATGGAGGAGGAATAGGGGTCTCAGAGTGGTTCTAGCCATCTGCAAGGGTTTTTTTGGAAATGTTTATACAAATCCAAAGTCTTTCAGGACTAGCTGTGATACACAAGCTAGCCTACTCTCAATAGTTTGAGAGACAGACCTTCCCCTTTATGCCTGGGGTCTAGCCTACTATAGGGATAGGTCCTTGACAGAAACCCACTCTGAGCCCTCAGTGAGTCATCTGTCCTGTAACAGAAACAGAGACTCCTCTATAGAGATAGGTCCTTGACAGAAACCTACTCTAAGCCCTCAGTCAGTCATCTGTCCTGTAACAGCAACAGAGACACCCTTAGGAAAGTCATCTTGTCCTGTAACAGAGACAAAGAGACCCTCTTATAGCCCCCTGGACCCACATCTGGAATGAACACAACCCCATGTCCTTTGCAGAGACAATGGGGACAGAAAACAGTAGACTTAACAAACTATCACAAATGGCCACTTACTGATTTGTGATTGCTTGATTTGATAATCAAAGTGTTCAAAAACACGAAGTTAGACAAGCAGCAAAAGATGTTGTTAAGTCTGAGGTTTATCCTCAGACATACAGTTCTTAAATACATGATTGTGGTAGTCTGTGCACTAGGACAGCCTACCACATGATCACTACCTATTGTTCTACATATAGGAGTGCTATTGTTCTTGAAATAGAGATAACCTAACCATCTTAGGGCAGTCCTTTGTTCTATTCAAGGACAGATGATAATCTATGAGTAAAGATCAGTGTCATGTGCAAACATTGAGGACCTTGTATCTCCATGGGATCTTATTGCCTCTGGATCTATTTATGGCCAAAAGAAGCGCATTGAAGAGAGCTTCACAATGGTCATTGAAGCAAATGATTAAGTTAAGCAGTTCCCGAGATATCAGCGATTTAGTGTCTGGTGACTTGGTGATCACTGACTGATCTGCTGATAACTCGGTGAATACTGATTGCTTTGAGACGTTTTTGGTACTGTTTGAAAGGTCTTCTTAAGGGCTTTTGGTGGCTATTTAGATCATTGAAATCGGTCAAGTATTCCCGGAGTTATGGTCCGAATGAAGTTTGTGATACCCTCTTTAGTGTCTGTGGCTACCAGAATATCATCAATGAATGTCGCCATGTCTCCCTGGTTTATGAGATCTCTGAATAGGTTGTTCATCATTGTTTGGAAGGTAGCGGGAGAGTTTGTTAACCTGAAGTATATGACTGTAGGTTTGTAAGCTCCAATATACATTGTAAATGCTGCCTTCCACTTGTCTCCCTCTTTGGTCTTGATATTATTGTATCCCCACCTCAGGTCCAGCTTCATAAACACCTTCCTCTTTCCTATCCCATCCAGTATATCCACAATGAGAGGTAAGGGATATCTATTCTTTATCGTCCACTGATTTATGTGTCGATAGTCCTGTGTTATGAGAGCCCCAAACAGGAAAAGGTTTCCCATGCATTTTGAGCATTTAGTCCAAAACTTCAAGGCATACAATGGGGTCAAGATATAAATAGCACAAGGACATACAAGAAAAGGTCACATGACAAGATCATGTGACCATAGAAGGTTCTGGAAGATCATGTGACCATAGAAGGTTCTAGGGGAACATGTGATTGTGGACTAGCAGTAGTACAGCCACTGTAAGAGTAGTATAAGTAGTAGTCAAAATTGTTATGAGAACCTCAAGCAGGAAAAAGTCTCCCATGCATTTAAATACCTGATGCAAAACCTTAAGGTGTACAATGGAGTAGGAGTATAAATAGAGTAGGACTCAGTAAGCCAAATCACGTGACAAGGTCAGGTGATCACAGAACATTCTGGAAAAGGACATGTGACCATGGAACTCTAGGGTACAGCCACTGTAGTAGTAGTATAAATAGGGGTGCAATTTGATAGAAGAACTCCATCGAGTTCTTCCTGAACATCCATCTGGGGTGATCACTAAGAGCACTCACTGCTTATTGATAACAAAAATCCAATGAAGAACTCCATCGAGTTCTTCCTGAACATCTACCTAGGGTGATCACTAAGAGCATTTATTGCCTATTGATAACATCCTGCACCATTCTCTGTGTGCCATCCTTCTTTGCTATGAAGTGTACTGGTGATATTTGGGGTGACTTGGAAGGTCAGATGTATCCTTTTCTTAGCTGATCTTCTACAAACACTTGCACCTCCTCCCTTTCCTCCCTGGACAGTGAGTACACCTTTCCCTTTCTCAGCATAAATCCTTCCTTTAACTCTATGGCATGGTCCCAGGTTTTTGTACTGGCATCCTTTCCAACTTCCTTTTTCCAAATACCTTCCCCCACCTCCAAAACCTTTTAGGCACTAGTTTTTTCAACATTTTTTCATCCTCGTTGTTATGAGAGCCCTGAGCAGGAAAAAGTCTCCCATGCATTTGAATACTTAGTCCAAAACCTCAAAGTATACAATGGGGTTAAGATATAAATAGTAGGGGAACTTAAGAAGCCAAGTCATGTGACAAGATCACAAGGTCATAGAACATTCTGGAGGAACATGTGATCGTGGACTAGTAGCAGTACAGCCACTGTAAAGTAGTATAAGTAGCAGCCTAATCCAATGAAGAACTCCATCGAGTTCTTCTTGAATATCTATCTAGGGTGATTACTAAGAACATTCACTGTCTATTGATAATACTCGTCCCTCTCCACTTTCTTTACTTCCTTTCTCTTCTTTTCTTGCTTTCTCTTTCCATATATAGGTAGACAGTGTGTCATTTCTACCTCTCCTTTCTCCCAATCTATCTCTAGGTTATGGGCTGCTAGCCACAGCACTCCCAGTATCACCTCTGTTTTTCCTAAGTTACATACATCCATCCTTGCCCTTTTTATATGTCCTTTGAAAAACATGTTGCATTCTACTTGATGCATTATAGCTCCCCCTGCATTTACTGTTCCATCCACATTTCTAACTAACAGAGGGTTTTTTAACTTCTCTATTTTAAACCCCTTTTCTCTGGCAAAGGTCGTATCCATGAATAGACCTGTTGCCCCACTGTCTAGTAATGCTTTTACTACTATTCCCTCATAGCTTTCCAATTTTTCTAGCCCCACCCTCATCCAGACTTCTCTTAGCAGCCGGAGTGTGCATTGTACATCTCTTACTCTCTTAGTTGTATTGGTGAACTTTGATTTATTGCCCAGTTTTTCTGGGTGCAATACACTATACAAATTATTGGAGGCCAGCCAAGAGCTTACTGTCCTTTACTTTCTTTTGCCAACTCATGTGGCGTTTCCACTACCCTTTCTTTGTGTCTTTCCCAACAATTTTTGGCCATATGGCCCCACTTTCTGCATACATAGTATGTTCTATCCCCCCCTCTTCCTCTGTCTACATCTATTGCATTTGTGTCTCTTTTTGGACCCATTTGAGCTCCTTCTCTATTGGATGTGTTTCCCTCTCCTCCCCCTCTGTATTCTCCCCCCATTCTCTACATTATTTGTCCCCCCCTTCCTCCATATGATCCTCCTCCCCTTGGCTGTGCATTTTCCCCTGGATGCACCACATTTTTCCCTAACATTCTTTCTTCTATTCTACTTTGTCTTTGATTTCTATCTAACCTCACTGCTCTTTCCTGCTACTCTCCAATAGTGGTTGGTGGTTCTTCTGCTTCTGCCAACTTTCTTTTAATACTCCCATTTAGTCCTCTCTTAAACTCTTCAATGAGAGGTCTTCCCTCATAGCCGCTCCCCCTGGTGACCTTTTCAAATTCCTGCACATACTCGTTGCAGGTCCTTTTCCCTTGCTCAATTGTTCTCAACTGTTCTATCTTCCTTTCTTCTTCCAATGTCTCCCCAAAGTTGTCTCTTATCTTAGTAAACAACTGCTCTGCTGATTCTACCTTTGACTCTCCCTTGGCCAGTTCATCCAATAGGTTGTCCTTCCATGCCTCCACTACTCCTTCCTGCACATATGATAATACCCAGACTACCTGGGTTGCTGCTGCTTCTTCTGCCATCTTTATCCTTATATATAAGCAAGCCACATTAACAAATGTGCTTACCTCCTCTATCCTTCTACTAAAGACTTGAGATTTCACAACCTCTACTCTGCTTTCTTGTTGCTGAAGGAGCATGGTACTAACCTGCTGCTGCAGGGTTGCAATCATGGCAAGGAGTTGCTCCTCTCGAGAGGCAGGTGCCAGGGAAGGTTTTCCTTGTTGCTGTTGTTGGTGGGGACATATATGATGGTAATGATGATGATTCCTCATAAGAGGATGAGCGATCTTCTTCATCTGTACTTATAGCTAATTACTGACTAAGAAGGATAAAACAGTATTACCCCCTAAGGAGAGAATCCCTAAGCTAGACGGGCCTTTAGGAGGTTTCCATCATTCTCCTGCGTAGACCGGTCACAATGGATTGGTAGCACAGAGCTAATAGTGAAAGAACTAGTTACAAGCCCACTTGGTATAGAGGTCAGGTCTCAGGCAGGGACATGAGCTTTGTCCAGGCCGTCTACCCACTGTCCCTAACTGACAGTGAAGTCCCCTTTACAGCTAGGGCCCACTATCCAAGATGCTTTTGAGTGCTGTGCCCATTAGCAAGAATAATAAGAGAGTAAGTGTAAGTGTTATCAATGGACAGTGAATGTCCTTAGCAATCACCCTAGGTAGATGTTCAAGAAGAACTCAATGGAGTTCTTCATTGGATTGCAGCTCTACTTATACTACTACTACAGTGGCTGTACCCTAGAGTCCCACGATCACATGTTCTTTCCAGAATGTTCTATGATCACCTGACCTTGTCATGTGATTTGACTTACTGAGTCCCCACCCTATTTATATCCTTACTCCATTGTATACTTTGAGGTTTTGGATTAAGTGTTCAAATGCATGGGAAACCTTTTCCTGTTTGGGGCTCTCATAACAGTAAGTGAGGATGTTGAGGCTACGAGGTGCAGGGTCAACAGTGGGGTATCGAGTTCTTATGTTATCAATAGGCAGTGAATGCTCTTAGTGATCACCCTAGGTGGATGTTCAAGAAGAACTCAATAGAGTTCTTCCTTGGATTGGACTACTACTTATACTATTTTACAGTGGCTGTACTACTACTAGTCCACAATCACATATTCTTCCAGAATGTTCTATGGTTACTTGACCTTGTCATGTGATTTGGTTATCTAAGTTCCTACACTATTTATTCCTTGACCCTATTACATGACTTGCGATTTTGGATTAAGTGTTTAAATGTGTGGGAGACTGTTTCCTTCTTGGGGCTCTCATAACATAGGTGGTATCAAGTAGTGCTCCCCAACTGATGCTGGTGTGCTTTTAACCCACATCATTTGGGCTGGGTGGCTAGAAAGGGCTAAGAACCAGTGTACTTGCCTTTGACATTGCCCAATTTTTCCCATCACTCAATCACTGCTACTCCTAACAATCCTAGCCAAGGCTGGATTGGATGAAAATGTTGTAGGTTTCTTCTCAAACTACCTCATAGGTAGATACACCCAATACAAATGGAATAACTTCACCTTCCTTTCTTTCCAAACTGATGTAGAAGTTGGGCAAGGATCATTCCTCTCCTTATCCTCTCAGCCCTATCTAGCCCCTGTCTTCATATCTGGGAAAAGAAAATCAACAACCTCAACATCCCAATCCCAGTCTCTACTATATCATTTGTCAATGATAGACTATTTGTTTTTCAAGAGAAGAGCTTTGAGAAGACCAATGCTATCTTATTCAACTGCTTTTTCATGTTCTCCTCCATCCTCCAAGACTTTAGCCTCATGATTGAATACACCAAAACTGAGGTATTCCATTTTACTTGAGCTACAAAAAACCCCAATCCACCAGCACTCAATCTCTCTATGCTAGGAGGACCCATTCTCAGACCAAAGAATGTCTGGCAATATCTTGGCTTTTTCTTTGATAAGAGGCTATCCTTCTACTACCACACTCACTTCTATGCCAACAGAGCCATATCTACTGTTAAAAGCATAAAAATACTAGGCAATTCCAACCAAGGCCTATTACTAACCCAAAAGCACCTCTCTACCATACATGTATCCTTCCTATTGCCACTTATGGATTCCAACTGTGGTACTTCAAAGGCACACCAATCCAATACCCTCTCAAGGATCTAAAAAAAATGCAGCACAGAGCTGCACTATAGATCACTGGAGCATTTCACACCTTTCTCTTCTGGGGTATAGAAGCTATTGCAGAACTAATCCCTATCAACCTGCACCTCAATAAACTAGCCAGTTGACACAACTTATGAGTCACCTCCTACCATGTCAACATACCACTTGCATGCTACTTGACCTCCAATACTCCAAGGTGGCACCCCCCCACTATATGGCCACAAGTCAGCTTACTATCAAACAGAACATCTGACTAAAGAGTTCCATTGTAGATATCAACCACTGTCTAAACAAAGTTTTACTAGCCTTCAATACCTTAAATAGTGAGCTAAAACCAGGACAATGCCTAGCTGACCTCTTCCCAGACCATTTTTCCTTCAACACTGTCAAATGCTCTGACCCAAATGCAAGAAGGGTTCATCTCAATAAACTTAATAAAGTATACTTTACATCACTAAGCAATGATAACACTATACTAGTTATTGCAGATGCAGGGGTAAGAAACAACATCACCACGTCAGTTACTCATATCTACAGAGGCCACTCTATCATTAAGAGAACATGTCACCAAGCCATGAACATCCTACCCACAGAAGCTGAGCTCTTTGCTATCAGATATGGCATCAATTAGGCTATCAATGCACCTGACATCAATTGCATCATTGTCATCACTGATACCATCCATGCAGCAAAAAAAATCCTTGATTTCTCATGTCACCCATATCAACTACATACAATAGCCATATCATGAGAGCTGAGAGCATTCTTTCAAGCTAACCCAAACAACAGCATAGCCTTCTGGAACTGCCCGAGCAGTGACAAATAGCCACCACACCACGCCACAGACAAAGAGACCAAATCCCACCCAACACAACCCCTACACCCTAGCCAGGTATCCTAGGAACGCAGTAGAAAAGAAGAATGTGATTCATACATCCAAACATGGCAGATGTACTTTCAAGCATCTGACTACAAAGGTAAGCAATTCCTTGACCTAGAAGACAATGACAAGACCATAGCTTCTACCTACACCAAAGGGAGAGCCTGGTTAAAACATGTTGGGAGATCCAACTCACTTACCATGAGAATCACTCGACTCATCACCAACCATGCCCCTATCAGCGAATACAGGCAACAATTTTTTCCAAATGAACCACATGCCTGCCCCTGTAAAAAAGCACCAGTTGAGACAAGACACCACATCCTCTATGAGTGTGAACAGCACAAGCAGTCCTGGAATCCCCTCTGCAGCTCAATCAATGACATCATCACATTCTTCCATTTCAACCCCAGAGTGTTCTCATTTCGGGACAACATCTCATAGCACACCCCCCAACCTAATTTATCTGTATATACACTTCATTATGTATTAAACAGGCTCCTCCGTCTCCCCTCACATGTCCTCCAAAACACCCTAGCCACCTCTTACCTTTCCCCCTCCCCCTTTTTTTTTCTTTCTGCTATCTTCCCTCTATTTAAGTAGATACCTTGTGTAGATGCCGCGGACTGCCACCAAGCCCCACGTTACAAATCGACGATTCAAAAAATAAAATAATAAAATAATAAATAATAATAATAATATATATATTATGTAATTGTAAGATACAATAGTCGAAACAAAATTGTTGACCCAAAAAAAAAGACAACAAAGTACAGAAGTAGATGATAGCAAGATAACATTGCAACCACAGTGGTGCAGGAGGGCGTAGTGGTGGTGGTGGTGGTGGCGGTGATGGTGGTGGTGAGCAACTACAACCACAGTATAATGCATGAATCATGCCATAGGCATTTCAGTGATCTCCCTAACACGTCCATCGTGCATGACACTGCGGCAATAATGGATGGCCAGGTTATGCAAACCCAGTAAGAGAGGTATGGCAATGGTTAAGAGAGGTACGGCAAGGCTGAGAGGAGGTACGGTAGCGTCAAAGAGAAAGCGTCTCGTTAAAAGGTCGAAGGTCTTCGTCAACACCGAGAGAGAGAGCGAGGCAGGCAGAGGCCTTGATGGGGGTAAGAGGCAAGAACGAAGCCACAACGTGAAACGGACCTTTCCTCGTTTAAATATCCAGGGAGTGGTGCTCGCGGGGTCCTGAACACATGTGGCAAGTTAAGGCAGCGACAGATCGTATGACGTCGAACGTAAGATAACAGTCATCGATTAGAATCGTCTTCCAGATCTTCTGATGTGTTAGGACAATGCAAGTCTCCCAATCGCCAGCGAGGATATGAAGAGGAGGCGGGGGTAAAATCTCGATTCATCGATACCAAAAAGGAGAGGTTGACTGTGCCACCGGCAATCAAGATGTTGACAGGAGGTGTCTTCGGTTTGTAACATACCCGTGTGTGCATGTGTGCATCATGACATAAATGAAGAAGATTCTGCATTCTTTATCTCCAAGACTATCCGATGGACGGAGCGCAATCGGACTGCCGATAAGGCCAGCTACCTGTAATTCAAGTCCTGCTCAGTAGCATTACTGTGTACAGCAAACGTGAGGTCCAACTTGACTCTGATAGTCCGCCCTGAAGGACCCTTCAAGTGAGATCATTGATAGAAGCATTCTTGCGGGGAGAGGAGGCCGCATCAAAAGTATCCCCAGCCAAACTTATTGCAAGGATATATCGCCAGGGGGTATTCTTGATTTATCGTTCTTCATTGCCAACTGAGAGACAATAGCCGAAATGGAATGAGCTTGGTATGATAGAGTCACTAGTCTCCATTTTAGCATGGAACACTCCAAATGATTGAGAAAGATCTGGCATCGCTCTGATGATCAGAAGTAGATTTTATACAAATCAAGATCGCGGGCATTACTTTTTTCCACTCGGACTTTTTTTCCTCGTCCGAATTGAATCCGAATTGAATATGACTCGCGTTAGATCACCTCCAGATGGGACCGTCCGTCTCTCGGAGTTATTTACAGTCTCGACTCGTTTCTATTTTCCCGTTTACCCTCACCTCAAAATCCTGTAGGCTGGAATCGTCTCCAAATCGGTTTTGATAAGTTGTCTGTACGGTTACCTTTGGTCGGTCAATTAGATAGGGGTCAACACTTCAATGATAACAGATGAGGCTGTCCAGAACCTTCAGATCGTGAAACCCGATTTTTCGTCTTCTCCACAGAGTAGGCAGTTTTAAAGACAGTAAATTTCGTTGAAAAGTACTATGCTCGTCATCTCTTCTGACTGTAGACAATATAAGTTTACGACTTGCCTGCTTGCTTCAGACATCAGATCGGCAACATGTAATAGAACACTAGTCATGAGTTGACTTTCCGAATAAATAATTTGCTGAAAAGAATTGAAGGCTACAGTCGTTAATGTAGTATGAGCATATCCTGTAAAACGGCTTTCTTTGTCTCGGAGCATTTAGGTGAGTCATGCGAGTGATGAATTATGGAGAGCAAGAGCTGAGTCCGCAGTTGAGCTCAGACTCAACGATGTCGTAACACGATGGAAACGGAACCTATAGGCACCTTAACCCGTCTACCCCCAAGCATGGATGGGTTTTTCTGCTGCTTCCTCCGTGTTTCTGGCAGCACGACGTGTTTAAATTTCACTTTCCTACTGATGTGCATAAGTAAAAACCTGTGGCGCTTGCAATCGATGGTGACCGTGGCAAGCATTGCCAAATATTATCACCAATGATGCCATCTCTTTGCATGATCAGATTGTCAACTCGCGTAAACATAAACATCGCAGGTGCCTATGACTGTCCTATGACTGTACGCACCGCAGTGGGTTTGTATGTGATGACGAAGGATTGCAATCGCTTGGTGCCACCTCGATGATACATTTGCAAACAAAATGTTTCCCAACTAATACTATCTTATCTTGAGACCAGGCTTTTGGCTTCAGCTAAGATTTATTCCCCGGGTTAACACTTAGCTCGCTTGCTTTCTCCTCTGATAATTTGTGTATGTTGACTGTAGATATCTTACCTAATAGTTGGAAAAGGCTGGTTTCTAAAAGATCTCAACTTATACCAACAGCAGCTATGTTCAAAGTTTCAAGAATGAGAGATGCAGGAACATGGCTGGATTCCAGAATAGGTATGGGCTGAAAAGCAGCCATCCCCCCCCAGATTTTAGGAGGAGTGCAGCTGAACTCCATATTATATAATACAGCGCCTAACAGAAATCTACCGTTCATTTCCGACGAGAGTGAATAAGATCATTAATAAGAGGGCCGCTGCCGGGAGACTTAGATGCATTTCATGCAACGCCTTCCCGTTGTCAGATGAGATTGACGAGCGTGAAGGCATAGCTTGGACAATTATTGGTACTGAGCAGGATAACAGATACAACCCATCGCACAAGTGTTTTCGATCGTAGGGATAATAATGAAGGCTCGGGAGGTCCACGAGGAGGCTCAGAAAGTTTATGATATGATTAAAAGTTTGAGCCCAATGATGTTCTTGATTGATCCGGGTTCCTGTTTCTCTTGTAGGAGATATTAGTCATGATTGATGGTTCTCAAGTCAGTCTGGTGCCCCTGAACAGGAGTAGGGTGACAAGCATTGGCAGTTCTTTGATTGTGAACCGTTGCTTTGTTATAGCCGTCACTACCTTGATATGAACTTGTGGGAGTTAGAACGCTCTTTGGAGATGTAGCCAACTTCAAAAAAAACTTGTTGCAATTTGGAATGAAAGGTAAACCCACTTTCAGCTTTCTATTTGGAACAGAAGGATGGTGTATATCATGTAAATCATACCTTATGGTACAACTAAATTGTGGATTAAAGAAAGCTTTCAATCAACACACGGCTTTTCTGAGCAGACGACTAGACGTCCAAGGACTCAGCACCACCGAACGTAGGTGTAATCAGAGCTCGAATAGTCCTTCCCACATCACCTCCATTTTCGAGCAGTGCCTTTTCAGCCTGTGGTCTTGTAATTTCAAATTCGTGTACCTGGAGGGAGATAGGGAGGAAGGATATCAGATTATTGCGGAGAAAACCACGTACGACTAAATCAATATCTTCTCGTTTGAGTGTAGCTAATGCAGGATCACGAGAAGGCTTAGATGGAAGTTTTTCAAGAATTCCTCCAGGTCGATAGGCATCGTCAATACGCGCTTTGGAATAGTTCCAACCGTCTGCAAACTAACCGAAAAGATCCATATTTTATTTTAGACTGAGCTCAGTGTCGACATCATTTGGGAACATACATACATTGACAATGACTTCGGGTTCAGGTCTGCCGTTACTTCGAGTCATGACAGTCGCCTCAAAGGATGTATTAGTTTTCCCAAATTTGGAAATCAGGACTCCAGAGGGGTTCGTGATTGACGCTCATCATCCTCAAGATAAAATGGTGCAACGAACCAAGACTGAAGGTCTGCCTTTCTTTTCTTCAAGTTTGTTTTGATGATCAATCAATCCAATAGGTGTATCACAGGTTGAGCAACTTTTACGTGTAACATCAGGAATCGCTGCAGAACTTATCAAAGCTCACGACTCCAACAACTCTGTATCACTCAATGAGGTTCGAGCTCGAATTTCAAAAAAATATAGCTATGGAGGTGTCCCACGTCTAGTAGACATTATAAGCGCCATTCCAGACGAGTACAAAAAAGCATTGCTACCAAAGCTCAAAGCGAGGCCTATCCGAACCGCTAGCGGTGTACGTTCCTGTTCTTCTGAACCTCCTCTCTCAGCCTGATCATCTTAGATTGCGGTTGTTGCGGTCATGTGTAAGCCTCATCGATGTCCACATATTGCCATGACGGGAAATATATGCGTGTGCGTTTTAAGGTTGGCTTGATGGTAATTTGTCTCATCCATATCCTGTATAGGTATTGTCCTGGAGGGCCTGACTCAGATTTTGATTACAGTACCCAGAGCTACACAGGGTACGAGCCTACAAGTATGCGGGCCATTCGAGCGCGGTATGATCCCTATGAACAGACACGAGGGCGTGTTGAGCAACTCAAGAGTTTGGGCCATAGTGTTGACAAGGTGACGTTCATTTTCACTTGTTCTTTTGTCTCGAAGACGGCTCAACCCCAAATTTAGGTCGAGTTCATTATCATGGGGGGAACTTTCATGAGTATGCCAGAAGATTATCGCAACAAATTCATCGCTCAGCTACATAATGCGCTATCGGGATATACTGGATTAGACGTCGATGAAGCAGTACGGTAATGGTTATCACTGGTGCTATCCATCGATTTACTCAATTTTTCAGATTTTCAGAGCAAAGTAAATCAAAAACCATTGGCATCACCATTGAAACAAGACCGGACTACTGCCTCCGTCCCCATCTTTCCCAAATGCTCCGCTATGGCTGCACCCGTCTCGAAATTGGTGTTCAATCTGTCTATGAAGACGTTGCTAGAGATACCAACCGAGGTCACACTGTTCGTGCTGTTTCGGAATCCTTTCATCTCGCGAAAGATGCTGGTTTCAAGGTCGTCGCACACATGATGCCGGATTTACCCAACATCGGAGTTGAACGTGATTTAGAGCAATTCAAGGAATATTTTGAGAATCCGGCTTTCAGAAGTGATGGTCTGAAAATTTATCCAACCCTTGTCATACGAGGAACTGGATTATACGAGCTTTGGAGGACTGGCAGGTACAAGAACTATACACCAAATGTATTAGTGGATGTTGTTGCAAGGATCCTATCGCTTGTCCCGCCTTGGACAAGGGTTTATCGTGTCCAGAGGTATACTATTGAGCGTTGAACGGTATGCACAGGCGCTAATTATTGTCTTTCCAGAGATATTCCCCTTCCCTTGGTGACCAGTGGCTGCGAGAACTCGGGAAACCTACGTGAGCTTGCTCTTAACCGTATGAGGGATTTTGGAGCTGTATGTCGAGATGTCCGGTTTCGTGAAGTCGGCGTAAGTAATTATCTGAGTATTTATTTGACAAGCTTAGTTTTTGTTTTCATAGATTCATGAAATTCATCACAAAGTTCGCCCCGAATCCGTTGAACTTCTTCGAAGAGATTACACAGCAAATGGCGGCTGGGAAACTTTCCTTTCCTATGAGGATCCCGAGAAAGACATCTTAATCGGCCTCCTGCGTTTACGTAAATGCTCTGAAGAGGGTACATTCAGACCAGAACTGGTGCGCCAACCTGATGCCGAAGGGGGTTGCAGCATCGTTCGAGAACTACATGTTTATGGTACTGCTGTGCCTGTACATGGACGTGACCCAACAAAATTTCAGCATCAAGGTTTTGGAACATTGTTGATGGAAGAAGCGGAACGAATTGCGAGAGAGGAACATGGGAGTGTGAAGATGGCCGTGATTTCAGGTGTGGGTACGAGGGATTATTATAGGAAGTTGGGGTATGAGTTGGATGGGCCATATATGAGTAAGATCTTGGTTTAAAATTCAAAGAAAAGACCAGCGCTAGCTGAATCCAACTGGTGCATCCCAATGAATCTCACTTCTCATCATATCATCGCATTGATCAACTTGGGTATTATCTTCGACTCTTCCACATATCAGAGGGGGGTCAGTCCATTAGGCGAACACAACGATTTCGAGCCATCAATTCAGTTATAGCATAGATCACAGTGGACCCATGAGTACCTTGGATTAAAGTGCACTATGAACTACATCAACTCATCAGAAAACTCATGACTCAAGTCGGGAATGACCCGAGAGTGAATAACATCTGCTTTTGCTTGCCCTTGCCCTTCTTTCCCTTCTTCCCGCCCATGCCTTCCTCAGCTCCAATTTCATCATCCGCATTAGTCTCCACGCCTCCATCCCCATTCCCGCTGCTATTCCCGGGATGCCATGCTGAAACTGTAGGCCCCGTACTCTTCAGAATACGCTTTAGTGATTGATTTCCACTGACTTGCGGTCTCTCTCTCGCAGTACTTGATGCTGGTAGCTCAGGGAACAAGTCGTTGTCCAGCTTCGGTGGTTTGTCATTCTTAGCCACCTTTGGCAATGCAGGGACACTGCGAGGCTCTACCGCGCGAGAGCCAGCGGCGGCTGATCCGCTTGCAGACCAGGGTGTTGTTCGTTTTGGTTGACGGAAACCGGGAACAGGATTGGTGGCAGAAGACGAAGAAGGATGTGCGCTTGGGAGAGGCGGAAATCGACTGGACTGAGATTGGCCCGGGGTGGAGGGATATTGACGTGGTCGTGGGAGAGCAGAAGACGAAGAGGCCACGGCCGCCACGCGATCCCATACTTGACGTGTTGGACGCGAGGATCGCGTTGCAGTGGAATGCTTTGCGTTCAGAACACGACCTGAGGTGATTCCGGCGTATTCACCACTGATCGACTGAGGCACGAGGTCAGGAAAATTGCGCCGTTGCTTTTTGTAAAGAATCAATCTGAGTTGATTAACTGGGATTAACACCAATGTACATACTTCGAGATTGAACCCCTTCCATGACGCTAATAGATCTTGCTTTTTGTCCTCTTCGTCCAGTAGGTCCACAAGTCCATTGATAGTACTCGCGGTGTGATCGAGATTATCATCCATGATTTTGAACACTGTCAGAATGAGGTCTCGAGCACTGGATTCCGAAGCTCTATAGCCACGAATTGCAGCTTTGATAGCGGGGACAGCATTCACGGGATTTTGTGCCATAGTCCGGAGTCGTCCGATAAACGCATTGTGTCGCCTTGGACATTGAATTATTGGTGATCATGAGGATAATTAAGACAAGGCTCACTCAAGAACGGCGGGATCGGTATCCAGAACTAGAGGAGAGTTCGCACCACTACGGAATGGACTGACTGATTGTGGGATGGTACCGTCTGTCAATCCTGAAGTAGTCCTTTGACTACGAGGGGGATCAGGCTGTGGTCGTGGGGTTTGTGACGCAGGTGGAGGTTCCCTATCATGCTCCCTTGCTCCTCGTCGCTCGGCTCTTGCGCCGATCTCCTCAAATTGAAATTCAGTCGTCACTTTCCTCGCATCTTTTATATCCCTCGAGCTCATGGTCGCTCCATGTTCTTCAACTCTGTGAGCTTGGAGGTCTAGAGGTGTATTAAATACAACAAATTTCCGTTCGCGGCACTCGGCTTGAGTGCATGGATGATGTGAGATATTGAAATGTCGTTCCTGACTTCTCAACTATTCCTTCAACCTCATAAGCTTCAGATACTCACTAGATTGTCATAATTCTGGAAGCTTTTGGGCCACGACGTCAAATCGTGGCCTGCGTATCCATATAAAATACTTACTATTGGAACTGTATGCCATTCCGTTTACAGATGAAACATTCTTCATGCCTCTCTCGCATATGACTATAGTGCTCGTCGACTCCGAAGAAGCATTCATGGCAGAATTCGCAAATAGGGTGTACACCTCCTTCCACTTTTTCTGGGGCGATCTGCTTGACATATCGATGGTGCATAGAGGGTAAATGGACTGGGAGGATGTTCGCTGGATAGAGTGCATGTTCATGTGAGAAAACCTTCTTGTGCCTAATACACAGGTCACTGGAGAATAGCCAGAAACGCTGTCAGAAAACAATCGCCCAGTCATAATTGACGACAGCACAAACCACATTAGCCGTGAATGGACGGCTCTCGCATGTAGCTTAAGATCTGCCCATCCGTTACCGATGTAGTCGCAGTTTGCATCCGGGCAATTGAACTTGAGCAAAATCAGAGTCTCCTCCATCATTTCCTGAGTTTCAAAGTATATCGAAAGCTTTGCATCCTTGTATGAAATGTCATCAGGTTTGTATGCACTGAACTCGATTTCCGAAGACGAGGTAAAGATTACAGTTTGTTGCGGTTCCTAGGAAAATGTAATCAATGTGAGCACCATCTTCTGAGGACTGAGGGCGCACCTTGCAAAAAGTGCAATCTGTTTTTTTGTACAGGGCTCTGAGCCTCAACCCACACACATGACACGTCCTATGATTGCATTCCGACACAGACCAATACTTAACGGGCTCGGCACAGATCCAGCAAGCATTGTCATCGCCATTGTCCTCGATAGGCGCAGCAATTGAGGTATCTGTGTGCATATATTCTGTTTCTTCACTAATTTTGTTCTCCTCTCGATCCTGGTCCGCTGGATTCTTAGTAGCTTTGTCGTTGGAAGCAACTACTGAGCTTCCGCCGCCCCTGCGGATATTACCCCCTCTACGTCCACGATGTCTCTGATTCCCACCTCTTCCACGGAGACCATCTTGCAGGCGATGAGTCTTATTACTGGATACTTGAGTCGGCATTGTGTGATATGCAAGACTTGCCTAGCTCTTTGGAGTTTATCAGTCACATGATCTATTGCTTTTTTTGGATTCAGCATTTCTATTCCAACAACTAAACAGCAATATCCGGGATGTGTCTACAGGAGGTATGAGGCCGAAAAAGTAGGATTTCTGCTAGTAGATAAGTATGAAGGTATTATTATGGCTGTTATAAGAAGGAATAGTGTGCGTCAAGCGGGGGGAGATGCTCATCTTCAAGTCCCTTTTCGGAGTATTCCTCAGTATTTCTCAAGCGGTTGTCATCAACAGTAGTTTTATGTGTGGATGAGCCACATGATTCATCGGAGCATTATAAGCTCCTCCCAGTAGGATAATCCACTTCTCAAAAGCCTCTAGATAGGGTCTGTACCTAGATCAGGGTCACTGATGATACATCTGACCGCTTTACTGCTCGTTTTCTTGTGTGTAGCAGGAGCAAATCGAAATGATGTGTAATCTGGGACCCAAGCCCTTCAATATCGTTCGTTCTTCATTGAACTCATTAATCACAGCTTGGGATACGAAAAAAGCTATATTTTTTGACAAATTATGCTATCACAGAGTCGACCGTGGCTGGAATGCAGCTGCATTCCATATTCCATATCTGGAAATTCTCTCCTTGTGGCTGGAGTACGGTTGGGTTCCAGATTAATCGGAGTCCATTTTTCATCTCTGCCGGATTATCGAGAGAGCCTCTGACACCTTCCATTCAACTCAACACCTTCCAAGCATGTTTCTAGATGGTACTCGTACAGGCATCCTTTTATACATGAATAGTCCAAGAAAATCATCACTTTTGTCATCCCTTCCTCACTTTCTCTCTGTCACCAGTACAATTGACACAAATGGGTTCTTAAGTAAGGGCGTACTGAATCTCCAAGTTCAACATACAAAAAATCCCAAATCACAAAATCTCTGAATTCCCCATTCCTCATTCCTCATTTCTCACCCTCAAAAAAAAACACAAAAAAACAGAGTCGACACACTACCAAAAAGACCATGACCACCTCATACCAGTACGAGCCGAATTCAAAAGGTCAATCAAAACACAACAAATCAACATTCCCAAAAACATCAGAATTTCTATTCAGCAACCGCAAAAAAAAACAGAGACAGAACAAAAAAAAAGCAACCCACAGCCATCAAAGAGAGGCGAAAAAAAAACGATAAAAAAAACCCCCAGTCGAACCACCAAATTCAGAAATGGCTAATTTACTATATCTAATCGAATCATCCCCATCATCTGAATTAAAAAGTTTTTCTTTTTTAAAAAAAGGATCTACCATTTCCCTCTCCCGCCCCTCTCCTCTCCCTCACTCCACGTCCAATTTCGGCGACAAATGAGCACTCGCCTTTACATACTCACGAGACCCACTCAATTCCACAGCAGGCGAAAGCATCGACGACGACGCAGCACCTCCCCTCCCATTCATCATCCCTCGATTCACATACGATGGACCCGACACCACAGACGACGTCACCGAAACAGCAGAACTTGATCGCAACGAATACGTATGCTGCTGCTGTTGCTGTTGCTGTTGCTGGATCAGCGAAGGCGAAGGCGAACAAGGCGGAAGAAAAACAAGAGGCTGATTCTCCGGCACAGAAGGAAACGCATCAAACAAATCTATATCCAACACAGACGAATTAGCATAATGCGACGAAGACGTCCACGATCGCCGCTTGGCACTGCCCTGACCACCAGGAGAAGAAGGCGTACTACCCAAATCACTACGAGATCTATACCCAACAGACAGACTCGACGGAGATTCCGACAAAAAGCTGTGAGCACTCGGGCTGTGCGGCCTGTACGTTTGTAACCCTCTATGCGTCGGAGATCTGCTGGGGTCTAGATCAAATGGTGGAAGAGAAGGACTTGGTGAGCGAGGCAGGAGAGGCGTCTTACGCGTCGGTAACGGTCCTAACATGTCCTCTCCCACTTGACCATCCGACGCCATCAGATTATCAGGTAAAGGCGGCAATGTGGGCGGTGGATCATGACTCCTTCTCCCTGAACAACAATCAACTTTCGCCATTCAATGGATTTCTAAAAATATGAGACTCACCACGCAAACTCTGCACGCTCCGCGTACTCGCTCCACTCCTCGTCCTCGCCCTCTGCCAAATCTTACCCGCAAAAGTCACAGCTCTCGACACATGCCTATCCCTCTCTTCTCCATTACCCAAACCATCTCCACCCTTCTTACTCTGAGGCGAACCCTTATTCAACCACGACCGTAACCCACCAAACTCATGAGCGCCATCTGGAGGCGTAACAGCACTAGGAGCGGAATCCTCCGACGAGAACTCTGACGAGGTCGATACACTGTTTCTTCCGCGTCCATGCCGACAATCCTGAGCAGAGGAAGGCGAAGAACGCGAACCGAGTAACCGGAACGCCGACAACCCCGACTTTGGAGATTTCGGCGACAAGCTGCTTGGTTTTCCACTTCCGCTACCAACAGACTGGTTTTCCAGAGTTTTTGAGTGGATAGTGTCTGCACCCGAGGCATCAGAGGAGGATTTGATGTCCTTTGACGTGCTCAGAATGGAGGGCGATTTGGATCTCTTGCTGTACAATTGCTGTTGTTGTGAAGGAACAGCAGCACCATCAATGGACACGCCCTTCGATGCCTCTCTCGGTACATCTTTCGATGCTCTCCCAAAAGGCCCAAAAAATCCATTCCGAACTTTACTCCTAGCCTGCTCCTCTCTTTTTGCCTGCAACTTCCACAACGTCCTCTGATTCTCCTCTACCTCCTCCTTGGATAACCTCCGCACTTCAAGATAAGAACCCAATTCGGCATCATCGTGATCTTCATCTGTGACGATCACAGGAACGCCACTATTTGCGATGGTCGTTTCGCTCGACGAAACGGGAATGACATTTTGTTCCAGTCTCTCCTGGAGAAGAACGGTGCTCTGCAACAAATCCGTAAGGTCACCGAACATGGGGCTAGAAAGAAGCTCTGGATCAAGACTTGTACCAGTGCTGAGCGGGACAGCAGATGCAACCCGTCGCACCGGTGTCTTTGACTGTGGTAATAATAATGGAGGCTCGGAAACTTTGTGATGTATGGTCGCCCTAAAGTCTGAAGATAATGCAGTCACCGATCCGGGTTTATTTCCTAGACGAGATTCTGGTTGTGTTTGTATTTCTGGCTCGTCCCGAACAGTTCGATCGTCATCGGTTGCTTTAGCATCTCGGTCATAATAAATGTCCTGAATTGGGGTTGACGTTATCGGATTTGAGGAAGCCGAAAAGCTGATCGGCGGCATGCTGAGGGGACGGTGCACGTTGGACGGTGCCAAGCGTTCTGGAGAGGTCGTTGCGAGGGGACCCCCCTTGAGGGTGGAAGATAAGTTGAAGGTTGGTGCGTGCGGTGTTGTAGGTGAAGATGGAGTTTGGTCTTGATCGTTGACGGCAAGTATTGGAACCGATTGTAGTTCCTTTGCGAATTCTGACTGTGGCAAGGGAGTGGGAGTTTGCTCGTGAGCCTTTGACAAGAGAGTGAGAGTTTGCTCGTGAGCCTTTGACAAGGGAGCGAGAGTTTGCTCGTGAGCCTTTGACAAGGGAGCGAGAGTCTGCTTGTTTGACTGTGACAAGGGAGTGAGAGTCTGCTTTTTTGACTGTGACGAGGAAGTGAAAGTTTGCTCGCTGGTCCTTGACTGTGGCAAGGGAGTGAGAATTTGTTCGTTGGTCTCCGACTGTGGCAATGAAATGGAAGTCTTTAACTGTGACGCGGGAGTGAAAGTTTGCTCGCTGGTCCTTGACTGTGGCAAGGGAGCGAGAGTTTGCTTGTTAGTCTTTGAGGGAGTGAGAGTTTGCTCATTGGTCTCCGACTGTGGCAAGGAAGTGAGAGTTTGATCGTCAGTCTTCGACTGTGGCAAGGAAGTGAGAGTTTGATCGTCAGTCTTCGACTGTGGCAAGGAAGTGATAGTTTGCTCGTCGGTCTTTGACTTTGGCAAAGGCATGGAAATTTGTTCGTCAACCTTTGACTGTGGCAAGGGAACGAGAGTTTGCTCGTTGGTCTTTGAGGAAGTGAAAGTCTTCTCTGACTTTGGCAAAGGAATGGAAATTTGCTCGTCAACTTTTGACTGTGACAAGGAAGTGAGAGTTTTCTCATTGGTCTCTGACTGTGGCAAGGGAGTGGGAGTTTTCTCGTCAGTCTTTGACTGTGACAAGGGAATGGAAATTTGCGCGTCAGCTTTTGACTGTGACAAGGGAGTGGAAATTTGCTGGTTAGCCTTGACGTGTAGCTCGTCAGATTGCTGATTAACCTGTAGCTCGTTAACCTTTACATGGAGCTTGTCAGATTTCTGTAGCTCGTCAGATTTCTGATTAACCTGTCGCTCGTCAGATTTCTGATTAACCTGTCGCTCGTCAGATTTCTGTCGCTCGTCAGATTTCTGTAGTTCGTCAGATTTCTGTAGTTCGTCAGATTTCTGAAGCTCGTCAGAATGCGGTTGAGGCTTTGGCGAGAGTCTGTTGGCATAGAGATCACCAGCTCGACGAGCAGGGACAGGCAAACCACCCTTCTTCTCAAAACGTGCGATTTTGTCGCGAAGAGAGTTGTGGAGGGGAGCCGAGAGAGGAGTAGGGTTAGGGGTTGTTGAGGTGGCGGAACGCTGCTGGAGAGCGGCAATACGCTGTTGGAGAGTGGACATGGTTAGAGGACAGGTGCCATTTGGTGTTGTTTGGCAGCGTAACAAGTGATCAGTGTGACAGGAAGGTGGCGCATGTCACTCTCCTTTGTAGTCTCCTCAACACGGCCCAATGACCCCTCAAAAGCTCCTCCCGTCGTCGTCTCCGCAAAAGCAAACCCTCCTTCGCATTTCAATAATAAAAACCTCTTTTCTCTCCCCGTAAATCCAAAACCAAAAACATGGGCGTCCTTGTTTGCCTCGTCGTCTTCCTCTGGCCTCCCCACGTCGTCTGTCGTCGGTATATCCATCCATGCCTCAACATCAACACCACAAGTCCCCGTCGCCCCTGCCAGAAAAAACGAGCTCTTGAGCTTGCTAACCAACGGACCACGTGCTGCCCCAAAGCGCCTAGAAAAAATAAACACCAGAGGTTTGATCAACTCGGGTAACATGTGTTTTGCAAACGCCGTACTCCAGGTTCTCGTCTATTGCTCCCCGTTCCAGCGCTTGTTCATCGACCTCGGCAAGCTGCTGCCTCCGCCTTCCCTCAACGGCACCCAACTCAACGGTCACCGGCAAACACCGTTCATCGACGCTACCGTCCAGTTTCTCAGGGAATTCATAGACGACGGTGGTGCTGCCAAAGGAAAGCAGCGCGAGATTCGTCATGCGAATCAAGAAGAGGAGAGCTTTTTGCCGTGGTACGTGTATGATGCGATGAAGGAAAACAAGCGATTCGAGAGCATGCGCGTGCGTCCTCCCACTCGCCCCACATCATCTCGCTCATACTTCTCACAGGGCGGTCAACAAGAAGACGCAGAAGAGTTTCTCGGGTTTTATCTCGACACACTCGAAGAAGAACTACTCTACATCCAAAACTCCCTAGCGCCTCCACCACCACCATCGTCTTCCAAGAAACAGTCGGTGGTAGATGAGAAGGAGGAGCTGGATGTTCCTGAAGATGGATGGCTGGAAGTGGGAAAGAAGAACCGGACCATCGTCACGCGCACGGCAAGTCTCCTTCATTTCCGACTCTTACTTGAATTTGAAGAAAAAAACAGATTAAAGCTGTCGAGAGTCCCATCACGCGGATCTTTTGGTGGGAGGTTCAAGTCGACTCTCAGAGCTCCCGGACAGCGAGACTCGGTACTCACAGAAGACTGGCGATCACTACGGCTCGACATTCAAGTAAGTAACACACACTGCTTCGTCTTCCCCATTGACATATGTCCTTGCCCAGCACGATACGGTGCACACGATTCAAGAAGCCCTCACCCACCTAACTCACCCCCAACTCATCCAAATGACGCATCACTCACGACCGGGCGTGGCGATCGACGCGAGCCAACGCGTGCTCATCGATGGGTTGCCTCCCGTGTTGGTTCTGCATGTGAAGCGGTTTTGTTATGATGTGAGTGTGGGTGGTGTAGTTAAGGTGATGAAGCAGGTGAGGTTTGGACCCGAGTTGGAGATTGGATCTGGTATGTGTGTTTTATGTCCCTGTAGAGTGTTGATTTAATTTTGTTGTGTTTGTACTGTAGATATGATGGCGCCTACAGCTGGTAAACGACCACCTTCGTCGAAATATCGTCTCTTTGCAGGTATGTACGAAGTCTCTTCCTTCCCTTCTCATACTCACACTCACATTTATGCATCAATGAACAAGTGATCTACCATCACGGCCATTCTGCATCAGGCGGGCATTATACGCTCGACGTCCTCCATCCTGCCAGGTATAGCGCGAAAAATTCAAACTCCAATTCAAATGGAAATTCAAACTCAAACTCCAATCCAAATTCAAACTCCAATCCAAACTCGAATTCAAATTCAAATTCAAATGGAAATTCAAATGGAAATGGAAAGGGGAGAGAAGGGTGGGTGAGGATAGATGATGAGTTGGTGAGTGATATAAAGGTGGAGGATGTGTTTGAGCTGTGCGAGAGGGAGGGAGAGGGAGAGGGAGGGAGAGGGATGAGATGAGGAATGCGTATTTGTTGTTTTATAGACGGATGAGGAATGTGTAGAGTTTTTTTTTGTTTTTGTTTTTGCTCTGTGTGTGTTTGGTTGTGATGTACGTCTTTTGTTTTGAGAGAGGATTCATAGCTATGCCCCTTAACTCCGCAGAATCCACTCCCCCCCAAACTTGGTTCACCTCTTTACCGACTACAAACATCATTTTCTCTGATACGTTGCCAAACCGGTCCCGAACACAATCCTGGTACTTGTTCAATATTATCCCCAGTCAGCACATCAGTATCGGATGCTGCATCGACTCCAGAAGATTGAGAAGGTGGTGTCATTCGATAATGGATTTGTTTTTACATCCCAAATCAGGGGATACACCATATGGCTTGGAATTCTTTCATAGGACGCTTAATTAAGCTATAGCGGTGACTCCCGAGTCTTCAACATCTTCAGTTTTCTCTTGTTGCAATCTTTCAGACATGGCTCAGACACCTGTAGCAATCCAAAGCCTAGTATTTCTTTACTTCCAAACATCTTGGCTGCTTGTCCTTATATACGACTCTTGCACCCAGACTGTGACACTGTCAGTTTCGAATCCACCAACTGGGTTAACGCTTATAATTTCTTCAGCAAGAAAGGTCAACGGTCGTTCAACAAATCCCGTTTTGGTCAGTCATAATATGACCGGTCATTGTATCCAGAGGTTCATCGTCTTACTTCGGGTCTCCTGGGTTGTCTTGTTTTCCCGCACGCTACAAGAGGGCAGGCGGAGATAGAGGCACACCTGCCTCGTATATTGGGACTTGGATCCTTTCCGTACTGGTGTCCTAGGACATGAAAGTGGCTTAGCAGGCAAGCCAGGCCCCAACTGATCATAGTTGGACTGTCATGTACGTAGGATATAGGGCATGGTGGGTGCTGTTAGGCCTCATATAAAATGATGGCACTCCCAGGAGCGAATGGTATCAAAGGTATTTGGTGATAGATGTACGATATAGTAATGCACCCACCTCAAGACAGTGAGCTCCCAAGGGGAGGATTAGTGGTAGTTAATGGACATAAGGAAAAAAAATGGTCACCTGTACACGTGAGGCGTGCGTTCATCCTGAGTTCATCCCGAGCTAGAAAAAAAAATTGAATACTTCTTTTTTTGAACATTCAAGCCGGACTTCTTTTTGAATATCTAAACCAGAATTCTTTGTGGAAATCTTCCTTTTTTGAACAGACTTCTTTTTGAGCATCAAATGACACTTCTTCTTGAACATCCATCCAAACCGGACTTCTTTGTGAGCATCCAAATTTCCTTTTTTTCAACATCAAATGAAACTTTTTTGTGAACATTCAAACGTCCTTTTTTGAACATCAAATGACACTTCTTTTTGAACCGGACTTCTTTGTGAACATCCAAGTTTCCTTATTTGAAAAAGAGACTTCTGTGTTTTAGAAGCGGAAGCCAACAAGCTTGTGGGAAACACGCGCAATGAAACCTCGTCTCAACCATAAGATGAACGAATAATCTGAAGATGAGCCATCTGAACTACCGGTTATCACTCTGACCACTCCACCTTCATCGGGACCGATTAGAACAATGTTCTCCGGCCCCTGATATATATGTGTGTGCCTGGGTTCGATGTGTTTGAGCGTTAAACTTTATTTCATTTTATTTCATTTTCAACAATTTATTACGCGGTGTAAATAGACAATTTGTGGTAGTCTACTGACTATTGGGCTTGAGGACTCCTTTGAAAAAAGAAGACGTGGAAGATGAGAAGTGAAAACATGAAATTATGACAGCTAGCTATGTAATTTAGCACGAGGGCAAAAAGGAGCAAGAGGAGAGTCCGAGAGGCGAGTGGTCAAGCGGTTTGGTAGTGCTTGATGAAAAGCGTTCATTCTGCTATCTTGCTCATGGTTCCCTGACTGAGGGGAAATCGAAGGCAGGTGGGTTGGATGAGAGGAATTGGAGGATGCCCTTGAACAGAGGGGGCTCACTTGTCTTTGGTGAATTATGAGTGGTTCGTGAGGATATTGATTGTTGGGGTGTGTCTCAAGATGGTTCTTGTGGTTATGATGACAGAGCGGCCAAATTGTGATAGCCATGTACTTCCTTTTGTGCACGGGGCGGGCCGGTTTCAGGAATTTGTTTTAGACTAGAATTTTCCAGGTGATTGACGCCCATTGAGGATGGTAAATGAACACCTGACCTCGGAGAAGATCCAGGGTTCTTTTGCAACACTTGCCAATTATTTTATCAACTCATTGTTGTAGATTAGGAAGTTTCTTGTCCTCATGTTTTGGCCATATTGGGGCGACAGAAGAGGGCATGTGAGCGCAAAAGTCTGCGGATACCAAACTCGGCGTGATTGAGAGCTGCAAATATGCGAGTGGGACCAGGCAAGCCGGATTACTGTTTCCATTGTTAAATCACATTTTATTAGATACAGTAGATAAAATGATACGAGTTTGGCAAAAGGGAAGAGTGGTAGCATAGTACGGTGTTTGATCTACTGCATCTAAGAAAATACGATTTAACAATGTAGAAAGTGCTCCGGCTTGTCCAGTCCCACTCGTGTATTTGCAGCTCTCAATCACACCGAGTCTGGTATCCACGGACTTTTGCGCTCACACGCCTTGTTCATTTATCTCCCCCATGTGGCCAAAACACAAGAACAGGAGCTCTTCTGGTCTACAACAATGAGTTGGCAAGTGCCGCCAAAGAACCCTGGATCTTTTCCAAGGTCAGATGTTCGTCAATGGGCGGACCTGGGAAATACCTGGGAAATTCTAATCTGAAACAGGTTCCCGAAACCGACCCTCCCCACGTGCATAAAAGGAGGCACATGGCTGTCACTTTTTTTTGGATTCAGCATCTATATTCCGCAACAAGCAAACTAGTGCTAAGACGCAGAGAGCCCCAATGGGGCCCAATGTCAGAGGTGTGTCTACAGGAGGCATATGTAAGGTGTGGGCAAAGTTTGATAGTGGAGAGGTAGGGTAGCGGTATGTTCGAAGGGGCATGTCATTGTCATGAATGGCAGTGGTGACTAGTGAAAAGCAAAGAAAAGAGGAAAACGGCGCGGAGGTATCAGTATCCAGGTCTCCCATCCAATCAGACAGGTCCTTTCCCCACGCTGGCGAGCCACGGAAACTTGGTATAGTCGCGATAGCGCAGTATTCCTACAGTCACTTCTCCCCCATGAGATATCTCTTCCCAATCCTACGAGTTCCCCAAGCTCGATTATCGGTACATTGGGTGGGTCTTGCTGTCAGTGCATCGCGGTTCTATGGTCGATGGAGGTTGGGTGTTGATAGTTAGAAGTTGGTACTGAAGGCAGCTGTGTCATCAGTAGAAAGCAACTGGACGTTGCTGGTGGCGGAACAACAGGGTGTAAGGCTGCAGGTTAATTGGCAGGGTGAGCAGCAGGTGGGGTGCTAGCAGGCAAGTTGACAGTTTTTGTGACACAGAACTAGGTGTTAAGTTAGTCTGGTCAATCGCCGGGGCGATAAGGCGAGGTCAACTTGATAAGGGGAGCGTATGTGAGAGCGAGGGGTTATCTGTGGGGTACTTACCCTCCATTTCTCCCCCCACAGAACCGTGAGAAAACCGAGACCACATGGTGGTTCGAGTTCAAGGAGCGCCTGACGTGGCTGTCACAATTTGGCCACTCCCAGAGCCATCCTGGGACACGCCTCCATCAGCTAACATCCTCACGGACTGCCCCTGATTCACCAAGTACAAGTGGACAAGTGAAACCCCACTGCTCAAGGGCATCCTCCAATTCCTTTCATCCAACCCATCTGCCTTCAATTTCCCCTCAGCCAGGGAACCATGAGCAAAATAGCAGAATGAACGCTTTTCATCAAGCACTACTAAACTGCTTACTACTCTCCCCTTGGATATCCTTTTTTCCCCGTGCTAAACTACATAGTTAGCTGTCATGATCTCATGTTTTCACTTTTCGTCTCCCCCCTTCTTTTTTTTTGTTTGTGTTCAAATAAAATAAATATATCTCCGGCGGAGAACATTGTTCGGTGATAAGTCCCAGTTAACTTTATATAGTTTTAGAATTTGATCCAAGGTAATGGAGTGGTCAGGTTGACAACCGATAGTTCAGATGGCTCATCTTCCAATGATTCGTTCATCTTATGGGGTTGAATAGAAATGGTTTAGATGAGGCTTGGTTGGGTATGTTTTCTACAAACTTTTTCTGCTTCCTTTCGTAACGCCACAGAAGTCTCTTTGAAGAAGGATCAAAAGGAACTGTCTCCAAGAATAGGTGTCGATTGCCCATAACAAGTAGCAAAGCGCTGGCAGTCGCCGAGCTCGGAATTCTTAGCCGGGACTGGAACCTCTTGGGTGGACTGCCCAAGGCAGTACCGTCACGCTCGCCTTCCTACTCCGAGCTCGACGCATCATGTCCATCGCTAGTGAGGATTGCGTCTCCCATCCCGATCTATTCCAATTTCAAGCGGTTTCTTCTCTGGACGCCCAATCAATGCGATTCCGATTTCGCTAGTGGCCCCATCCTTTGAATTAAACAGATCAGCAGGCCTCGAGGCGCGAGGAACGGGAGTCGTCGCGGCCTCACTGATAGTTTCCAGGCTTGAGATAATGTCTTCCCACCGCAAAAACTCCTCGCGTTCCTGTTGATGGCGAGCAAAAAGGACACCCCATAACGAGTGGGGCGCCGATTGAAATCCATTTCAATTCCGAACATGAACAACCAATCCGTAACTACCACTGTAATAGTCGTCACGTCTTCCCACTCGGTTGTAAGAGGGCAGTGGAAACTTTGACACCTCGTTCCTTCATGAGAGAAGCCCCTGCAAGCCAGAAGGAGAAAGAAAGGCAGTTGGAGTCACTGAAGAAGATGGTTTTGGAAAAAAATGTTATTGAGAAACATTCGTGACCGTGACTGGTTCGATAGAATACTCACATGCGAGTAAATAAACTCAGCGCCTGGATGATATTATAGCAATCAATCAGCTGCGCTTGAACCCTGTGCACGTTGGGCTTTGAGAAGGCAAGGTCAATGGCTGAATAAAGTGTTCGCGCGGCCACATCTCGGTTCCTCGATTTTCAGCCCATCCACGATTTGAACCGAGTTACATCGGATGTTGTATTGACTTAGTCTGAGAAGGTGTCATAATTCGATACTGGATTTGTTACGCGCATCTCAGATCAGCGGATGCACTATATATGGCTTGAGATTTTTTCATACGATGCTCACTTAAGCCATAACGGGACGGCACACCTCGAACAATAAAAGGGCAGCGAGTCCTCATCGGTAAAACCACTCCCGAGTCTTCAACATCTTCAGCTTTCTCTGGTTGCAACCTTTCAGGCATGGCTCAGACCATCGCTTGTAGCAATCCAAAGCCTATTATTTTTTCGCTTCCAAACATCTTGGCTGCTTGGCCTTATATACAACTCTTGCATCCCGACTATGGCACTGTCAATGTCGAATCTGCCAACTGGGTTAACGCTTATAATCTCTTCAGTGAGAAAGCTCAACGGTCTTTTAACAAATCTCGTTTTGGTCAGTCATACCATGACCAGTCATTGTATCCAGAGATTCATCAACTTACTTCAGGTCTCCTGGGTTGTCGCGTTTTCCCGCTCACTACTAGAGGTATTCGACTTGTTTGATTTTACATCAAAATATCTGATGGTTCAAAGCTTTCTGCCGTTCGGGTTGTGATCTTGCGAATGTATATTTTGTCATCGACGAGTATACTGATGTCGCTAAGCCCGAAGCTGCCGCCCGGATTTGTCACATAGTGATGGACGTCTTGAACAATCCATGTAAAGAGCGCAAGTCAGATGATAAGATAGGTATCTTTATACAAGAGTGAGTGCTTGTGTGAAGCATAATGGTCACCCAGCTGAGATGACTTTACAGCTTCTGGAAAAGAGCCCTTGTATTGACTACACCTGAAGATACTTGTGTCAGCCGCTTCATCAATGGTTTTGATGTGTATATGAAGTCTATGATAAAAGAGGCTGAAGATCGGGAGAATAAACGAGTCCGTACTGTCGATGATTATTTGGAGTTCCGCCGGAGACCTTCGCCGCACAAGCGTCTATATCATTTCTAAGCTTTGGGTTGGAGCTTCCTGAAGAAGTTTTGCTACATCCTGTCATGAAAAATGTGACACTCGCATCCATGGATATTCTGTTATAACGTAAGTTTCAAGTTTGACAGAACGTACAAGCTAACAGACGTCTCTTTATATTTCAGGACATGCATTCATATCCCATTGAGCTTTCCCGAGGAATTGCATTGCATAACATTGTCACATCCATCATTCATGAGTATCATCTGGATATTCCTGCTGCGATGAAGTGGCTGGAGGAATTTGGCAGGCAAAGAGTTACTACTTTCCTGAATGGTATCAAAGAACTACCGTCGTGGGGACCTGAAAATCGACGGCAAAGTCCGTCAATACATAGATGGCATAGGTTATCTCGTTCGAGGGACAGATGACTGGTGCTATGAATCTGAGAGATATTGGGGAGGAAAAGGAAAGGAAGTTCGGACGACTCGAATAGTGACTATTTGGCCGGAAGAAACTCAAGAGGGCCTATTGACTCAAGAAGAGCTGGAAGCGGCCATAGCAGTGTAGATGGACTGATCGTCATTTGGGGCATTCTGTCGGCTCTGACTATAGAATCTAGTGCATGTATGAATGGTCTGAGGAATACTATAACGATGTCACGTTGTCACACTGGTGTTTACATAACCATCGATACCTCCTGACGATGATAACGATGAGTCTGGCCAGGGATACGCCGTGGTGCATTTGAATCAAAGAGGTGCTAGCAGTTAAACTGGAGGTGTATGTTCGACTGAGCTCGTTATTGAGATCCTCAGGGTCAATTCGAGGCATCGGGATGCTGTGCAAGGGATTCATTAGGGTCGAGATCCATCAGACAAAGCTAAAGCGATCTGATGTGCCTTGTAGGATAGACTTGGTACCGAATAAAAACGAATCGAATCCAGGAAAGTCGTGCTTGTCGCGATAGAGAGGGCTTGCCTCCAAAACATTTGGAAAGTACCTCTATGGCCCTGTTTTCAGGGAGAGGAGCATGGAATTCCTCCGAAGAACAAGGCGAACTAGAACAATGATGGTTTTTTTGAATTTGGACTGCTAAAAGCACCTTAGAGCTCCTTCCAGCTGACACGGAAGCAACACCAATCTTACGGAAGTGACATTGTGCAGGAAGAGAACAATATTCGGTCCTTCAAGTGCAGTCTTTTAAGAACAGAGCAGTTTCATCTAGAAAATTTTTATATTACCAATCGGTCTTTGTGAAAGGGTAGACGGATGATATGACCGCTTAACGGACACTCCATTTCCGGAATAGATATCAAGGCATTGATCAGAGAGAGGTGATGGGTCTTCTGAAACATTAAATGTAAGAATAGAGGAGACTGATATAGTAGCGTGATTGGGTGACTTCCTGTAAGCAATATGAGGAAATCTGAGGTCACGGATAACAGTTTTGATGAGTGTTTGATTCTTATTCTACACATTTGAATGTCATTTCCTAGCCCTATTCGATTCTGCAATGTACAGGGAAATAAATACAAAGTTTCATCTTTTTGATCTGATTGGTGCTATTTCTTGAAAACATGGGATACTGCAATAGCAACAGACAGCAGAAACTCTAAGGGCAAACCTATCGAGTTCATATGCTGATGATGACCCAGCATTCCAACAATCCACAGAGTATATAAAAATCAAATTTTGTTAGTAAATTAAGTGTTCCATGGTCTGGGACAAAAGGACGACCTCAAGTTGTTGAGAATACACCATTCATTGTCTCTCTCTCCACTTTTTTTCTTTGAATTAACTGCCGCCCTTTCATTTCGTCTGACATCTTTTCATTAGTATGACGTATCTCTAGTGTCTATTTTCCCTTATCTTGTAAGGACGTGAGTATAATTTTTCCTTCGTCATTTTGTTTTACAGCAACCGGGCAACCGGGGACAACTCATGATATATAATCTCGGAATCTACCTAGTATCTCCCTTAGTCGTCTACCTTAATAGATGACTCCCGAGGTGAGATCGTCTTTTTTACATCTATTACCTAGACTAACCATCATGTTGTAGATATATTTTTTTCTAGGTGAATATAGTAGCCGTCTATCTTAGTAAGTGACTCCTAAAGCATATTATTTTATAAGTTTATTCACTTGAGTGTATAACAGTAACAAAAAAAGAAAAACAGGTCTCTGCCCCAGATCCTTTCCAAGTTCCTCAAAGACGGCAAGGAGCTCTGTGTTGGGGATTTTACGTTCGATCAATGTGCAAATCTTCTGTCTCAAATATTGAAGCTTATCAATTGTCACGACATCTTCCCTTCCAATAGATGAGTGGTTACTCAACTTGACCTGGAGAGAGAGAGAAAGAGAGAGAAGCAGCATTTCCTTCTTTTTTTGATTCAAATCAGAGCATGAGATAATACAGAATCTATTAATCTATCTCATTTTTTTTGACAGAATAACAGAGAAGTACTGATACACTGTACAAGACCTGACAATGTAACCAACTACTATACACACAAAAGATGATAATATGCTTCATCTTATATGCTTGTTTCGAACGCTCTCAGTTGGCCCAGTTCTATCTAATCTTTTCGCCGTTTCGCCTTGACACCCACCGTCTCCCCACCTGGCATGACGAGTCCACTTCCATCTTTCGCGACACCCAACAGTGTGTCTTCCAATTCTTCCATTCCTATCACCTCCGACTTTTTCTTTCTATCTATCCCACTCGCCTTCGTCGTTGGAGGGGTAGACGATGTCTTGGATTTTGTAGTACTCTGGACAGGTGACTGGGGAGGAGGAGACGAGGAGACGAATGTCCAACATCGTATCCATCGATATTCCCTGTAGCCGAAATACCGTCTATATCAAAATTGATATCCCTCGTAGAGTCAATGACACTCGGCTTAGCGCTCAGAGCGTTGACAGCCGAAGAAGACATTAGCAGCATTCGTCATCGTCGCCCTCATCGTCGAGTCAGAAGTGGAGGTAGAGGAATTATGCGGGAAGCAAGAATTGAAATCGGTGTTTTTTAATTCAGTCGGTATGGATAAATGAGCTGGATCGAGTGAAGAAATATCCGTCTCTGCATCATCCACGCCATTATTGCTGCCACCGGTCCCATCCATCTTGGTCGTTGTCGAATGAGAGGACGTGGTATTCAACATATTAACATGCTTCATCGTCGGTGTCACCTCATTCATACTCGGCATTATCGTCGAACCACCATTCATCTGCACTGCCGGTCCCAGTCCTAATCTGGACAATCCAGTACCACTGAGCAAAAACGGGCCCAGACTATCGATCAACTGATGAATCTGATTTTCCGATTCAAGAACATCCTGATCCACATCCTATACACCCTTCCAATGTCTCTCCAACCGCAGCAAACCAGCAGCACTAGCAGTATCAGGCTCGAGTGTTAAAAGGTGTTCCGGACCCATTGTCAGTCCTGGCGATGTAGGAGTGGCCGCAATCTCAGCTGCAGGGGTCCCTGGTTGATAGCGGTGGGAGGCCAGTACCGGTGCTGAGGCTGGAGACGAATCCTGGAAGACTAGGTGAACTTAGGTTACCAAGAGATGAAAAGTCGAAAATTGGAAAGACTATGAGCGAATGTGATTGACATCTGCGTTGTCAGGGTTTGATGAGAGCCTGAGACTGGGGTCAATGGTATAAATGGATGAGTGTGTGTATTTCCATACCCTAACAAATGGCCTTAGTGATGAAAGAAGGAAATTAGTAGAAAACGCACCTGGATAATCTACAACATGATCACCAGTTCTCATCCTATTGATCATCACTCCAGTACCTTCTCTCCCCTACTAGTCCACAATCTCTAGTTTTTTGTCAATTGTTGTGGGTAAGGAAACTTCATCTCTTTGATGACAACCTAATATGTGATGGTATTACCACTCCGTAAATGTGCTGCGCGAGTATTGGGTGACACCAGTTTTCTATGGATGAGTTGGATATTGGATTAGATAAAGGTGTGACGACGGCAATTAGAGACAACCTGGTGGGGTGACGGCAGGGTGGCTGCAACAGCAGAGTGTGACAAGTCTAGATGACTTGGTGACACGATACTGACAGGTCACTTGACATCCCAATTAAAGAATGTGCGCTGTCCCCTTTGCTGCCTTGTACAATGTCCCTCAAACTCCAAAAAATTGTCCAGGCGTCCCGGCTTTTCTTCAAAAGCTCTTCGAGTGCGTCTTTAGTCGTCATTAGATGGAAACAGCTTACCTCGACACAGAATGTTGAGTGACATTCATAATCAAGACCTCATCCGTTGGGCAGACGCCGCTGATTCGTTCTTCTGTCTGTTTTATTTCTCTTTTCTCTTGTTCTCCATTAAATTTCTCATAGTCCTTGATCATGAACGTTTCGCACGCGAAACCCTACTTTGGTGGTTTGAACACCAGAAGTTTGCTTCCTTCGTTCGTCCTCCGCTCTGACACTGGAGAAACTGAACATTGGGATTTTGCCCATGAGAACTTCCGCAGAGCCCAACCTGATCTTCTTTGTTTGATTCACCGAAGAAAGGAAACTTGCAACAACAACCGGATTTTGGCTCCAGAAGAAAGCGAGCTTCTGGACAGAGAGACTCAGTACTCACCGAAGATTGGTGGTCACTACGGCTCAACATTCAAGTAAGGGGTGGTGCTTGTGTTTTCCTCCTTCCACATTGATGACATTTGTCATTTTTTATTCTCAGAGCAATACGGTCCACACGATTCGAGAAGCCCTACCTATCCTCAACTCATCCACATGGCCCATTCCTCACAATCAGGTGTGACGATTGACGCGAGTCAACGCGTGCTCATCGATGCATTGATTAGTTTTGCATGGAATGGGAGCGTTGGTCTGATGCTATGTCTGTGTAGATATGATGGCTCCAACAGCCGGTAAACGACTACCCTCGTCAAAATACCGTCTCTTTGCAGGTATGTACCCAGTCCTTCATTCCTCCCCATACTCATTTACGAATCAATCAACAAAGTGATCTACCACCACGGCCACTCTACATCAGGCGGGCACTACATGCTCGACGTCCTCCATCCTCACAGGTACCCGGGCGCGAAAGTGAGAGAGGGGTGGGTGAGGATAGATGATGAGTTGGTGAGTGATGTGAGGGTGGAGGATGTGTTTGAGCCGTGCGAAAGGGAGAGGGAGAGGGATGAAATGAGGAATGCGTATTTGTTGTTTTATAGACGGATGAGGGATGTTTAGAGGTAGTTTTTTGTTTTTTTGTGTTGTGTGTGTTTTGTTGTGATGTACGTCTTTTGTTTTGAGAGGAGGATTCCAAGTTATGCCCCTTAACTCAGTAGACTCCACTCCCCCTCGAACTTTGTTTACCTCTTTACGGACTATATTCCTACCTTCTGCTCCTAGGTCTGATTGTCCATGTTGGAATATCGAACACTATACCAAGTTTAGTTTTTATTGTCCTAGATACCAATAAATTAGTCCAAGTACGTTGCACGTTTGCAATGAGTTTCTCCCTGATGTTGCGTTGCTCGTTTTTAACTCAACAGTCTGTGTCCGGGTGTAACTAGCTTAATTGGTAGGTGGGTGGAGGTAGAGGTACACCTGGCTCGTGTTTTGGGACCTGGATCCTTTCTGTGGAAATTCAATTGATTTTGTTCACATTCAATTGATTGGGAGGGTACAAACGGATGGCGAGTACAAAACCAATTATAATTATGCTACCTATTTAGAACAATAAGCAACGAAAATAATGAAATTGATTTCGCGCAGGTACGTATGGGATCCAGAATCTAACACTTTCCGTAATTGGCCAGGCATGGAAGTGGCTTAGCGGGTGGGTCAGGTTCCAGCATATAGAATGTTGTTGGGCCTCATACACACAACGAATGTGCGATGACATGTGGTATAACTCGCATTGTTGCCTTCATAGATAGCCTTGAAAATGATGCCACCCTCTCCAGGAGCGAATAGTAATTAGTGAGTGATACATGTTCGGTATATTCTGTTGGATATAGCTGAGGCAAACGCGGTGCGCACCGGTCGTGTATCAATTTATTAACTATATATATAGTAGCTACAGTACAATAGCTACGTCGTCCATTCCATTGTTTTAATACAATAAAAAAGAAAACAATTGTCCGAGCTGTCGCTTGAAATATAATAGATCATTATTCAATATATTCATGCATAAAAGGGGTGGGCTCCCAAGGGAGAAAAAAAAAGGAAAATAAAGAAGAGGAAGGGAGTCAGAGATTGTTAGTCAACCAGACAACGCCTGCTAAGTTATGTAGTCCAAGAAAATGCTGAAGGATCTGTTGGGGTGTCGAACATTACACTAAAAATAGGTACTGATCTTGTGGAAAATAACACGAAGCGAAGTCGACCTTCTTTTCCTTCACCCCTCGGAACTGCATCAGGCGGGCATTACACGCTCGACGTCCTCCATCCTACCAGGTATAGCGCGAAAAATAATGGAAATATAAATTCAAACTCAAACTCAAACTCAAACTCATAAACTCAAACTCAAATTCAAACTCAAATTCAAATGGAAATGGAAATGGAGATGGAAAGGGGAGAGGGAGGGGGAGAGAGGGATGGGTGATGATAGACGACGAGTTGGTGAGTGATGTAAAGGTGGAGTGTGTGTTTGAGCCGTGCGAGAGGGAGAGGGAGAGGGATGAAATGAGGAATGCGTATTTGTTGTTTTATAGACGGATGAGGGATGTTTAGAGTTTTTTTTTGTTTTTGCTCTATGTATGTTCTGATTGTTTTGTTTTGAGAGTATTATTCATGAGTCACTTGAATGCGTGAGAAAAAACTCTTAAAATAAAGGGTGCTTGATTGCGGTACCTGCGAGCTCCAAACTAAAAGCAGCTTCCAGTCGCTGCGATTTCCGAACTCACTCAAAGTAGTTCGCAGCCGTTTAGGAGCTCGTAATTACTCGCCCATTGACATCTGACATGATTCTTTCTTCCAGTGGCATGAGAAAAGTGGTACATGAAACATGTAACCCTCGCCCCGGCAGATCCGGGATTCTTTTTTTTTCTTTCTTTTTTTCGATTGGGTAGATGCGGGCGATAGATGAAGGCGTGTGAGCGCAAAAAAATCTATGGATCCCAGATCGAGAGCTGCAAGTATACGAGTGGAACCTGATAAGGCGGGGGGTTTTTTTTTCTCTGTCCTGTTGTTGAGTAGCATTTATTGAGATAAATTAGACAAAGCCGTTTTGAGTAATGGACTAGTGTATTTCCAAACGACAGCTCGGACGATGTTGGATTAAAACAATGGACATTGTAACTGTTGTACTGTAAGTGCTATATATCGATACATGACCGATGCACGTTTGCCGCGCGGTCTAGTGCTGCCTCGACTTTATCCAACAAAAATGATACGAGTTTGGGAAAAGGAAGGAGTGGTATAGAGGTTGTTTTTTTTTGTTTTTGCTTTTGTTCTATGAATGTTTGACAGTGATGTAATTTTTTTGTTTTGTTTTTGTTTTTGTTTTTTGTGAGTGTGTGTGTTTGGGTGTGATGTACGTCATTTGTATTGAGAGGAGGATTCCAAGTTATGCCCCTTAACTCCGCAAACTCCACTCCCGCCCCGAACTTTGTTCACCTTTTTACTGACTATCAGGCTTGTCTGTAGTTAGTTCCACTTCTGCTCCTTGGTTTGATTGTTTATGTTGGAATATCGAACGTTATACCAAGTTGAGTTTTTATTTATTGTCCTAGATACCGATGAATAGTTTGAGTGTGTTGCATGTTTGTAGTGAGTTTTTTTCCTGATGGTGAAGTACTTAACTCAAACTCGATAGTTTGTGTTTGGGTGTGACTGATTTTATTGGTGGGTGGGTGGAGGTAGAGGTATACCTGGCTCGTGTTTTGGGACCTGGGTTTTTTCTGTTGAAATTCAATTGATTATGCGTACCTATTTAGAACAATAAGCAACGAAAATAATCAAATTGATTTCGCGCAGGTCCAGAATCCAACACTTTTCGTAATTGGCCAGGCATGGAAGTGGCATAGCAGGTGGGTCAGGCCCCCAGCTTATAGGGTGTTGTTGGGCCTCATACACGCAACGAATGCGCGATGACACGTGGTATAACTCGCAGTGTCGTCTTCATAGATAGCCTTTAAAATGATGCCACCCTCTCCAGGAGAAAATAGTAATTAGTAATACTATCCTTAAACTAGCTTTGGTCACTTTCGAAGATAACAAGATTTAAAGTGCAGAACTCACTTCTGAGTGCGGTAAATTTATACATATATGTTGTGGATTTTTATAGTCATTTCCTTATTCGTCTTATCTAGTCTAATCTAATCTATTATTACTAGTAGGTATGCGAGACCGAATGTGGGATGATGGGCCTAAGTAATTGATTATGTGAAAATTATGTAAGTATTTGTCAGTTTTAGCTAAGAATTGGTCATCAAATTTCTTCCTACTCTCCCTTTTCACTCAAAAAATCCAATAAATTGATTAAAAATTAGAAAAAAATCAGAAAAAATCAGAAAAAAGTACAGAAAATTAGGGAAAGTATTGGAGGAAGGAAGTATAGCATACTGCAGACTATTGGAGGAAAGGAATATAGTGTACTGCAGACAATACTACTGGCAGTTATTGGAGGAAGGAAGTATAGTAAACTGCAAACTATTGGAGGAAAGGAGTATAACATACTACAGACAACCTACTTACTGTATACATTGTAGACAAACTATTGGAGGAAGGGAGTATAGTATACTATAGACATGTCATGACTTGGCCAAACAGCTAAGTCATTATTTATATTTCTTTTCTTTTTCTTTTATTTAATTAGAAAATCAACAGATGTATAAGAGGGAATAACTCAAAGGAGATGCATGGGACTTTATAAATAGAAGTAAATACAGAATGTATATAAGTAGTGTACAGCAATTGAATGAGAACTCTATCAAGTTCTTTTTGTCAACTTAGACTAGGAGTGGATCTAAGTCATCACAGTCTAAGGTCTTATAAGACAATACTAAGACTGTTGGAGAAAGGGAGTGCAGTAACCTAACAGACAATACTGCACACTATTATACAGACTGTTGGAAGAAGAGAGTATAGCAACCTGCCAGACAACTGTTATGAGAGCCCCAAGAAGGAAACAGTTTCCCACACATTCAAACACTTCATCCAAAATCTCAAGTTATACAATGGGGTCAAGGCATAAATAGTATAGGAGCTTAGGTAATCAAATCATGTAACAAGATCAGGTGACCATAGAATATTCTGGAAGGTCATATGACCATGGACTAGTAGTAGTACAGCTACTGTAAAATAGTATAAGTAGTAGTCCAATCCAACAAAGAACTCCATCGAGTTCTTCTTGAACATTTACCTAGGGTGATCACTAAGGACATTTACTGTCTATCAATAACATGGTCTCCCATACATTTAAACACTTAATCCAAAATCTCAAGTCATACAATGAGGTCAAGGTATAAATAGTGTGGGAACTTAGGTAACCAAATCATGTGACAAGGTCAAGTGACTATAGAATATTCTGGAAGAACATGTGATCATGGACTAGTAGTAGTATAGCCACTGTAAAATAGTATAAGTAGTAGTCCAATCCAAGGAAGAACTCCATTGAGTTCTTCTTGAACATCCATCTAGGGTGATCACTAAGGACATTCACTGTCTATTGATAACAACAATACAATGTCAACTAGACTTAGAATTAGTAGAGGGTTCAAGTTTGGGCTAGAGGCCCAAATGAAAACCTTATCTATCATGTATATAAGAAGGATACAGGAAGATGGCATATGGTAATTGCTTAGTCAAATTTACCTAATTGTTCCTACAGCTTCTCTTTTCACTCTTTTCATTCAAAAAATACAATAAATTTATTAAAAAATTAGAAAAAAATTTAGGAAAATCAGAAAAAAGAGCAGAAAATTAGGGAAAGTATTGGAGGAAGAAAGTATAACATACTGCAGACTATTGGAGAAAATGAGTGTAGTGGACTGGAAATAATACTACTAGTAGTTATCAGAGGAAGAAAGTATAGCAAACTGCAAACTGTTGGAGAAAAGGAGTATGATAGACTACATACAATACTACTGACTGTGCATACTGCAGACAAGAGTATATTGGAGGAAGGGAGTATAGCACACTGTAGACAATACTAAGACTATTTGTCACAAAAAAGTGACTACTAAATAGTAACATGGAGGTATAACAAAATACCTGTTCAAAGAACTACATAAATAGCTGGACCCTTATTAGCAAGTAGCCTTGCTAATGTTGCCCTTTTGGTGTAGTGGTAAACCATACAATATATGACTACTGGTCCATAGCACAACTGTAACACTGTTGGAGGAAGGGAGCATTGTGACACTGTTAGAGGAAGGGAGTATAGTGACCTGATAGACAACACTATATACTATTACACAGACTATTGAAGACAGGGAGTATAGCAACCTGCCAGACAATACAATGTCAACTTTACTCAGAATTAGTAGAGGGTTCAAGTTGGGCCAGAGGCCCAGATAAAAATCTTATATCTCTTATTGCTAATGGCTATTATCAGTAGATTAGTAAGCTAGAAGTTTTTTCACCTACTATAGCTTTTCATATCTCAGTTCTGCACTTAAAGAGCTGAGGTGAATATTGTTATATTTTCTGGACTATTTACAAATACTGACTGTACCTAGTTGATATCTTAACAGGTACTTAGAATATATTAGTTCTGCACTTAAAGAGCTGATATAAGGGGACTGTACCAAAGTCCACTCCTGACATGCTAGTGGTAGTGTACCGGAGCAACCCTACAACTAATTAAATTCCAATTACCTCATATTTAATTAGTTGCCCACTCCTGTATTCCTGTTCCTGATAGCTGAAATGTTCCATAGTCAAGGGGGCTTGTACATATAGTGTAGATTACCCTCCAAGAGCCTTATTCTATTCTCTAAGGTTTCTCCTGGAGGTGAGTTGTAATATATTCCAGAGTTTATTTATATATTGAGGTTTCTCCTGGAGTTACTCTACTCCAGTTACCCTTATAGCTGAGTTGATATCTTAACAGGTGTCAAAGCACTATCTTAGTTATAGTACACAAAAGATTATGCACTCCATTGCCTAAACTATTGCACCAGAACTCTAAAACTATTTAAAACACATCAATATGAGCAATCAAGATTCTGGATCTAGTTGCAGATATAAGATTTCCTCTTTGGACAACAATAGGTCTAACTACAATGATTGAAAGTCTAAGGTTTCTACTCTATTGAGGATGAAGGGTTTGATGGGGATTGTCAAAGGGACAGAGAAGTATCTACCTGAGTGTTAAGGTATGGACTTAGAACTGAAGCTCTGATCCCAACTAGTAATAATTGAAAGAGAAGAACTTAATAGAGACCCCTATTGGATTTCTACTGCTACTTATACAAATTCCTCATGGTCTGTATGTCTACTTCCTGTGATCATAGAACCCTTACTTGATAACTATATAGTTGTACATAATATCATTCCATGCTATTTATAGCTTTCCTTTGTTGTATTTCTAGAGGTTCTCTATTAAGTTGACAAATGCATAGGAGATATTTCCTTTTTTGGAGATGACTCATAACATAGCCTCCCCTTCAAGGTTCCTTGTCCTAAGGAATTTTTTCATCTATTCCAATTTTCTTTTTATCTCTTTTCTCTTTCTCTTCTACACTTCTTTCTCCTCTATCCATATACTAGTTTGTATAAAGGGACAACAGTTACCTTAGGATAAGGCTTAGCTAAGTGTCTGATTCATAATCTATCTAGTGGATCTTATCTTATGATATATATCTACTTACTCCCTTATCTTTCTGTTTACATACTATTGCAATCATTCTAGTTACCCTAATTAGGAAGTGCTATTATTGGACTGTAGCTCACATGACTGTACACAGACCGTCTCTTATAGTATATATAGGAGCCTGTATTGGTAGATCTACTCTTACTCAAATATCACTCTAGCTTCTAGGACCCTTATCTAGCTTTCCAGTGTGATCTCTAGTCTCCTGTCTGATGTTGCCCTTATAGTTTGGCTGTGAATTCCCTTGGTAGTTCATAACTAAACTCCTTTTCTTCTTTTTTTAGCTCCTATTGCCTAACTTCTTTGGCCTTTTCTCTATACTCCTTCTCAAATTCTTCGACTAGCTCTTTTGTGTTTTCTAAATTCTCCCTTCCTTCCTATATGTTTGCCTCCACTGTATACTCCTTCTATCATACTAAGAACCTATCTGTTATGAGAACCCCAAGCAGGAAAAAGTCTCCCATGCATTTAAACACCTGATGCAAAACCTTAAGGCGTACAATGGAGTAGGAGTATAAATAGAGTAGGACTCAGTAAGCCAAATCACGTGACAAGGTCAGGTGATCACAGAACATTCTGGAAAAGGACATGTGACCATGGGACTCTAGGGTACAGCCACTGTAGTAGTAGTATAAATAGAGGTGCAATTTGATAGAAGAACTCCATCGAGTTCTTCCTGAACATCCATCTGGGGTGATCACTAAGAGCACTCACTGCTTATTGATAACACTATCCTTCCCTTACATCTTTCTTTTATTTAGAATTTTCTCTACCTTGTACTCCTCTTCTCTATCTATAACTACTGGTTGCAGTGGTACTACCCTCTGGCCCTCTACTTGGGGTTTATATAATTGTACTCTACTTACATTGACTACTGGGTGTATTTTAATAGTCAGGGGTAATTCAAGCTTGATTGCATTCATTGAAACAACCCTTTTTACTTTATATGGGCCCACAAACTACTCTGTTAGTTTCTCTATCCTCTTTCCTTTTATTTGCCACTTTAAGTCTTTTGTACTTAGCATTACTAGGTCCTCCTTTTGGTATTTATCTTCTTTTCTTCTTTTCTTATCTGCATACCATTTCATCTCCTCTTATGCCTTTTTTGATACTGTTTTTGCTTCCTCCTATTAACACTAAGTTGTAAAGACTCAAGATTTACTCTAGGTAGATGTTCAGGAAGAACTTAATAAAGTTCTCTGTTGGATTGCACAACTACTTATATAAATATCTGTTGGTCTGTGCACTGATCTCCCATGATCACATGACCTTTACTAATAACTATACATATCTTACATGAGCTTTTCCATGCTATTTATATCCCTCTTGCATTATATTCCTGGATGTTTCCTACTAGATTGATGGATGTATGGGAGATATTTTCCTTTCTTGGATCCATCTCATAATATCTCCTGAATTTCCTTTATTCTTTCTATAAATTTCTCTGTTACTTCATACCTTCCTCTCTGTCTCTCTTCAAACCCCATTCTTGGATCCTGTTTACAGTTTGTCCTAAATGGTGATACTTTTGTTACCAAGTGGATTTTATTGTTATAGGCAAATTCTATTGTTTCTAGCCATTCTGGCTATTGCTTCTGCCTATGATCAATAAACATATGGAGGTACTGTTCTAGCTCTTGGTTTACTTTCTCTGTTTGCCTATCCATTTGTAGGTGGTAGACCATTGACAATTTCATTTCAATCCCCAGCATTTCATTCAGCTCCTTTATTATTTCTGCTGTAAATTGAGGTCCCCTATTTGATACAATACTTTCTGGAAGCCTATAGAGTTTCTGTACTTGATCTTGGAACAACTTTGCTAGTCCCTTTGCTGATGTTTTCTCTGTAGTAGCAATAAAGTAGGCCATTTTTGTAAATTGATCACATACTACTAATATTGTATCATGACCTTGGGCTAATGGGAGTTTAGTGATAAAGTTGGCACTAATATATTTCCATGGTTTTTCAGAAATTGTATTTTTGGTATTAGCTTTTCTGCTGGAGCTTCTATATGGTTCTTGTTCCTCTGGTAGGCATTGCATCCATCTACATATCTTTCTATCTCTTTTATCATCCCTGGCTACCAATAGTTTCTTTCCACCAATTCCACTATTTTCTATCTTCCTCCATACCCTCCTACTAGAGTGTCAAGGTACAATTGTATTATTTCTACTCTCAAATCTCCTTTCTCTGGTATATAAATTCAATCTTTCTTTAGTACTAGTTCTTTCTTCATCAACTATTCTTCCTTCTTTAGCATTTTCTTTTCCAACCTTTTTAGCTCCTCTACTGCTTTGACTACCCTTTCATCCTTCTTCTACACCTTCTTTATTCTTTTCTTTAGACTTTTCTTCTCAATCAGTATCTTTTTCTCTTGTCTTACTTTCTTTTGTATCCATTCTGGCTTTATCAATGTTCTATTCTCATTGTTGTTTTCTACCCTGTAAGAAGACACCTATCATGACTTGGCAAAATGGCTAAGTCATTATTTATATTTATTTTCTTTTATTTTCTTATCTGAACTTACTATACAAGAAAGAAGTGTGGGAAAGTATCACATGACAAATATCATATATCACAAGTCACATGTTAGGATGTCGCAGTATCACATCATATGATAAAATCATATAATGAGTGTAGGAGAGTAGTACATAGACTATATAGTAGTTGTATAAGTAGTATATAGAATTCAATAGGAACTCTATTAAGTTCTCCTTGTTAACTCAAACTTGGAGTGTGATTAAGTTATCTCAGGCTAAGTCACTATAATACCCTAGGGATATGCTTAGTTATTAGGTAAGCTTAGTATCTATGGGGTAAGTATATCTTCTATATCACATTCTCACTCTCTCCTATACTTCTTTTGTCTTGTATCATCATAGTGATGCCTATTTAACTATATAAGAATATTGTGGTATTATTGGTTAGTATTTATGTGATTGCACACAAACCACCTATTGTAGTATATATAACAGCTTGTATGGGTAGATCTATCTTTACTCAAATATCACACTAGCTTCTGGAACCTTCTCCTAGCTTACTGGATAACTACCTCTGAGTGTTCCCCTTACATACCCCTTCTTGCTAATCTAGTCTCCTACTCAGTCTATCTGCCTTCCCCATACTCTTCCCTAATACATGTTTGAGTGCAAAGTCAAACCTAGATAAGCATAGCATCCATCTTGCTTGTCTATAGTTTAGTTTCTGACTAGATATAAAGTACTGTAGGTTCTTGTGGTCTGTCCATATTTTGAACTTGTCACAAACTTCATTTGGACTATAACTCTGGGAATACTCGACTTATTTTGATAATATAAATAGCCACTGAAAACCCTTAAGAAGACCTTTCAAATGATACCAAAAACATCTCAAAGTGATCAGTATTCACCAAGTTATCAGCAGATTAGTTGGCAATTACCAAGTTACCAAATACTAAATCACTAATATCTTGGGAACTGCTTGACATAATTGTTTGCTTCAATGACTATCATAAAGCTTTCTTTAATGCACTTTTTTTGGTTATAAATAGACCCCAAGGCAATAAGGTCCTATGGAGATACAAGGTCCTCAATATTTGTACATGATACTGATCTTTACCTATAGATTATCATCTGTTCTTGAATAGAACAAAGGACTGCCCTAAGATAGTTAGGTTACTTCTATTTCAAGAAAAATAGCACTCCTATATGTAGAACAATAGGTAGTGATTATATAGTAGGCTGTCCTTGTACATAGACCACCACAATCATGTATTTAAGGACTGTATGTCTGAGAATAAACCTCAGACTTAACAACATCTTTTGCTGCTTGTCTAACTTTGCTTTTTTGAGCACTTTTATTATCAAATCAACCAATCACAAATCAGTAAGTGGCCATTTGTGATAGGGAGTATGTAAGGGGATGGTATAGTCCCTAACTGCTCTAGTATTAGTGAAGAGAGCAGACTTAGAGTTGGAACAATGAATAGCCCAGAAGTTCCAATCAATGTTGGAGTAAGGTATTCTACTGTACATCTACTAGTATATATATCTATACTAGCCAGTCTATGCACATTGCCAAGGGAACACATGATATGTATATTAATAACTACATTACCTTATAAGGCTACCTAGTACTGATGGGACAATGAGAACAAGAGGAAAGAGTTTATATGGAAAGTAGTTGTATGGATTATAGGGCAAGCTAGATACTACTCACCTATACCAATGCATTACTAAGCTCTCCTAGTATGACTAAGACTTGTCTCCTTACAGAGTAGAGAAACTGGACACCCATAAAGGAGAAACTGGTGAGACCCATCCAAATTAGAAATGTGGATGGAACAGACAATAATAGAGGAATGGTAATGCATAAGATAGAGTGCAACTTATACTACAAAGGGCATATAGAATGAGTAAAGATGGATATATGTAATCTAGAGAGAACTGAAGTAATCTTAGGGATGCTATGACTAGCAGTACACAATCCTGAAATTGACTGGGAAAAGGAAGAGATAAAGATGACAAGATGCCCACCTCTGTGTAAAAGAAACAAGAGAATAAAGAAAAGTAGGGGAAGAAACAAGTAAAAAGAGAAGAAAAGACAGATGAGGAAGTTGTAAAAGAACTATCACAAATGGCCACTTACTGGTTTGTGATTGGTTGATTTGATAATAAAAGTGCTCAAAAAAGCAAAGTTAGACAAGCAGCAAAAGATGTTGTTAAGTCTGAGGTTTATTCTCAGACATACAGTCCTTAAATACATGATTGTGGTGGTCTATGTACAAGGACAGCCTACTATATAATCACTACCTATTGTTCTACATATAGGAGTGCTATTTTTCTTGAAATAGAAGTAACCTAACTATCTTAGGGCAGTCCTTTGTTCTATTCAAGAACAGATGATAATCTATAGGTAAAGATCAGTATCATGTACAAATATTGAGGACCTTGTATCTCCATAGGACCTTATTGCCTTGGGGTCTATTTATAACCAAAAAAAGTGCATTAAAGAAAGCTTTATGATAGTCATTGAAGCAAACAATTATGTCAAGCAGTTCCCAAGATATTAGTGATTTAGTATTTGGTAACTTGGTAATTGCCAACTAATCTGCTGATAACTTGGTGAATACTGATCACTTTGAGATGTTTTTGGTATCATTTGAAAGGTCTTCTTAAGGGTTTTCAGTGGCTATTTATATTATCAAAATAAGTCGAGTATTCCCAGAGTTATAGTCCAAATAAAGTTTGTAACAAAAATGATAGTACTCTACTACCAATTCTTCAATCTGTTCTTTATCCTCTTGCTGTAGACAATAAGATTAAGATATTCCTCAGATGTTATAAGATAGAATAGCTCATTATTATTTACCTATAGACAATGAGATTAAGATATTCTACAAGGTAAAGGGTAAGTAAATAATAAGAAAAAAATATATAAAAGATGCTCACCCTCAGACATTATAAGATAGAACAGCTAAAGGGGCAACAATCAACAGTGAAGATTTTATATCAATTAGTGAAAAAAGAAAAATATATATAAACACTCAATCATATTTCACCTTAAGTTATTCTAGCATGTGTTATATCAAGGTCAAAGCTAGTGATCCTCAACACTTGCTGGCCAACCATTTTCAGAAACCAATATACAATATATTGACTTGTGTACTCTATCTGTTGTTTGCCTACACTGCTATGCACTTCACTTTAACTGTGAAAAGCTTAAAATTTCATATTGCAATCATCCTAAGTTTGGCATGTGTTGTCTTCAAGGACAGATCTAGTTACCATCTCTTCAAGCTCTTACTGGAGTTCTACAAAACTACTTGACAGGAGATGATTATCACTCAAAGAATTTCCATAATAATATCAGGCAGTATAATGCAACATTTGCAATGACTTTAGTAGGAGTGAAGATCAACAACTCTATTACTAGATAGTCAGAACCTTATTGTTTTAAGATTCAAGGTGTACTTCATCATCTTATAGGTACTCTTCTACCACATGGTGATTATACTTCCACCTATGCACAAATCTATATTCTTGATACAGTAGAGCAGCTCAATATTAGGTGCCATGACTTGGCAAAACAACTAAGTTATTATTTATATTTATATTTTTTTCTTTTTCTTTTCTCTTCTTATTTGGATTTACTACACAAGGAGAAAGTGTGGGAAAGTGTCATATAACAAATGTTACACATTATGGTCACATATCAGGATGTCATAGTATCACATCACATGATAAAGTCATATAATGAGTGTAGGAGAGTAGTGCACAGACTATGTAGTAGTTGTATAAGTAGTATACAGAATCCAATGGAAACTCCATTAAGTTTTCCTTGTCAACTCAGACTTGGAGTGTGATTAAGTTGTCTCAGGCTAAGTCGCTACACTAGAACTCAATTTCATATTTAGAGCACTGTCTATCTTGGACTTTGCTCATCTTTACTCTCATAATCTCATTGACTCTCGACTGGTGGTCACCACAATCACTAGTCACCTCTATATATAGCTGGGCCCTTGGCTTAAGGGGACTTTGCAGTCAGTTAGGAACTGCAGATGGAAGTGTGGTACCAAGCTCTGGTATTACTACTGAGACCTGATCTCACAATCAAGTGGGCTGTGTAGTTACTTGTACTACTTTCTTAGTATAAACTTTGTGCTACAGGTACATTGTCATCTGTTTACACAGAGGAGTGATGATTACTCTTTAGGAGGTTATCTAGATTAGGGATCCTATCCATTGGGTAATAGTCTAATTATACTATTAGAGCAGTAGTTAGTAGGGCAGTAGAACTCTGGCTAGGTAAAGATCTTGTGCCCTAGTAGACATAGTTGTTATGAGAACCCCAAAAGGAGAAAAGGTTCCTAAGTATTCGAACATTTAATCCAAAACCTCAAGACATACAATAGGGTTGAGATATAAATAGTGTGGGAACTAAGGTCATGTGACAAGGTCAGGTGATCACAGAACATTCTGGAAGGACATGTGATCATGGACTAAGAGTACAGCCACTGTAAAAATAGTATAAGTAGTAGTCCAATCCAACAAAGAACTCCATCGAGTTCTTCTTGAACATCTACCTTGGGTGATCACTAAGGACATTCACTGTCTATCAATAACAATAGTATAGCTAGTAAGATTAACTATTTATTCCATACTAGTAAGGCATCAATACAGTGTCTCAATCCTAGTATAACTCTTTTATGAGCAGTCTGCTCAACCAAAAGCACACCTTTGCTAAACTAAGAGCAGAACTAGAAGGAAGAAGAAAAAGGATATGTCAATGCTGTAAAAGGTTTGGACATCTGGCCTATAACTACAGAAATAAGAGAGAGAAGATAAAGGAAAAACCAATTCCCCAGAATAAATTTAAGGTGATAGCAAGTAGGGTGATGCAATGTGGAGTAAGAGAGAAAGTAAGTGAAAAGACAAGAGACAGTAGAAGAGGAAGTGAAGTGCTTCAGATGTTGGGGAATAGAATATTATAAATGGGAATGTCCTAATATAGAGATAGAAAGAAGACAACGAGAGAAAAAAGTAGTATATATAGTGAAGCCACAAAAGATACAGCAGAAAGAGAGGAGACCAGTGAAAGAGGCAAAAGAGGTTTTTACTATGACAAGCAAGTAGGGAAAAAGGTGGTAACAGTCCTTAATTGCATGCTAAAGGGTTTGTGGGGATGAATAGGTAGTAGAGATATCAGAAAGAAATTGAAGAGAGAAAGTGCAGTTTATCTATAATGTAAAAATAGTCAAAATGATTGTAAGATCAATCTAGATCCACCTCATATGGTGTCCCTAAGGTGCCAACCTTTACATACCATAACAAGCTCATTATCAAAGTAGTCAGTAAATTACTCCTGGGCCTTACTACACTCAGTCAAGCTCTCATCTACATCCCTAACACCAAACCTTATAGATGTAATACAATCTGAGTCAATGACTAGCCAGGCTTTCCAAGCTTGCTACCTTATAGAAGGTTATCTGAGCAACTACTATGCCTTATCTCTAGAAAGAGTAGGGCATAGATATGAAACTCATTTACCAACTTAACCTTCTACTAAGATCACCTCTTACACACTCAAAAGAATCGCATCTAACAACCTCAAGAGCTTCTAAGATAAAGGCAAGGACCAAGAAAGCTGTTATGAGAGCCCCAAGAAGAAAACAATCTCCCACACATTTAAACACTTAATCC